>JARHVA010008253.1:177500-465000 GCA_037957365.1 Torreya grandis | reverse complement strand
ACATACAATATCAATAATAATAACCCTCCATTTCACCAAAATCAATTTTCTACTGTGTAAACTATAAAGATTGATGAGATTATCACAACCATGAATGAGATTAGGGACCATATAGATGCCCTCAAATAGGAATTTCATGTCCATGGAGAGTAAAATAATTGGGATGAATCTAAAGATCATCGTGCTAAGTAAGAAGTTCCTCAGGAATCTAGGTAATAGGAGGTGCCATAAGATGTAAGAACTCATGTAACTACAAAGATTACATGAGATGTGAATAAAGTTAATTCACCCAAGTTATATGGAACCCTTTTTGGAGATGGAGTAAAATCATGGATAACTGAGATAGAGAAGTATTTTGAGATATAAAATTACTAAAAAATCAAAAAATTAGTTTGGTGAGCTTATCAATTGGTAGGTGAATCACTATTATGGTAAAAAAGAAGAATTTGGAGAAGAATCTCAACTCTGTTACCACCACATGTGAATAGTTTTTGACCTTGTTCAAATCATAGGGGTTTCCCCAACTTTATTTTGACCAAAAGCTAGTAGATTTTTAGAATCTAAAGCAAGGAGACCTTTCTATGAATGATTACTAGGATAAATTCACTAAGATTATAAAATATGTTCCTCAGTATCATGCAAATGAAAGGTTTCACATCAAAAAACTCATTGTGGTATTAAAACCCCAAATTCGATGCAAGGTGGATGTGCATGGGCCATCCATTATGGATCAAATCATCAAAAAATAAGTAAAGCAGGAATAAAATTTGAAGTCACTTGCTCAAGTTAGAGATAAATTAAATAAATATTTTGGAGGTCTTAAAATTACTTTCAAAAAGAAGAATTAGAAAATGAGTGAAAATTCTAATAATCAATTAAAGAATCAAAATGTGAAGTTTAGTATTGATTCAAAGAATGAGAAACTAGAAAATAGTTTCAAAGGAGGTTTCAAGGGAAATAAATACCTTGATAGGAAAACACCACTTGGTGGATGCTTCATTTACGGAGGTGATTATAAAGGGAATGTAATCAAGGGAAATTTTATAGTAAAAATAAAGGTTTCACTCCACAACAAGGGTATGTTTAGGAGAGAATTTATGGAGCTATTGAAACCATCAAGATAACATTTAAGTTTCTCATATTGAGCTATTAGGTACCTTATTTTCTCATCCAATTTTAATTCTTATTGAAACAAGAGATACTAAATGTTTTATTACCCTCAAAATTCTTAACAAGTTGTTAAAATTTAAAATAATGAAAAATGCATGGTTAGTACAATACATAATGAATCTAAGATTAAGGTTGATAAATGTTAGATTTAAGTTGAAATTAAACTATCCAAATTCACTATGGTAGTTGATATTTTTTCATCACCACTAAGATCATATCATGTGATCCTAGGATTAAACTAGTTAGCTCATCACAAAGCCAAGGTGGATTATTTTCTTAAAAAAGGTAGAATGTTTAGATGATTTGGGAAATGAAACTGAAATCCATGGAGAAAAAAAAGAGCTAAAACTTAAATAGATTTCTACAATTTAGTTAAATAATGTAAAGAGAAAAAGGTGTCAAGCATTTACTATTAAAATAAATTAAATGAAGGAATCAAAAGAACCTTCCATTAAGGATTTTCCTTTTCTTCAAGATTTTTAGGATGTTTTTCTTGAAGAATTTACAGGTTTATCCCCTAAGAAAGAGTATTATTTCTCAATTTATATCATTCTAGGGTCTAAATTATAATATAAATACCTATATAGAATGAAGAGAACTAAATTGGTTGATTTGAAGGCTCAACTATAGGATTTTTTTTACAAAGGGTTGATTCAACTAAGTGTGTCACCATAGGGTGCACCAGTTGTGTTTGTTAAAAAGAAAGATGGAACCATTTGACTACGTATTGATTATAATACATTGAACAATGTAATGATAAAAAATAGGTATCCTTTATCTCGTATTAATGATATTTTTTATCAAATGCATTGAACATCAATATTATTTAATATTCATCTTCAAGAAACATGTCATCAATTAAGTATTCATGAGAAAGACATTTTGAAAACATGTTTCAAGACTCATTACATACATTATGAGTTCAGAATTCTTCCTTTTGGACCAATGAATGCACCTAAAACATTCATGAATGTCTTAAATAGTGTGTTTAGGTACTATCTAGATCATTTTTTTCCATTATATATATATATATATATATATATATATATATATATATATATATATATATATATATATATATATGATATCCTCATATATTCACAATCCAAAAAGTACCATCTAAAACATTTGAAGTCAGTTCTACAATAATTTTAGAAACATAATTTTTTTAGGAAGCTATAAAATTGTTTTTTATTTTAGAAAAGGGTACAATACCTTGGGCACATTATATCTATAGAAGTAATATCCTTGGAACCTTTGAAGATAACATATTTTATGGAGTGGTCGATACCTAAAAATGGTTATGAAGTTAAGATTTTTATGGGTTTGGATAGATACAATAGAAAATCACTGACTAATTGATGTAGAGGTCTTTGTAAAACTTGTCTATTATGGTTTGAAACATGAATCGCATATATACCTTTACCTCTACTTCAACACCTAGCTCTATTTTTTATTCTTTATCTTTGTCACTTTATCTCTTCCCTCTTTATAAAGGTTTCCAAGTTCTTGTTTCCTTATTGCCTATTCTCTCTCTCTTAAAAAGTCACTTCACTCTCCTTTTTTATTTATCCTCTCTATCTTATGACCCTCAACTTCATCACTATTTAATAACTTTAGTTCTCACACTTCCCATTCTATCCAATAGCTTGTTTCTCCTCTTTCACTCCATAGTCTTCTAATCTTGTGCCAAGAGTCAATGAAAATATTTCCATTAGGTGTCATTAAGGTGATTAAAAATCATATTTCAATTATTCAATTCCTATTCACTCTCCTCTAACTAACCCATAGAACCTCAAAACTCAACTTCTTACGATTCACTATTTCTTTCGTTAGTCAGGGCTTTCTAGTAGCCTTTTTTAGACTATTTCCTCTTGTATGGATAAGTAAAATATGATATTGGAAAAATAATATAATATTTAGACACCCTATATTTATATCTTCCTCTCTATGAATTTTATTAGTCTAACTCTATACATAGGTCACTTTTTCTATCCCTTTTAAGGCTCTATTTAGGTCTTCACTCATCCTAGGCTTACACAATCACTTTTATTCCATCCTCAAAGGTACATAAACACCTTAAAACCATAAAATCACTTATCACATATAATTACCAAAATAATAACCAAAAATAATTATTTTTTTTAAATATAATCTCTACATATTCATATTTTAGTCTTGAAACCCTAGCATAGGGTTGTCTCTGTCTTCACAAGCCTAAGAAGGGTTAGTTTCAAATTTATAACATTATAACAACTTTTATCTAACTATGATGGTGGTTTAATATTTTATAACTCAAATAAAACTTCCTATATTCATTGGGCCTCCTATTGACACCATTATTCATATTTTTTTACAAGTCTCTTTGTTTGACTCGGTATGCCTATAATATGTGTTAATTTGAGAAGGGTTATTTTAGTGAATTACACTTTAAATTAATTTTATTCCTTATGTTATTTTTATTTATGGTCTAAAATAATCATATGAACCTTCCTAATGCCTTTATTTCATCTTAAGTTTCTTTGTTTTTTTCCATACACCATTTTTAGTTTGACTATAGGACTGTTGATGATGACAGTTTACTTACAAATTCTGAGTATAATATTCTATGAAATATATTAAAATAAATATAAAATACAAACTAAAAAACTGAATAACATAGAATTACCAAAATAAATATTTAATCAAACCACTTTTCTTTAAGTCTTCCTCTGTATAAGAATTATACATAGTCTTTTCTTTAACACAAAATACAATCAAAACAAGTTACAATAATGTATTTCAATTTAAAAGTGAAGGTGATATTATTATTATTATTTTGAGGTGAGAACCTATACATCCTCTAATTAAATCTCTCCAAAAACTTACTTAAGCATCATCATTTACAAGTATATGAAACCTATAACTACCTTTTCAATGGTTCTTGATCACTCTCAAAAACATTGACAAAGCTTCAAACTACCTATACCTAACACACCTATATGAATGAATCATTAAGTGATTCAAGTACGTGTTGAAACAATATTGACCCATTATAAATATAACTGAACACTTAACCCTTAATTATCTTCTTTCCTTTGTTAAAAATACCTTATAAACAAATTCTTAGAATTCAAATATTTGAATTCTAGATTTGGAAAGAAAATTACTTATGAGCAACAATTAAAATTCTAAATACTTATATGATTGATATCCATGAAAAAAACACTATAAATGACCCCTATCAACTAAAAACACTTATAATTGAGAGCACTAAAATTACCCTTGCATCATAGTACTAGGGGCAAGAAGAAACTTTCCTTAAAAGATATAACTAATCTTGCTTTGATGTACTTCAAAACATCTCTTCTTATTACCAATTATTTTTATTCATTACAAGAAAACTAGATCACAAGGCCTACTTGAGGAATGTATACCTCCTTGTCTCTTGACTACTACTAATACTAGTCTCTTATGCAGATGTACATACTCTTTAGCTCCACACTTGTACCTTGTCTTGCCTCTTTTTATCTTCATCCAAGTTATACCTTTAATGAATAATAGATAATTATAAAAAACACATCTCTCATGCCTCAGAGGAATACTCAAATTATTCTCGTTTCTTCTAAGTTTTCCTTTCATCTAAGCACCTTCATGTGCCTCATATGGTTGATTCTTCATCTTTGCACTAGTCACCAACTCATCTTGTTCTTCTTATTGTAGGGTTTCTCCTTAATTTGTAACATTTAATTCAACATTAGTATATGAAACTTCATAATTTAGCTTGTCTTATTATATGTTAATACTCATTACCTTAATAATTTGTCTTATCTTAGACACCAATATTACATGCCATAGGTCCATGTTCTCTTTTATCACTTCCTTCACCATATATTTATACATCTGATAAGGATAAAAGCTATCCTCCCTCTTGATTTATTCATACATACTATAATATGCTTTAAAATCCTCATAAAATTACTTATTATTCTATCATAATTCTCCTTTGTCTTATTTTGCATCCTATTGAGTGAGGATCACTTCTTGGTTCATGCCATCTTACCTCATAGATGACTGACTTGATTGTTCTTCTTCTAACATCAATAGTCTATGGTGAGCCTCTACTTCTTCATATTTCCTCTTGAACACCACTTGATCAAATTATTTCTCTTCTTTTTTGAGCCTATGCATTGGCCCAAATAACTCATCCTCTTTATCAACTCTTAAACTTGCATACACACATGCCAAAACATCATTATATTGATAATCATGATGCTTACTTTCCCCCTCCTTTGTCTTCTTAGGTTGCTTGGTTAACATCCTCAACTATCTTCTCACTTTTTACAATTATAATTTCTTTTTATTCCTCATCATCATGTCCTTGAGAGGCCATCTCACTATTTTCCTGATTCTAACTAAAAAATTTGGTCTAAAATCTTCTAAAGCTTGCTCTAACTCTACCAATATTTCCTTTAACACATCAATCTCTCTCTTCACAACATGATATTTCTTCACTTCCTTAAGGAGACCTTACTTTAAGACCTTCATCTCCCTTTCCCTCTCTACACTTTTTTTTTAATATTCACTCTCTATCTAGGTCTCATTTGGATCTATCTCTTCTTGACAATCTTATCTACTTGTCTCCTTCTCTTCATTTGGGTCTTCTAACATAATGCTTGAACTTAATTTTTTGAGATTTCTACCTCTCTCTCTCTCTCTCTCTCTCTCTCTCTCTCTCTCTCTCTCTCTCTCTCTCTCTCTCTCTCTCTCTCTCTCTCTCTCTCTCTCTCTCTCTCTCTCTCTCTCTCTCTCTCTCTCTCTCTCTCTCTCTCTCTAGGGATTTATTACACAATCTCACTTTGATACCACTCTATCCATTCTTGCAACCTTCATTATCAATATCATAACAACATCTCAAATCAACCTTTCAATACATATTTAACACAATGTTCATACAAACATAAGCAACACTTAAAAAACCTCAATCATAACCTATCCACAAAACTTTCCATCTCTAATATTAAATGATGTAGAGGTCATTGTAAAACTTTTTTTATTATGGGTAGAAACATGAATAATGTATATACCTTTACCTCTGCCACAACACCTACCTCTATCTTCTATTCTTTGTCTTTATCACTTTATCTCTTCCCTCTCCATAAAGGTTTCCAAGTTCTTATTTTTTTATTCCCTCTTCTCTCTCTCTCTATCTCTCTAAAAAATCACTCTCCTTTTTTACTTTAACCTCCCTATCTTAGGACCCTCAACTTCATCATCATTCAACAACTTTGGTTCTCACACTTCCCATTCTATCCAATAGCTTGTTTCTCCTCTTTCACTCCATAGTCTTCCAATATTGTGCCAAGAGTTAATGAATATCTTTCCATTAGGTGTCCTTAAGGTCATTCATAGTCATATTTCACTGACTCAATTCCTATTTACTCTTCTATAACTAAACAACATAACCTATAAACTCAACTTCTTATTGTTCATTGTTTCTTTAGTCAAAGCTTTTAAGTAACCTTTTTAAAGACTATTTCCTATTGTATAGATAAGTACAATACGATATTTGAAATTTAATATGATATTTAGACACCCTCTATTGATATTTTACTTTTTATGAATTTTATTTATCTAACTCTATGCATAGGCCACTTTTCATGTCCCTTTTAAGGCTTTATTTAGGCCTATTTAGGCCTTCACTCCTCATAGGCACACATAGTAGCTTCTATTCCATAATGAAAGGTCCATACACATCTTAAACACCAAAAATAACCTATCACACATGATTACCTAAATAATAACCAAAATTATGATTTTTTTATAGTGTAATCTTTGGATATTCACATTTTAGTCTTGAAACCCTAACATAGGGTTGTCTTTATCTTCACATGCCCAAGAAGGTCTAGTTTCAAAATTTAAACATTATAATAAATTTCATCTAAATATGATGGTGGTTTATAATATATTTATCTCAAGTACAACTTCCCCTATTTTTTGGACCTCCTATTGACACCACTGTTCACATTTCTTTACAAGGGTCTTTGTTTGATTGTGTATGCTTACAATCTATCCTAATCCAAGAAGGGTTATTTTAGTGAATTACACTTTAAAATGAATTTATTCATTTCTTTAGGTTTATTTATGTTATACACTAATCCTATGAACCTTATTAATTCCTTTATTTCATTTTAAGCTTTTTTATTTGTTTTCATACACCAATTTTAGTTAATTTTAGGACTATTGATTATGACACAGACTACTTACAAACTCAGAGTATAATCTTCATTGAAATATATCTTAAATAAATATAATAAATTTAAATAAAATTCACTTACCTATATAAATATACCATCAAACCACTTTTCTTGAAATCTTTCTTTGTAGAAGAATCATACATAGTCTTCTCTTTAATGCAAAATACAATCAAAACAAGGTATAATAGGGTATATGTATTTCAATTTCAAAATTATGGTACTCTTCATTATTATATTAAGAATAGAAAATTTACATCCTCCAATTCCATTTCTTCAAAAAATTAGTCAATCATCATCATTTACAAGTATATGAAACCTATAACTACCTTTCCAATGGTTCTTGATCCCTCTCAAGAACATTGACAAGGCTTCAAACTACCTATACCTAACAAACCTATATGAATGACTCATTAAGTGATTAATTTATGTATTGAAAAAAACTTGATGTATTATAAGTCCTAATAAAACACTTTACCCCTAATTACCTTCTTTCATATTTTAAAAATCCCTTACAAATAAGTTCTTAGAATTTAAATATTTAAATTCTAGATTTCATAGGAAAATGCATTATGAGAAATAATTTAAATCCTAAAGAATTATATGAATCCTAACCATGAAAAACACACTCTAAATGACCCATATCAACTAAAACAACTCATAATTGATATCATTGAATATTCCCCTATATCACTAACTTTTATAAGATATCAAATCCTATTACCTCTCTTTAGTGAAAAACTCAGAGGTTTGTGTTGTTAGAAAAGTGCGAGGAAGATTTTTAGGAGATAAAAAGAAAGATTCACTCAGCACCAGAGTTAATATTTCCTAATACAAATGGCCAATTCATAATAATAACCAACACTTCAATATAGTCTTAGAGGATATCTCATGCAAGAAGGTTCTATTTTAGCTTAGGAGTCTAGAAAGTTGAAGATGTATGAGGAAAACTATAACCCACATGATCTATAATTGGCTAAAATATTTCATGAATAAAAAGTTTGGAGGAATTATTTTTTGGGAAAATCATTTTATATCAATACTAAAAACATTAGGATCAATTTTATTTCACACAACCTAACTTCAAGGCATGTTAGAGGTGATGTTTAGAGTTCTTGTCAAATTATGATTTTAACATTAACTACACAAAAGAAAAATTAAATAGGGTTGTAGATGACCTTAGTCATAGAAGGAATATATCAAATTTATCTATAATCAAGAGTACCTTTCATAATTAGGTAGCTCTATTTTCTCCAGAATATGAATTTTATGATTAACTAAAGATGGTTTTATCGTAGAATGCTTAAGACCTTAAGTATGATGGATTAAATTTTGAAAATGATGGTTTGATAAGGTAAAAATTAAGGATTTAATTACTATATAAGGATAATTAGAGAAGTGTAGTACTCAAGGAATTACACAATGTTCCTTAATCATATCATTTAATTGTGACTAAGCTCTTGGTAGAGCTAAAGGCCACTATACTTTTGGAAGGTAATTAATAAAGGTGTATAAGATTTTGTTTCATGATGTCTATAATATAAAAAAATTTAATGATGAGTATGTGCATATTGATAGGTTTCTACACCTTAATACCATACCAAAATGGAAGTGGCAAGTTATTATCATGGATGTTGCCTAAGGTTTTACGGTGTCTCAAAACTGACATAGTATGGTTTTGGTGGTTGTTGATAAACTCACAAAGGTAGCTCACTTTATTATTTGTAATAAATTTGATGATGAAAATATTATTATGAATATATTGATAAAATAAGTGTCTAGATTGCATCTATTTTTAAAAAATATTATTTCATATAGGGACCCAAAAATGACTTATAAATTCTGCTTGACACTCAATTAACCTTTGTGCACACAGTTGAATACTAATATAGTGTACCATCCTCAAATATATGGGTAAATAGAGAGGGTGAATTAGGTTTTATAATATCTTCTAAGAATGTATTGCATGGATCATTAGTATAGATGGGAATAATATATTCCATTAGTTGAGCTTGCTTAAAATAACTCATACCAATCATCTTTGAAAATGGATATGTTTGAGGCATTTTATTGAATAAGGTGTAGAACTCCAATAAATTGAGATAGGTTAAAATCTAGGTTAGTATTTGGTCTATATATGCTTATATAAATGGAAGAGTAAGTTCAGTTCATAAGGCAAAGTTTGGTTGAAGCCAATGATAGACAAGAGAACTATGTTGGTCTGAAAAGAATAACAAGGTAGTGTTTAGTGGAATATAAAGTATTTATATAGGTTTAACCATTGAAAACATCAATTAAGTTTAGAAATAAACCAATTTATCTCTTAGATATGTGAGACCCTTTGATGTATTAGAATTTGTCAATCATGTGGCGTATATGATTATTTTGTCACCAACTTTACAAATCATGCATAATGTTTTTCATGTTTCTTATCTTAAAAAATATGTTTCTTATCCTTATCATGTATTAGATTGGAGTGATTTATAGATTCTAGATCTTAGGGTGGTCATAGTAAAACTAGTCAGAATAACTGACACTTGTAAACTTAATTTATATAAAAAAAAAGTGTCATAGTACAAGGTCCATTGGGACCAATATTATAAAGATAGTGACACTTGGGAAGACAATTAGGAGTTTTATAAGATGTTTCCACATTTGTTTGCTTATTATTTTCTTAGATATTATGTTATTTTTTTGCTAAATACTATTTTATTCAGAACTTTTATTAAAATAAGTGTCATCATGATGATGACTAGCTTTAGGGGGAGGATGCTACATCTTGATTCTACTCTAGACTCATTAGTCTGTTAATTTTTGGATTGTATGGTTAATGATTGGTTAAATATTATCTTAGGTATATATATTTATAATATGTTTATTTTTGTAAATTTATATTACCATCATGATCAATAACTTGATTTTTAGTTGTTCATATCTTGTTATGGTACATTATGGTTATGATTATTCAATTGTTTAGTTACAGTTATTTATTATGAATTATTTAGTGATATAGTCTAACTAATTTTTATTACACTGAGGTGGATGCATGAAGGAGTCCACCCTCTAGACTATGATTGAGGGAGGGTATCATCGAAGAGGATGGAGTATATGGAGATGAGTGGGGTATAATAGAATGAGGTTAAAACCTCTACACACATCACTCAGATTAGTTAGTTATTTATTATTTATATTTATTGATGGTATTGGTTGTGTAGATTTTATTTAGCTTGTACTGATTATATTATTATTATTACATTCCTTATGGTTTTCCTTATAGTAAATTATTTTCATTATCTTTTGATACTAATTGTTGACGTCAAAGATTGCACCCTTGGCAGGAGGCCGAGCTCCTGCCTTCTCCTCGCAACTATGGAAACTCCCCTCTCACATGTGGGACTGGCGAAGCTAGAGGGGAGAGTCTCTAGATAAGGGGTAGCTCCCTTTGATGCATCATGTTCATTCCATCAAGTGCAAACATAAATATATATATATGGATAATGGGGGGGATGAAAAGAGAGAGAGATGCAGGAAAACAAACTACTCTAAAGAGGTGATGCACCAAAATAAGTCAACCTTCTCACATCCACACTTCAAAACCAAAAAAATACATATATACACTTTAGACTTGGCAGAAGGACCAGGCTACAAGAAACTGGTAGGGAGGCTTTCATGAAAACACAAAAAACAAAGATTCACCAAGGTGTTGTAAAATGCACACTGTAAGAAATTTTCTCTATTTTGCACTTCCAAATACTGATCTTCTCCTATTAGCTACAAAAATGGTGCCTTATAAACAACAAGTATGTTGGTGTTGAACCTATGAAAGCATCAAGAAACAATGACTAAACACAAACAAACACTCAAGACATACCCAGATATATCTATCCAAGATGGAGGTAAAAACTATGTTTTTTGATTCAGGTGGAAATTTTGCCAGGGCTACACCTCACAAATGTGTAAAGATGATTATGAAGATAATGAGTCCTCAATATATAGGTGAAGAAAAAGAGGCCCTTTGGTGCCCCTTTTTTACAAGTGGCTCATTCACATCCCCTCATTGGGAAGAGCAGGCTGGTCAACACATTAATGAGCTACACCCTTTGTTTATTTGTAAGGCTACTTCTTCAAGGTGATTTACATGGTTTGTCCACTCATAAATGTGAAATGGAGAAAACTAGTTACACTGCTAGATGTTTGCATCTCAAATGGTCAATTCAGAGGCACTATTTCACCTGTTGGAGTCACTTCTCGAATCGGCACTTCCCTTCACCACTTGGATTATCTACTTGTTCCATGCTTGGCACTTTGTCCTTTTCCTTTCTTGTCTCTTTTGGCTCCTTCAGCCCTTGAGGGTGAACTTCTAGTGGGTCACTGCATTCTGGGCTCTCATGGTTAGTACTCTCTCATTTTGAAAGCAAATGGCTATTTCATTGTGCTAATTTTGACATTCACATAGCCGTCCTTGGTTTGAAAACCAATGGCTAATTTGCTTTTTTAATTTTGATAGCCTCTGGGATGTCCTCATCCCTATTAAAATGTCATCTGGTCCTTTGCTAGCTTTTCCATGGCTTTGTCTTCCTCAGCCTTCTCTGTGGGCACTCTTTTGCCTTTGTCTCTCCTTGACTTTGCTTAGTGCCCCTTTGTCTCTTAGCCAAGAGTCCCCCCACAAGGGCACTTTCCCCTTCGAGGTCCTTTGACAGGTTGTTCTTTGCCTTTGGATGCCTCTCAGGTTCCCGCAAACCTTTTGTTCGCAGACAATTTTCTCATAGAAATTTTGTCTACAGATGATTTCCCACAAACTTTTTGTTCACAGATGATTTCCCATGGACTTTTTGTCCATAGAGATTTTTCCCAAGCCTTGCTTTTGTTTTGAAGTGTGCTCAAATTCCTTCAAACTTTTTGTCTAAAGTAATTCCTTCAAAAAAAAAGTCTAAAGGAATTTGGGACTTAAACAAATTTTAACTTAAACAATTTTGAATTAACCCGGTCCTTTTCCTTTGAAGTGCCTACCCTCTGCTAGGGCATTTGAACTTGAAGACTACCCTCTGACCAACTGGGCATACCCTTGAACCAAGCCATTGAACCAAAATTGGTTTAACGGTTCAATGGTTTAACCATTACGTGCCAATGAACTAGCCAAGTGAGCCGACTGATTGAACTAGGTCGATGAACCAAGTGTTGAACCAAAGGATTGAACCATCCACTTTGAACCAAGCTTGTTGAACCAAGCCATTGAATCAAAATTGGTTCAACGGTTCAATGGTTTAATTTTGTTTAATTGAGATGTTTGAACCTAAAGATGGATGAACCAAGTGCCGATTGAACCAGTAATGGCTTTGAAGATTGAACCAAGGCTTGAACCAAGATGAAGAACTATATCATTAAACTTGTGTAACCTAAAATTGACTAGTTTTGAATTGTAAGGGAAGAAGGTGACTGATTTTGGCCTGTTGGGCAAACATGGTCAACATATTGGTGACTCACAGGGGAAGCATTCCTGCTATGCTTAGAAGCTAGTTGCCTTGAAAATCCATTGGGCACAGAGTCAGATGCAGCTATGAAAGAGTTAGCAACAACCCCAACAAGATTCGAGAGTCAAACATGAAGCTTTTACCCCACATGTAAAGGAAAACACACAAGGCTAAAAAAAACACTACCCGTGCAAACTACACTTAGGGAAAGTAGGAAAAGAAACTAAAAACAAACTACTATATACAGCTAACCAGGAATGTTTGCCTCCCTCCTGGATCAAAGGGAAAACTTCTCAAGTCTCCTTCCTAGGAAAAGGAGTTATGGTGTTGGGAAAGTAGCTAAATGAAAAAGAGTGTTGGCGACCTGCTCCTCTTGCCTACCACCTAAGTTGGCTTGTATCTGAGTGGATCAGAATCAAACATGCTTCTGACATATATGTATTTTGCTTTCCTTGGAAGCTTATTGAATGTTGGTCCTTCATATTGGTGCTCCTCACTAAGAAATCAATGGTTGCTAGCTCATCACCATAAGCCCTTTGATATACACATTCCCTCTATAATGCATCACGGTCTAATTTGTTTCCTTTTGCCTCGTTGAAGACTCTGTCAGACTCATCCTCTACTTCCTTTTGGCCTTTTTAAAGAAGGGTGACTGCGGTGATGTTTGAAATGGACTCACAAAATGATTACTCATCCCACAGAACATCACCTCTCTATTCAAAGCTCTCTTCTTCAAGGCATTCCTCTAGGAAGATAGACCTCTCCTTTTCCTCCTAAAAAATTAGGACCTCTAGATGTTCAAAGGTATCCTCCTGATCCTCTTCTAACTCAAGCTACTCAATGTAGTCATCCTCCTCATCAAAGCAACAAGGAAGTTCATCAAACAGAGGGGAAGAAAGCTTACCATGCATTTGTTCCTCCTCGTATTGCTAGAACATCTGCATATATGCAAGACCTGCATCTTTTCCATTGCTGATAAGGTCTTCACAAGGAGCATTGATGATGATTTTTTCTTTGTTGTCACTCATGATAGCCTCCTAAGGAACTATAGATTGGATATTCTACTCCTCACTCACCTCCTACAAAATAGGTTCTTCCTTGAGAAGGAGTGAAGTGGAGAAAACATGTGGAAGAGGAGGTATTCCTTGAGCTAGATTCAAATGATTCTCCTCCTTCCACTTGGTCAGCACTTCATCAATATTAGGTATGGCCTGATAATTCTCTTGGAAATGGGTAGATGAGGTGTGTTTAGACATGGAATGTGCTATTTGGTCTGAATCATCCATCACACATTGGCTAAGGAATCTCTCTCTAGATTCCAACTCCACAATTCTCCTAGCTATATCTTGGAAATGCCTTTCTCAGAGGTCACCAGCATCATCATCAGTAAGAGCAGCCTCAGCTTCTTCAAGTTTTTGAAAAAAACTTGCTTATCCTCCTCCCTGCCCCATGATTCTATTATCTTTTCCCAATTCAAGATCTTAGAATTGGAATTTTGCTCCTATGAACAGGCAACAACTTTGTTTTCTCCAAGGTCTTGGGGCTCCTCCATAAGGTCTGAAGGTTCTAACTCTCTTTCAAGAAGTAGCTTCATCCTAGCCTCTAAATCTTCAATTTTATTGGCTAGATTTTATTGAAAGAGTCTTTCTTGGAGGTCACCAACATGATCCTCTTCAAAGCTCTGAGCTGGTCCCTGGCATTCCTTCCTCCAACCTGGAATCTACACATCATGCTAAAAGACTTGGGGAGGTTGAGGAATGCTAGCAAGACACTGTTGATGTTCTAGAGGAGTCTTTAGAAGAGGGATATGTTGGCTGGTGGTATTCCCCCCAATGGAAGATTCACAGTCTAAGGAGTTTAGATGGTTCATGTCCATGGGAGGTTGTTCTGATGTCTTCTAGTGTTGGAAAGCCAGGCACACGAGATTGAGAGTGAATGTATTTGATGAGCTAGAGTGAGCAAGTGCAATCTGATAGAAAGGATTTGGTGTAAAAGAGGGGGCTTTCTTCTGATTAAGAGGGGGCACAGAAGGCTGACTACCTTGAATAAATGGATTTTTCCATTTTGCTACCTCCTCTTCCATGGATTGCAAGCCCTGTGCTTGCCTAAACAAACACTCCTCTTCATACATTAGCTCCTGCTTATATCTATACTACTCTTCTAGTATGTTAATCCCCAATTCCAAGGCCACTTCCCTTATCATTTCAGGAAAACTAGGAGGGCTACTTGAGGGGATTGCATAAATATTTGGAGCCTGATCGAAACCATATGAAGGAAAACAAGATCCATGGTCTTGTGTAAAATAAATATACATATAAAGAGTGATTTATGATGGCACCAAGTTGCTTAACTAGTAAATTTAACTCAGAGTTGCTATATGTTAAAAATATTTGACTTGCCGTAATAGGACTAGCATCAATCCTGAGACCTTACTGAGTTGTAAAACTATGTCCCATCGGGCATGCCAAAACTATTGATGTCAAAGATTACACCCTTGGTAGGAGGCTGAGCTCCTGCCTTCTCCTCACAACTATGGAAACTCCCCTCTCACCTGTGGGACTGGCAAAGTTGGAAGGGAGAGTCTTTAGATAAGGGCTAGCTCCCTTTGATGCATCATGTTCATTTTAGCAAGTGTAAACATATATATATATATATATATATATATATATATAGATAATGGGGGGGTTGAAAAGAGAGAGATACAGGAAAACAAACTACTCTAAAGAGGTGATGCACCAAAATAAGTTGATCTTATCATATCCACACTTGAAAACCAGATAAATACATACATACACTTCAGACATGGTAGAAGGACCAGGCTGCAAGAAACTGGTAGGGAGGCTTTCATGAAAACACAAAAAATAGAGATTCACCAAGGTGCTATAAAATACACACTGTAGGTAATTTCCTCTATTTTTCACTTCTAAATACTGCTCTTCTCCTATTAGCTACAAAAATGGTGCCTTGTAGATAATAGGTATGTTGGTGTTGAACCTGTGAAAGCATCAAGAAACAATGACTAAACAGAAACAAACACTCAAGACATACCTAGATATATCTATCCAAGATGGAGGTAAAAACTAAATTTATTGATTCAGGTGGAAATTTTTCCAGGGATATGCCTCACAAATGTGAAAAGATGATTACGAAGATGTTGAGTCCTCAATAAATAGGAGAAGAAAAGGAGGCCCTTTGGTGCCCCTTTTTTACAAGTGGCTCATTCACATCCCCTCATTGGGAAGAGCAGGCTGGTCAAAACATTAATGAGTTATGCCCTTTGTCTGTTTATAAGCCACTTCTTTAAGGTGACTTACACAGTTTGTCCACTCATAAATGCAAAATGGAGAAAACTAGTTGCACTGCTAGTTATTTGCATCTCAAATGGTCAATTTGCAGGCACTATTTCACCTACTAGAGTCACTTCTCAAATTGGTGCTTCCCTTTACCACTTGGATTATCTACCTTTTCCATGCTTGGCACTTTGTCATTTTCCTTTCTTGTCTCTTTTGGCTCCTTTGGCCCTCAGGGGTGAACTTCAAGTGGGTCGCTGCATTCTGGGCTCTCATGGTTAGCGCTCTCTCATTTTGAAAGTGAACGACTCTTTTGTTGTGCTAATTTTGATGTTCACACGGCCATCCTTGGTTTGAAAACCAATGGCTAATTTTATTTATTAATTTTGACAGCCTCTGGGACGTCCTCATCCCTATCAAAATGTCATCGGGTCTTTCACTGGCTTTTCCACAGCTTTGTCTTTCTCAGCCTTCTCTGCGGGCACTCTTTTTCCTTTTTATCTCCTTGACTTTGCTTAGTGCCCCTTTGCATCTTGGCCAAGAGTCCCCCCGTAAGGCCACCTACCCTTCAGGGTCCTTTGGTGGGTCATTCTTTGCCTTTGGATGCCTCTCGGGTTCCCGCAGACCTTTTGTCCGCAGACAATTTCCCCGTAGACTTTTGTTTGCAGATGTTTTCCAATGGAAATTTTCTCCATGGATGATTTCCCATGGAATTTTTGTCTACAGATGATTTCCTGTGAACTTTTTGTTTGTAGATATTTTTCTTAGGCCTTGCCTTTGTTTTGAAGCCTACTTTAATTCCTTCAGACCTTTTGTCCGAAGGAATTCCTTTGGACAAAAAGTCTGAAGGAATTCAGGACTTAAATGAATTCAAACTTAAATAATTTTGATCTTACCTGGTCCTTTTCCTTTGAATTACCTACCCTCTACTAGGGCATTTGAACTTGAAGACTGACCTCTGACCAACTGGGCATACCCTTAAACCAAGCTATTGAACCAAAATTGGTTCAATGATTTAATGGTTCAACCATTGCACGCCAATGAACTAGCCAAGTGAGCTGACTGATTGAACTAGGCCAATGAACCAAGTGTTGAACTAAAGGATTAAACCATCCACTTTGAACCAAGCTTGTTGAACAAGCCATTGAATCGAAATTGGTTCAATGGTTCAATGGTTGGTAGCATGGATATGGTGGTGAGTTTCATGGTATAACTAGGTGTGATCATTTATAAACATACATAAATTAGTGGAGTTCTTATAACATGCATTAATGGAGGAAAAATGAGAAAATAAGGAAAAGGGTTATAAAAGGAGAGACATATACACAAGAAGAGGATGATAAGGAAGAAGAGAAAACTAGTTGTAATTAGTTTTATCTAGCCATATATAGAAACATGAAGATATAACTAGGTAGGGTTTATTGTTTTAAATTCTTGGTTTATAATTGTGAAATGATTTAAAAATAGTAATGTTATATGTGTCATTAATTATATTAAATTAGGTCTTTGTATTTTTATTGGATTTTTAAAAAAATTGTAAAGGGATTATATGTAATTGACCTTGGGGATGGGTACAACCTATTATACCCAACACCCCCCTTTTTACATATGGAAATGGGGACCCACTTTTTTAAGATTATGATCTTAACATTGAGATCCTCTTCTATCAAAGACATTATTTTTGATCTTAACATTGATTTATCTTTGTCGAATATTTTATCCATTATCTGAATTTCTTTGGCCTTTATGTTTCAGACTTATTATTGTGGGATTTTGGCCTATGAACTTATATTTATCAAAGACATTGTTCTTGATAACTTGTCTAAAATAATTCCCCACATGGAATTGGGTGTGTGGAACTTTTTTCACAACCATTTTGTCTAAGATATCATGCCTTTCAACCTTTTTGAGACCATCCCTTTAAACATTCCTTTAGATAGTTTGTCCAAGATATTTTACCCGTCAACTAATTCTTACAGATATTTTATCTAAAGTAAATCTTCTAAAATATTTCCTTTAGCCCTCTGGACTTACCCTTTGGCCTTTACAAAATAGATCCTTCATGACTTTTCTCATGGATGAAATGGCTTATGAAGTAGACCCTTTGAACTTAATCCACCTACCCTTTAACCTTTTTGAAAGTGATTTTTATCCTTATGAAAATATCTTTCAGGAATTTTGTCCTCATTTTGTCATGGCCTTTTGTCCTTCAAACATTCCTTCAAACATTTTGTCTGAGACATCATGCCCTTCAACCAATTCTTTTAGACATTTGATCCAATAGATTTTTCCCTTTAACATTTAACCTTTGAGACTTATCCTTTAGGAATTTTCTCTTGGGCCCTTTAACTGATGAAAATAACCATTTGGAATTTTTGTAATAAAACATATTGTTTGTCACACAAAAATCATAAAATAATTCCCTGTAACAATCTTCCTAATACAATTTTGCCAAAATAATGACCCCAAGGGCACATACCCTTCATGCTTTATGCATCCTACCCTTTAGGACTTTTATAATAGACCCTTTCACCCTTTGACCGATTCTTTTATATATTTTATTTGATACAATTTTTACCTTTGCGCTTTCCCTTCTACACTTTTATCCAAGGCCCTTTTGACCTTTAACCAATTCCTTCAGATAATTATGTCCAAGACATTTTTCCCAACATAATTTCCCTTGGCCCGTTTTTCATTGACCCTTTGCTTTATTAGGCTTACCCTTTGGGACTTTTATCCTAGGACCTTTCCCATAAAAGGTACCCTTTAGGCATTTTCCCCCATGAATTAGACCCTTTGGCCCTTTTTCACCTACCCTTTAAACTTTCTATCAAAGGCTAATTCCTTTGGGGTTTGTGTTTTTAGACATTTTATCAAATAGAATTGAGTCATTGGCATTTGTGTCTCAGACATTTTGTTCAATGAAAATGACCCTTTAGACTTTTAGATTTTCCCTTTGGACTTTTTGTCTCAAACATTTTATCTAACAAAAATAAACTCTTTAGAAGTTTATGTTTTTTACATTTTGTTTGCTAAAAAGACCATAATAATTGCCCCATGTAAAATTCCAAAATAATGGCTCATTATCAATACATAAAAAACCCCATGTAATTCCAAAGTGGTAACCCTATGGTCAAGAACTTTATTATATATATGGTAATTTATTTAACACTTATATTTGCAATAATGAATCTAGAAATCATAAGTGTCAAGCTTGTAGGAGTCAATGAGTTAAACACCAAGATCTACAGTGCATGTTAAATCATGTATTAGATATCTAATAGTGCATAATAAAGCATAATAGAAAAGTATTTTCAAAAGCTTCATGAGAGTTATAAGTGAAAACATTATGGGAGCCCAGTACATAGAGATCTATAGTGGGTGGGAGCCTAGTACATGAAGATCTGATGGTTTTATGTTGATGGTGGACTTTTCAAAGATCCATACTTAGGGAGAGGCACGAGCAACATGCAATGAATAGTTATTTTTGGATGTTCCTATAACTTAAAAGAGGAGGTATGCATTGTTTTTGTAAATGGTGCATATATTTCAATGTTTTACATGTAGGTCAAGCTATAATTGTAAAAATTGTCTTCATCTTTATACACATGCACATGTTGCATAGATTTTGCAAAGGCTATTTTAAAAGGATAACTATAAGTAGACTCTTATATAGTTTTGAACCATAGTTAGAACTCATATTATAACTATCACATGTAAAGACCTTGAATGAACTTGGAGGATGAGGTGACCCCTTCCCCAAGTCAATAAAAACAACTATAATCCAGCTTGGATTTTTGTTAGACAATTTTTAAATATAGGAGCAACATCAATTTTGATCATCAGTGAATGTGTGTGTGTATTTTCTTTCCAATTTCTATGTAATTAGTTGTTACTTTTTTAGTTGTATATTTAAATAATCTTTAGTGTGCAATAGATGTAAATAGATTCTTGATTATTTTGATTGATGTATTGATATGTATATGTGAAATAACTATTGAAAGATTGGTAAATATATTGGTTAATATAGTCAAGTTCAAATTGATTTTTATTTTTGATTGTGCATGAGTTCTTTCTTGGATGTATTTTTATGTGTGTGTGCAATAGTTACCTCATATACTTCACTATCCTAAGCCATAATATCATGATTAAGGGTGTGCAATAATTTCTCTAAAAAGAGTAATATTTTTTTGAGGCATGTGAATTTCTTGAATCTTTATCTCTTTATACTTCTTAGTCATGTCTGACTGTGTGTGTGCAATTGTTACTAACAAAAAACATAGTTTCTAGCAGCACTTTTCCTTTTATAAATTAGCTAGGGAAGTGATTCCTATAAACCACAAAATCTTTCTTTTTTGCCTTACCCTTCCCTTTTTTTGAGTTTTTTTTGAGACCTACTCACTCTAGATTGGAATATAGTCACCCATCCAACTCATGTAGATATTGACAATCATTTATGGATGACACCTATATCCAAAAACATTGTCAACAACATTCATGCCCTACCATCTATTCCATCAATAAGTTTTCAAAGACCGCATACCTATAACAAATGCCTTGAAGTGGAGTTTACCTCCATTGAGATTGTAAAATGTTAGAGTCTACCTTCTTAAGGCTATGGTGTGCATAAAACCCACATCATCATGAACCATATATAGGGTTGAATAAATATAATTATTGACCCTAATTAAATGAATGTGTATTCTTATAATTGGGGATAGATAGTCAAAACCATGGTTTCTATTTTGTCTTAGTTCGAAGGAAATTTTGAAATTTAGGTTACAACCAGTTGTAGGTTTATTAATGATGTTGTTTGCCTAAAACCTTTCAATCATAATACACACATGTTATTTTATTTATGGTATTGAAAATAGGTCAACTCTATTTTTTTTGAGTAAACATCCCTGCATAAAGGTATGCAAGTTCTACTATTTTTTAGTTTTAATTGATTATTCTGGGTATCTATAGTTATGGGTATTTATAGCTATATGTTTAATCCAAAATAATTTTTTATTTAAATATAAAACCATCATAATTGAATTATATATGGAAATGACCCTAAGGATGGGTACATCCCATCCATAGGGCCAATTACATATATACTTGAGCCTTAGGTATATGGTTATGTATTAGAATAACAAGGAGATTAAATACAAAGAAAAGTCCCCTTAGATTTACCATTGTATGGGTTGATACAGTATGAATGTATAAAGAATGGAATGATATATTTATTACTTGTTGAGCTTTTGATAACCTTGGGTAAGTTTTGGATTGAGTGTTAATTTAATTTTTAGCTTGGTAAATAAGCTCTAGGTGCTTGATAACATAATATTATATTAAAACACTCAGATATTTTTAAGTAATTTTATGCTATAAAATGGGTTATGGGAAAATAAATGAAGATTTATAGTTAATATAAACCCTTAACTATGGATGTCATTTTGTGTTATATAAAATATTCAAACCTAAGTATGTTTGTATTCTTAAGGCATAATTTTGGGGGTTTAATTTATAATAGTGGTTATAAATGAACTTGTAGGTTGACTTTAAATGATTACACATTAGTTGGAAATTATTATTTTATGTTAATTAATTAATATGATTTTAATAATTTTATAAATATAATAGATAAATTTATGCATATATATAAATAGGGGTATTTTATTAGACCCATGCACACGTGTGTGTGTGTGTGTGTGTGTGTGTGTGTGTGTGTGTGTGTGTGTGTGTGTGTGTGTGTGTGTGTGTGTGTGTGTGTGTGTGTGAGTACCTAAATATGTTTAAATTATTGTGATTTTAAGATAAATCATGTTGAAGGTAGGTCAATGAGGTACAATCACTTTTAATAAGTTTTACTTTATAGACTATATATCTATAAAAGTGGTTATTAGATGAGTTATTATGACATATGTTTATGTGATAGATTAATATATGATGATATATTTATAATAATGATGCATTGTGTAATTATATTCATACATGTATATGTGTATTTACAAGGTAATAATTTTCTATATTTATAGAACTTAAATTAAATTGGTCATTAATGAGTTGTATGAGGAAATATGCAGTTGTGAATTAATGTCATAATAGGAATATTTAGACTATTTCCTTTGGTCATATGTTATGAATAAATTATCTATTTTAGTTAAGAAGCTATGATTATGAAAAATTAGATATTTAATTTAAAAAAGTTGTGTTTATAACCAGTTAGCTTATTTATTAAATTTAGATGCATATGATGGAAGATATGGGATTATATAGTTTCCATGTTTTAATACGTGTTGTAGAACTTTTATATGTAAATCTTTTAATTAAATCTTTTGATTTAGTATTATTTATGTTTGATTTAATCTAATATTAATGACTTTAGTAAAGTATATGAGATGTACTTCACATACTTAATTAGTTCCATTAATAGAAATATTAAAGGAACTCCAAATGAGTTGTGTGTGTGAATTTGACTAATTTTAGAGATATATTAACTATATTAAAACTTTGGCCAAAGTAATGTTTATGGTTTTAACATTGTCAATTTACCTTTTTGATTTTGTTTTCATGTTTTTCATGATATCATGTTAAATTATATTTATTTATGAAATGCTACATGTAATAGTTATGTTATAGTGCACAGGTTCTAGTTGACATTCTCGATTATCACATTGTCATTATATGCCCATGCATGAAGGGATAGCCTTTCCCTTGTTGAGATATTATGTGGGGGATAAATGGGCTATGGTTAGTGTGGAAAATCACTCATGGGATACTCTCCCTCCCCTTCAATATTCAACCAATTGAGGCTTACTCATAATTAATATTGGATAATAACAAGTTCATTTAGATTCACATGTTCTGTAAACCATTGCATATTTGTAATCTATTATTCATATATATAATAATGTCTACTTGTATTATTTTATGGTAATTTTATAATTACATAAGTTGCATATTTATACTTTTACCTATTTTGAAATTACTCTAGTAGTGCTACATTTTTAATTTGGGTATTGTAGTATTATTCTATGTTTTACTTATGAAAGTAATTTAGTATTCATTATAGTGAGGATTAACTAAATGAATCATATGATTAACTTGATGGTTAAAATAATAGTTTACTTAATTATGTATTTATTTAAATATCATTTTTAATTTGACTTATAAATATAATTTATTAATGAGTTAATTATTAAAAAAAATAGTTAACTCTAGTTTAACCCTGAGGGGTTGTTACAATTTCTAGCTAGGTACATACTTGTGTGATTAATTACTATTTTTAGAATAACAAATTAGGTCAATTATTTTATAAATCATGGATTTATTTATTTAATATTTCTCCTATAATTTAATGTTCCAACCCTTTAATGAACTAGGGTTTTAAAATCCATAATCTCCTCCAAAGTTAAATCATTTGGTGAACCCAATTCACTTCTAATACTACTCAAAACTCTAGCCATATATGCTTTTAAGATTTGTATCCTTTTATTTTATATGCTAATTAATTAATTTAAAAATATTATATGTAATTCAATATTCTATTTCTTCATTATTTCATGTATTTAATTTCTTAAAAGGTTTGAAATATACCACTTTTTTATTTTCCTACCTTCCAACCTACAATGGTAAAATTTAATAATTGATTTGATGAGATAGATAAGAGACATTTGTAAGATTTCATTTCCAAAAATCCTAATATGTAATATGAACTTATTCATATTGTTCAAGGAGTGCTCTTGAAATCCACTATTAATGTTAAAACTTTAACCCTATAGATGCTAATATTGTTACACCTACTATTTGGGAAACTCAGATTCTATAACCACCTACTATAATCAGGCAACCTTCACTAGTGTCAACGTTAGCTATATAAATACCCCTTATCTAGATATGAAATCTCTTATCCATGAGATACAATCTCTATATCTAAGGTGTTACATCTTGAGTAGTGTTCTACCAGGCCATCACATGCCTTAGATTCTCATATTCTTCTACATACCCCTTTGTCATAACTTATAGAAAAAATAAATTTGCCACTAGGATTTGTGGCTCCCAAAATTACTTTATATGATGGTAAGGGTGACCTACATCATCATCTATGAGATTTTTAAATAGCATGGTTATATTATGTGTCTAATTATTATCTCCTTATTAGGTCGTTCCATTATAGTTTTAAGGACTATGAATTACAATGGTTATATGATATTCCTAATTAGTCCATCACAACATTAAATCCATTGGTAGATATCTTTTTCACACACTTTTAAATCAACATCATTGATAAGGTTTCTTATGCTCAAATTTCACAACTCAAAAAATATATAACAAGCTAATAGTTGAATATGTCTTGAAATATAAAACTATATTAGCAATTATGACTAGCCCCATGGTAGATAACTTGAAGACTATTCAAGTAGAGTTTATTACCAACATTGCATGAATCTATCATATTAAATAATTTTTCATCATTTATATATCTATTTCATACATTTAAGGAAATAATTAAGAAATATGAAGTTAAGATTCTCTCTATTTTAAAATTAAAGTTAAAAATTAGATCATTCAACTAACAAGAGTTTTAATAAGCCCCCATATAGGGTAAATCTTAATGAGAAGAATAATGATTCAAAAATAATAATTAATGCAGCTTTAAGTCCACCTTCTCACATGGTTTTATCAACTCCTCTAAGGAGACCTTTTATGACTCTTCCTTAATCACCAACACGTGTTCTCTAAGAAATATTAGAACATACTATCATATCTATCCATCCAATAAAAGTGTTTTATAGGATTAGGCCTCTTCCAAATAATTATTGTCAATGTTAGAATACACCATTAGAGAAGTAGTTTCAGACTTATCCTTCCAATTGATCCAATGGGATCACTCTGAGGCTTTGGGTGACCCATGGTTGGAGGGAACCTCCAAAGAGGTCTAGCTCCCTTGATGGATCACCTAAAAATATCACTAAACTACTACAATATAAGGAAAAGGGAGAAAGAGAACATAAAATAAGGAACTAGAAACAAAAGATCTGATTCCATAAAACATAATCCTCCCTCACTACCTTGGAATTTTCATAATGATATGTAAAAGAATTGATATGAGTACACAAATCCTAAATTTAACTCTCTTGCATCAATATTTGATAATAAGGCCATGAGTTAAAGGTTGAGTCAGAAGGAAACACACCTATTAATAGTTGACTTCTTACCCAAAGCTACATGAACACTACCTATGACCTAAAAAATGAAACCTACCTTTCATAGAGGTGAGAAAGTTAGACAATAACCAAAGAAGAATAATTTTTAATCATTAGATTAATCAACAACTTTAGTATTTCACACAAAAAATAAGTTTAGGAGAAGGTAAATTAATCTTTTATTGATTCAAATTCTTAAATCCAATATTACATATGGGAAGAGTTTAGTCATACCCAATACAGGGATTTGACCAAGAATGATTTCCATGGTCTATAAGGATTATTAATATGTCATAGATTTATCATCCATATGGTTTAGGCCTCTTTAATAAAGTGGTAGTGATAGAAATAAAAATATGTTTGGGTCAGTTTAGAGTCTCTACCCTCAAAGAAACATCTTCAAAATATTTCAAACTATCATTATTATGTATTAAACCTTTGAATTATCATCAAAGACTCACTTTTGTAGGACCCTACCAAGTGAAATTCATATTGATATGCATATTCACATTATTTTTAATGAGATGAGAAATAAATGATTAATCATTGAGCCTTATTCAATGTCATTTTTATGGTTAGGAACACCTCATAATGTTTGAAAAATTGCCTCTACATGTGTAATCATGTATACTAGCATTCAAGGATTGAACCATTCTAAAACCCCCTATAAAATTGAGGTTTTATGTGTTTGAAAGAATGATATAAAATTATTTATAGGTCAGGTGGATAATTTTCTTGAAATAAGGCCAATTTATACATTACAAACCTCCTTAAAATGCAAATGGATACATGATTATTTCCTCAAACCTATAACTCTGCCCCTTTATTACCCTTAGATCACTCTTAAAGACATTGGTAAGATCTCATGGAATAAAATGTAATGGATGTCTCTCAAAATAGATTTAAAACATATTTACAAACTCTTAACATCATTTATTCTAATAGAATATACCTAAAACATCAAAAATCAAAATCACAGCCTTGTGGTTTAAGAGGGTTTTAGAGACATCAATAGAGTTTTTATTAGACACGTATTTTTTGAAAATTATTAATTGAAATAATTATCATTATAACCCTTCATAATTCCAAAGAATCAATCTTTACCATGAAAAAACAAAAATATGATCTCCACTAAAAATTTTCCCCAAATTACGACCCTTTAAGACTATTTCTGCTCCTTAATGATTATTCATAGCTTTAAATTATCATTTATCCTTCTTAAAAAATATAATATGTTCTTAAATACCTCATTATCATTATTCAATATTCAAATTCTTCCATACATCTTCTCAACCATTTGGCCATGTTGTAAAAAATAGACTCTTTAGGCCTGTGAAGGAGCTATATAGTCAATTTTGCCTTTGTTTGATCTCTTATCAGCATATATACCCTATATAATACCTAAAATGGAATTTTAATTATGTTATTTACCTCCAATGTCTCTTCTTTTTCTTTAAATAGTTTATACAAATCCATACACATGAAGAAAACCATTCAAAACCTTACTTTGCTCATGGAAATCTTCATTTTTGAAGGGTTTTCTATATTTTGGCTTGGTATCAGTGGTGCTTGTCCATGAATTGACCTCGATGTTCCTAAAAAACCATGAAAAAATATTTTAAAATCATGAAAACCACATGTTCATGATGGAAATGAAATGGTTTTTGCTTTTTATGGCAATGTTCCATGTTGAAAAGGAGATGAGAAATGTCAAATGTAAGGAAGGGGGGAAAAATAAGAAATTCAATGTACATTGACTCTTTTTGACACATATTATTGTAGAACATGGGGTATTTTTAGAATTATGAGACTTTTTATGAGATTAAAAATGGGCTTTCTTTCAAGAACGACTTGAATAATTCAAGTGATATGACATCATGACCTCTTTTTACACCCTCTGATGTACTTAGAGAATCATTTGAAAGAATTTATAGCCTAAAATATTAATTATACCTATTTTATTATGGAAATAATGTTTTATTAATTTCCTTTGTAAGACATTAGTCATGAAAATGTCCTCAATAAGGCTAATACGACATTGTATCAACTGTTAAATGCATCCATACCTTGAAAACCATGCCAATAGGCCATTTTCAGTTCTAAACATCAACTTGAGACTACATTGAGGGTGTTAGGTTTTCACAAATAAAGACAACTACTTTATAAGGTGGACCATTTTTATAAAACCTATGACTATACCATAATGAGAGTTAATGAAGACCTTTTGTAAAAATATTACCATTTTTGAGTGCTCTAGGTGTTTTAGGTACAAGGATAGAATAAAAAAAATTCTATAGACCTCCTATGGGTTTTTACCTTTATAATAACTAATAAAAACTTCCCTATCAATTAAATTGGGCATTTACTCAAAAGTACATTCAATATGAATTAGACACCTTGTTGTACAAGCCTATGAAGACTAAAAATCAGCTTCAAAACAAATAACAAAGAAAAGGAGAAAAACCAAAAAGTGTTCTAGAACACTTAGGGAAAGGAGAAACATGACTAATCTATTTTAAAAATGTTTAAACAACACTTGGAGAGAAGAAAAATAACTAATCTAAACTAAACTAACCAAGCAAAAGGTTACCTACACAAAGCCATTAATTAGTTCTCCAAAATAGTTACCTTTTCTGACCAACTTAAAAAAAATTGCATGCTTGATGGTAGTCAAGAAAAGGTGAAGGATTGGATTCTTAATGAAATAATGATATAATTTTCCTAGTAAAACAAAAAACTCATCCAATTTAGTTTACTAAAAGTACAACTATCTTAGAGTGGTGGGTAAGTTAATTATGTCCTTCTTAATGCTTATTCTTATGCTTTAGCTCAAAGATGATAAGTAGTGAATTCTCCTTGTTGGAAACCAAATGGTCCAAGTATCTGATAGTACATATCCTTGATAAGACAATGTTTGAACAATCAGTCTTGATCTTATATTTGTGTTTTTTTGTTCTATCATCATGTTGATTGGGGTGTTCTTCTTCTAGTGGCTCATTTGAAAACATGGTCACTTCCACCTGACATTGTTGTTTATCACATGTTAATTATTTATGTGATGTTTTTGTTTCAATTCTTGATTAAATATCCTTTATCTCATCCCAAAAAGGTTCTTCATCCATCTCTTCTTTGATCTTTTCAAGACTATTCTCTCTCTTCCCATTTGAATTATAATGAAATTCTTCCCTAAGAGGCTGAATTGAGCTATCTTGGAAATGATTTTCTACTGGAGTTTTATTAATAATAACTCAAATGTCTCTCAAAACCTAAATTTTGGTCTCTTGGACTGACTTAAGACATTCATCCAATAGTTATTGACCATGAGAAGTGAGGTCCATGATTTCAAGTTCTATTTCCTGTTCATCAATATCAAACCCATGCCAACTAGAATGATTCTTTTATTTTTCCATGCTAAATAGAATCTCATTCATCAAATATTGTACCTCATTATTATGTCCTTAAATGAAATATTTATAAGATAAAATTGACCTCTCTTTATCAAGACTATCTTTTTCCTCTCCATCATTGCCCACTTGCTCATTGTTATGTTGCTCTAGCTGATGATACTCATCCTCTTCTTAGAGCATATCTGATTTTTCATTTTTTATGGAAAAAAAATATCACACATAGTAAAATTTTCCTATTTTTCCTCAAATTACTCTTTCTTTCCCCATCTAATCATATATCTTACCAAATAACAAGTCCACCTAGGAAGAGTGAAATTGTGTCAGGACAAGAAGGCTAACTAGATATGCAAGTTTCAAGAGTTTGTTGAGTTTCTTTCAAATGAATTTATTTTGAAAGGGTTGTTCCTAAGGGATATAATACCTATTTTTCATATCTATAATATGTCTAAAAAAATTGGAACCTCTAAAACATGGAATTTTATTTGGTTTATCTTGTAAAACCATTATATTTTATTGATTAGGAGTGGATGTATAAAGGTTTGGCATCTTGAAGTTAGGATGACTATTCTAGGAAGGTTTCCATGGTTTAGAAACATTAGGATCCTAAGGAATTGGATGTTAAATAATTGGTTCATTTTGATAGCCTATTATTGATCTTATGTTTTTGTACATTAGCATCCATGTATCTCATTACATATTCACATTTTTATTAGTCATGGTGTTGTCCACATGGAAATCACAACTTTGAATTTGAGGGAATTCCAAAAAAATGAGATAGGTTAGGATCATGAGGAGGATGACTTGGATCATCAAATGGTTGATAAATAGGCTAAAAGTTTTGATTAGGATACTGGTGATGAAGGGGAGGATAACATTCATGATAGGGATGTGGAAAGTTGGAAATCCCCTTAAACTAAGACATGTTTCATTAGGTTTAAATATTTTAAAGTTCTTAAAAAAACAAGATCACTAAAAACATTTAACCTTTTACCTCTAAATAATGCTTAGGCTATTAAAATTAGCTAAAGTAGACTCAGAGTCATGATTAGTGCTTGTATAAATAGCTACCAAAGGTTGATATATTGAATAATAACACCAATAATTATATAGTAGATGGATTTATTATCTCATTGATCATTCCATAAAATATTATCAATGTTGGAATTCACCATTGGAAAGTACTTTCAATTCTTCTCCTTCTAATTGGTACAAGGTGATCACTCCAAGGTTAAGGGTAACCCATAGTTAGAATGAACCTTTAGAGATGGTTTTCTCCATTTATGGATCACCTCATACTAACACTAAACTAATTAAATTCAAGGAAAAGGGAGAAATGGAATAGAAAAAAATAACTAGAAGCAAAAGAGGTGATAGACCAGAAAATAATCCTCCCTCACTAGCTTGGAATTTTCATAATGACACCTAAAATAATTGATATGACTACACAAATTTTGAATTTAGCTCTCTTGCATCAGTATTTGATAGGAATTCCATGAGTTAAAGGTTTAATTAGAATTAAAAGCACCTATTCATATTTTATTTCTTACCAAAATACGGTTGAACATTACCTATGACCTTCAAAATGAAGCTTACCTTGAATAGAGGTGAGAAAGTTGGATAATAACCAAGGAATAACAAATTTAAATCACTATATCATATTAAAAAATTTAGAATTTCACATAAAAATCAAGTGTAGTATAATTTAAATCACTCTTTTATTTATTCAAAGGATTTAATCTAGTATTACATATCAGCAGAGTTTAGTCATACCTGCTAGAGTGATTTGACCAAGTAATATTGTCCATGGTCTCTAAGTATTATTAATTTATCATAGAATTATCCTCCATATGGTTTAAGCAACCTTTATCCATTGGTAGTGAGGGAAAGGAAAATAAGTTTGGGTATGGTTAGAGGATATTCCATCAATGAAACTTCTTTAAAACATTAAAAGCTATCTCTATTATGTAGCATAACTACAAATTATCATCCAAGACTCACTTTTATAAGACCCTACTGACTGACATTCATGTGGACATGCATATTAAAATTATTGTGAAGGATCTAAGGGGTAAATTAAAAATCAATTAGGCTTATTCAAGATCATTTCCATGGTGAATAACACCTCAGAATGTTTGAAAATATTGCCTCTACATGTGTAGGCATGTATACTATCATTCATGGCTAGAAATATTCCAAAACCACTTTAAAATTAAGGTTTTATGTGCTTTAAGGAATTATGGAATACTATTGAGAAGTGGGGTGGATGATTTTATTTAAATGAGACCAATTTCTTTCTGAGAAAAATCCTTGCAATGTAGTGGAGACATGATTATTTCCTTACACCTAAAACTTTGCACCTTTCTTATCCTTGGATAAATATGTAATACCTTGGTTGGATATCATCACCTAAAATTCATTAAATATCTCTCAAAAAACATTTAAAACATATTTACAACCTCTCACCATCATTCATTCCATTGGCATAGACCTATAACATCATAAAAGCAAAACCACAACCTTAGGGTTTAGGAAGGTTTTAGAGACATCGATAGAGTTTTTATTGGACACACGAGTTTTGAAAATTATTAGTTTAAATAAATTAATACAAATTATTTTTAATATAACTCTTCACACTTCCCAAGAATCATTCTTTACCATGAAATAGCAAAAATAGGATCTCCACCAAAACTATGTCTCAAATGATGATCTTTGAAGACTATTTCTAATCCTTAATGATTATTCATATTGTTAACTAATCATTTATTAATCATAACACCTATAATATGTTTTTAAATACCTCATTATATTTATCTAATGGACATATTTTTCCATACATCTTCTCAGTTATTTTCCCATGTCTTACAAAATAACCTCTCTATGCTTGCAAAGGAGCTATAATGTTAATTTTTACTGTATTTGAGATCTTCTAGTTACATATCCTCTATCTAAGACCTAAAATGTAATGTAAATTATTTATTTTTCCTCTTACGTATCTTTCACATCTTGAAATTTTTTGTGTAGTTTCATACACCTAAAGAAAACCCCTTAGAACCTTGCTTTGTTCATGGAAATATTCATTTTTAAGGTCTTTATACCTTTTTGATAGGTATTGGTGGTATTTTTCCATGAATGGACATAAATGTTCTTTAAAAATCCTATAAAAATATTTAAAATCCATGAAACATGCATATTCAATCTAGAAATGAAATGGTTTTTGCTTGTTCTGCAGTGTTCCACATTGAAAAAGGGATGAAAAGTGTCAAATGCAAGGAAGGAGGGAAAAATAACACATTTAATTCACTTTGACTCTTTTTTGTATATATTATTTGATATCATGGGATATTTTTAGTATTATGAGGATGTTTAAGACATTAAAAAGGGCCTTTATTTTAAGAGTGACTTCAATAATCTAAGTGATATGACATTATGACCTCTTTTTACACCCTCCCATGTGCATGGAAATTGTTTTGAATGCATTTATGACCTAAAAACTCCATTAGACCTATTTCATAATGTAAATCATGATTTATTAATGGTATTTTTAAGACATTATTCATGAAAAGGTTCTCAACAAGGTTGATATGACTTTGTATAAATCGTAAAATGCATCCATGCCTTGACAACCATGCCACATGCCCTTTATAATGCCAAACATCAACTTGAGACTCCATTTAGGGTCTTAGGTTTCTAAAAATGAATATAAAGGCTTAAGAAGGTGTACCATTTATATAATACCTATGACCAAACCACAATGAGGGTTAGTGAATAACTTTTTCAAAAAAACAACCCTCTTTAAGTGTCTTGGTGTTTTAAGTACCTATCTGGCTAGAATAACCAACAATAATTATGATGCCAATGTATTTTGTGACTTTAAAAATTCCCCCAAGAATAATATAAATAGATACATCAAATTTTGACATAAGATACATGATTTGATAGATGCTCATACCATTGATGTGGACACTCCTATAGAGACAACTAATGTACAAGTAATATAAACAAGGCCAATGAAAATATTTTTAGATCTATTTACAAAACATATAGATAATGAGATAGTATTCACTTTATGTGTTTATTATACATATTAGTAACATCCACCCCTATCATCTTATCAAAATCATATGGTAGATCCACATACTCTACATAATATCATTGGGGTGTATCATACTTAGTAACATCTAGATCTCTTAACACTTTTTCAGAGCATGTGATAGTAGATGATGACTCAGATTTATATGAACTCTTTGTATGATCTTATATTGATCATCATCCTATTTATAGTGTCATGGTTTGCAATGGGTAAAGTGTCAACATGTGTACTATCATAATTATACATCACTTAGTTATTTAGGGTAGGATATGTATCATATAAATATAATTATTTGTAACTTTAGTGGCCATATCAAGACTTCCATTAGGGATATTGTAATTCCATTATAGGTTGAGCCCACACATGTGGTCACTACATTCATAGTCGTACCACTTTTTGACACATTTGATATGTTATTGGGTAGGCCTTAGATATATCAGATTTAAGCTATCAAATCTATTGTAAATAGATGTCTTGAATATATGCATGCTAATTAAGTGGTTATAGTTAAGGGTATTTAATATGAGTATCCTTGACCTCTTCCATAACTACTTATAAAATAGTCACCAGTGAGTTGTTTAAGGCATATATTATGTTACCACACCTCATGGGTTAGTTGAGTCACTAGTGTAGGTGAAGTCTACTCTTACATAAGTATCATGTATACATACTCTCCCATGGAGAGATTCAATACAGAGACCCCTATGTCAATAAAATGTTGTGTATTATATAGGTCTTGTCTCTCCACCAATACCATATAGATTAGTGTTATATTAGAAAACATCCACACCAAATACAATTTTTTCTCTTAGATGGGTTCAATGCACCATAATTCATAGGCTAGTTCATTTAGTTATATAAATTTAGAATCTTAATTAATAGGTAGTTTAAACTATAAATCACTTAGTAAATATGACTCTTGGATCTTAAATACCTCATTGTAAAACATGTAGGATCACTATCCATCTATTTGATAAAGGAAAGTTTGATTGTGAGACTCTTTTGAGAATTATGCGCTGATAGTATATGTCCTTTTACCTTGATCCTTGTATATAGTTTCATTTTAATGATTCAATGTACATATATTATATCAATAAAATATAAAATAATATAATATGTTTAAAATACAAAAAAAATCAAATATTTCTCACAAAATACAAAACATTAGATTTCATGCATTTCCATGTTTACATTACTTATATTTTTTAGGTACTACATATGTTAGATATGTTAGTGTAGTTAGTTTTATCATATATACATGTTTCACTTATTATTTTTTGAGTGTTCATATATTTTTAGAAGACTTAGGTACATCACATATATCCAAATATGATACTATCCATCTTGGGATCACATACACAAATTCATCAATGATACATTTACCCATTGGGGAATCACATACATAGAGTCTAGTTTTCCAAGTTACATCTTTTTATACTCTATATCACAAATTTAGCATTGATTATATCTTGATATTGATCATAAAATACTATAGTAATTTTATTGAATAATAATAATATAGACTCAATTTATGTACATCTTTGCTTGTATACAGACTGATACCGCATGTTTATGCATACTTTCATTTATAGATTTTCTGGTTTATATTTGATTATGTTTCTTTGATTATACATGTACTAGAGGGAATTATAATATGACATTATTATACAACTTCAATCCACTTCCATTAAATTTATATATTCTTTGGACATGTTCCCATGTCCTTGTGCATGTTTTCTCGATTGTGTATGCAGACATTTGAACATGCCCTTACATGTGGATGTAATCCAACCTTTCTTGTTATTAATGAATGTGGACATGTTTTAACAAGTCTTTGAATGTATTCATTTTATCATGCTTAGTGACATGTGACCATGTCCCTTGTATTATGGCCTCTTGGCCTAATTTATGTAAATCATGTGTTTGTATGTAAGTTTTAATATATGCATCATGGACATGACATTTATCTTTTGTTTGTTGCTTATAAACTGATTTTTGGATTCCATGAGTGAACTCATGCATCTGCCCTTTCTCCTTGGTTTAATTTATGGACATCATACCCCATCCCCCCATGTAGCTTACTCAGATTATATTTAGATTTGTTGTTTATATACATACTTAATTGTTATATTTATATTGACAACCTTGTGAATGCTAGATCTAACATACATCATACATTTACAACTTGTGATCAATATTTTTTACATTATTATGTCATGTATACACATTATATTGGTTTATCATGTAGATATCATATGTTTTTATCCTAACACACATCATGTACAATTTTTTCTATCGATAATAGTTATTACATAGGTACAACAAATCCCATGAAAAGAGGGGGAATTCATAGGGGTTTTTCACACAAATAAGGCTATTCAAGTGAACATAGAGTCAATTTTTTATCATGAAGACATATAATTATAGAGTTTAGAATCAAGAAAACATAGTGGAAAATAGTTAGAAAGAGATCAAAGTTAGTTTGGTTTAAAAATAACATGAAGGACACTAATACAACACAAAGGACACTAGAATTGTGAGTTAGTGTCCAAGGGACCACAATACTATCTAGTATCCCTATAACTAGGAAAATGTATATTTTATGTAAGAAAATAGTAGTTATAGTCTATATTTACATAGTTTTAGTAAAAAGTTATCAGTTTTTATTAGTTTATACTCCATTATGCACACAATAATAATAGGTTTGCTTAGATTAGGGAAATAATGTGAGACATGATTACTTCCATTTTAGTTTTAAATATGATTAGATATAGATTTTTATAACTCGGTCTAGAATCCATATCTACAAATATCATGTTGGGGGCATGTGCACAACACATTATTTTTGTATGATTACTTATGCCATAATTGATCAGATTGAATGGAAAACTCCATGTCATTCTCTACATTGTATAAACTAGACACCATATGTTTTTTTATGTACCAAATTGATATCTCATTCCATATGCGATGGTTGGCATCCTTGAGTAATACCTAAGATACATTCTTAATTGACAAAGAGGTCTCTAAAACATTTTTCATTTTAAATTTTCTAAGTATCCCTCATTCCATCCTACATAATTTCAATTACAACACACAACTTTAGTTACATTGAACATTTTCAATTATAAACACATCTACTACACATGGGTAGGTAATGATGGAGTCATAGCCTACTTGAGTTCTTGATCCACCTACATATGATGGTTGGACAAGTTGTCAATACAATCCAAGTTATTCATTGTGCACAATCCATAGAGAATGGGTGGGAAATAATGGATTCAAAAATGTATTGAGTTATTGATCCATCCACACATGGGGATTTAGAAAGCCATCAACTCAATCCAAGCTATTCATGGATTTTATCACTAGTTATACATACACATAAGATGTCCATAGGTTTTTACATTGGTTCATATACCCAATGAGGTCTATTCATTCCTTTCCTCTCTCTCTCTCTTATCTATTTACTTAATTTTATCTTTGCTTTTGTTACTCCTCATGTAAAGAATGATTTATAAAAGTTTCATTTGTAAGACATGTAATGGATCATGATTCACAGACTCAAACCTAGATTCATGGGATTTTCCTCTTAGGTAAGTATAGGTATGCTTATTTTTCATTTATCATAGTAATTTAAGTATAGGTATAGGCGCGCACAAATGTATTCATATAAATTTCCACTTGAGTGCAATGAGTGTCACTTGAGACCACCCATCCCTATCTTATCACTATACATATATTAAGGCCTCATTAGACCCTTATCCAATATTTGTATGGGTGGGGGGGGGGGGGGGCCGGGGTGGGGTGCACACAAATTTATTCATATAAATTTCAACTTGAGTGCAATGAGTGTCACTTGAGACCACCCATCCCTATCTTATCACTATACATATATTGAGGCCTCATTAGACCCTTAGCCAATTTTTGTATGGGTATTACACATATATTCACATCTCTAAATGAGTACCAAACCTTCCCCTATGGATCTGGAACCCTAGTGTATCATCTTTTTCCACCTAGACACTAATATGCCCCTTTGAATACTACCACCCCACATGAGTGACCAAGGCACTGTAACTATGCATCTTGCCTAATTTTAACGCCATTGGACATATTTTAAATTTTTTAGTCACCTAGGATGATGCATAAGTCTATATAAAACTTGTTTATTTTGAAAGGAAACATGAATCATGTACACCTCTACCTCTAGCTTCAGTCACCTAGCTCTAACTTTCCATGTTTGTCTATCTTCAAATTTTATCTCTTTTTGATCTCTTAATAAATTTTTCCCCCTCTACTTGAGAATACAAACCTCCTTTCCTTTTTAAGATGCCTATCATGCATTTAGGCTTTTCTATTATTCACCTTGATGTTACTATCTTGTACTTTGCATGTCCACTTTCTATTTCTTATTCATTCTTGTTTTTCTCAATTTGGTTCAAAGGGTTAAAGATCTCAATTATTATTCATATCTATTAAAATAAATTCCAATGTTTTTAAATACCATTTACCTATATATTCATGTTCTCTTTAACATTCCAACTCAACTTCATAATCCCAAGACTCAACCTTGCACTATTCACTATTTATTTATTTTTGATAGGCTTTATAATAGCCTTTTTGGGACCTTTTCTCATAGTATAGATAGGTATAGACTTGTCTTGAGAATATAATGATATATTTGAATACCATTTATCTCTTACCTTATTTTTACAAGGTTTATTGGCTCAAATCAGCTATGAAACTAATTTTCTAATCCCTTTTTAAGATCTATTTAGGCCTATTAGGTCTCCAACACCTGTTCTACTCACAGTCTCTAAATTATATACATACACAATCCATACCAAGATACAAAATTTAAAATATCTTATAGAAGATGGAAACATAAATAATCACCAAGTTTCATACATTTTTTATGGTGGAAAGCATTACAATCTCATTTCAAGTTTCAAAACCCTAATGTAGGGTTAACACTGGCATTATAGACTTGATAAGGAGTATTTTGAAATTATACCTTCAAAAACAAGTTTTAAATCATTATAATAATTTAATATCATATCAAAAACATTTCACACCTTGTTCCATCAACATTTACACTCTGTGCAACCCTATTATACATTTTGACAATACTCTACATTATACTCTAGGACTGTATTCATCTAAGAAGGAACAAAATGATATTTTATGTTTATTAAAGGGTTTCAAAACTTTTTAAAGACTTAATAAACTCTATAAAACCCATACATGAATATTTAAATCATTTAAAACCTCTTTGAAAACTTTGTTTTACCATTTCTCACTATTCATATTTTGACTGTGTGAGGTTTCATAAGCAACTACAAACCCCTGTTAGGTTTCTCAACAATATTTATGAAAGAAGTTAAAAGGAACATAAGTCACCTTCATAAAAAATAAAATCAAACTTACCAATTCACTCAGTTCACCAAAGACTTATTATTACATCTTCCTTCACTGACCATTCATTCACAGTCAAGTTCATTACACTTATATAGGAAATATAGGGTCTTCTACTTAAATATACTTCTCACATTCAAATAAAATGTTCTTATTTCATCCACAAATATGAAAAATACATATTTTACTAATGCCAATAAAAATAATTAATTCTTCTAGTTTACAAAAGACTCTCTTAATCATCCACATTCAATACATTGACAAGTTCATATAAAATTGAGTATGTAGTTAGAGTTTTTTAGTTTCTAGAATTTCCTCACTTCTCCATTCAAAATCCTATACCACCTTTCCTAATTTTTATCCTTTATAAATTTATATCCAAACATATACCTATTAAAAAAATACTCCTACAACTACCCTAACTAAATTTTGATTCCTCCAACATAGGAAGGGAAGGCATATTATTAGCATGCTTAGGTGTAGTTATGACTTAAAATCAACAGTAACTCTAAAATGTACTAAAACAACATAAACACTATTAAATATGCATAACACACAAGGTCACAATAGTTTTACCTTCACAACATCAAGAAAATTAAGTAACAATACAAATATTTTTAAATATTTGAAATTGTCATTTAGGCAAAAAAATGCCTAAGTGAGTCAAATTCAAATTTGATAAAGACCTATCACCTAAGAGTGACTCTTAAAAACCTTAAATGACTATATTTACTCTCTATAGATTCAAGATACTAAATATATATCAAATTTTACAAATGATTGTGATGTTCATGCATCATACTATTGAGGAGCAAAAGAAAACTTTCTAAGAAAGTTATAACTGATCTAGGATTGCTATTCCTTTCAACATATCTCTTTCAATTGCATGTTCTCATTTATCCCAAGGTATTTTTTAATAATTTATACCTTTTTAAATCTTGGGTAGAGTGATTATAGATCCTCCTTTGATGATCTCTCTCTTGATTTTAATATTCAAACTAAGAATTGGAAACTTTTTCTTGTTGTCCTTCCTTCAAAGACCTTCAAATGAAGAAAATAAGTTAAAAAAAACCACTCCTTGCTTTTCCTCTTGAAGTTTAATTTTTTTCTCTTTAAATTTTGTTTTCTCTTTGGATACCAAATATTCATCATCTTAGCTCAATATTGTCATTAATTCAAACTCAAATGATATAATGGATTCCTAATCTCCTATTAGACATAAATCATCTAATTATTGCATTATTTTTTGCCACATCTACTTCTCTATAGTATACTCATCTATATATCTATTGTCTTTAATTGTTGCCAAGTAAGTCACCTTTACCTGCTATGAGTCAAAATTGTCAAGCACTTCTTTAGGTGCCTCTTTTTATTATTGTCATTCCATTATCTTATTCAATAACATTAATGTACCTCCATACAATGCATCTTCATCAAATTTCAAATTAACATACTCATCAAAAATAACATTGATCTTTTACCTTGTGATTCTTTACTCTCCTAAAATATTTATTGACCCAAACCATCTTCTTTCATGCTTACCATGAGGTATGGTTCTATTTCATACTCCCTCACTCCTTCATCAAATTAATCACCTTATTCAAGATAACATAGGATTGTATCACCCTATTCAACTATCTAATCAGCTTGTTCTTCATCATTAACACATTGCTCATGCTTCTCTCTCATCATCCATTCCTTGTATTTTTTGACATATTCTAGTCTTATGCCCTCAAAATTGGCTTCATCTTCATGAAACTATTTACCTATATACACACATTCCAAAAAATCATTAGCGATAAGCCTTTAAGGCTTGTTTGCCTCTTTTCTTCCTTTTTTAAACTACCTTGCTAAAATCTTCATCACTTTTCTTCTTCTCTTCTCTATCATATACTTGAGAGGCCATACCTCTCTCCTCTTGATGTGTGCTATGAATCTTAGTCTCACTTCTTCCAAGACTTTATCTAACATTTCAAATACCATCTTCATCTCAACAATCTCCTTCTCTCATCTCTAATTCTCTTCTATTTAATTCATTGTCTTTATCCATCTTCTTGTGACATTCCTCATTCTTTAAGCCCTTCATATTTATTCCACTCTTTTATTTCTTCACTCTTATAGTCTTCACTCTCTCTCTAGGTCTCACCTTGACCTTTCTTCTTCTTGAAAATCCTACCTACTTGTTTCATTTATCCTCACTTGGGTTTCTCTCACTTGACTCTCACTCACTTAAAGTCTCTTTATTTTTTGTCCTCACTTGGGACTTCTCTCTCTATCTTTATCTCTCCTTGAGCTTCTTTCTTGGAGATTTAACTAGATATCCTCATTTAAATCCTTTTATCTTAAGGTATTTAACCACAACATTCAATTTCTAGCCCTTTACTCTTTTCCATGACTTGAATTAGCAACCTTATATCAATGTCTAAATAAATTTGTAATACCTATTTAATATAATCTTCATGCATATGTAACTAACACTTTCAAATAAAAAACATACCTCATCCATAAAACATTCCATGTTCTGATACAAAAGTGATGCAAAGGCCTATTGAAAGTAAAAATGAATCATGTACATCATTACCTTTTACCTCAATCACCTAGATCTGACTTACCATGTTTGTCTATCTTTAAAGTCTATCTCTCTTTGATCTCTTAATAAAATTATCTCCCTCTACTTGAGACTCTAGACCTCCTTTATTTATTAAAGTAAATTGACATTCATTTAGGATCTATTATTATTCACCTTGATGTCTCTATATTATGTTTTGCATGTTCACTTTCTATCTCTTATTCATTCATGTTTTGCTCAATTTAATTTAAAGGGTTAAAGATATAAATCCTTGTTCATAGCTCTTAAACTACATTCCAATGTTTTTAAAGACAATTTACCTATCTATTCATTTTCTCTTTAACATTCCAAATCAACTTCATAACCCAAAGACTCAACTTTCTACTATTCATTATTTTCTTCTTTATGACAAGCTTTATAGTAGCCTATTCTGGACCTTTTTCTCATAGAATAGTTAGGTATGGACATGTATTGAGAATCTAATGAAATATTTGACTACAATATATCTCTTACCTTATTTTCACAAAGTGCTTGGCTCAAATCAATCATTATAAAACTTTGTTAATACCTTTTTATGCTTTATTTAGGGTTATTAGGGTTCTTCCCCCTGTTTTACACACAATCTCTAGATTCTACACATACATACTCCATACCAAGATAAAAACATCAAAAATATATTAGAGAAAATGAAAACCTAACTATTCACATATGAGGAATGAATTCAAGGTATCATGGATATTGAAAACTTTCAGAGGCACCTACATGGCATATGAATCCAATGAAAACCTCTATGGAATTCCAAATGGTTAAGATGGCAATGAGGGCCTCTTTGAGGGAGGCCTTCACATAAAACAATTTCATTATAATAGGGGTCTTAAAAAGGGATATCATATTATGACACTAAAGTTAAGGATCTATATCACATGCCCTAGGTGATATATAGCCATTTAGTCGAGTTTCATGCTCCAATAAAGATCTTAGTGATTAAAGAGGTAGTTGATGGCCTAGTTGATGGAAGAGGTTAAAATTTAGTATAAATAAGCACCTATAGTAGTCATGACTACTACCTCAAGAGGAAAGGTGTTTGGATGATATAAGAAGGTATATATGGGTGAGATACAATGGGTATTAGGCAAGTTCAATTCACTAGGCCAAGATGCCAAGAAACCCAAATGCGTGTAACTATAGAGAGTAAGTTAAGGGGCCTAATAACAATCCCAATTTACCTTATTAGTATAAATTATTTTAAGTTTGGGGATTTTAAGCTAATTTGGTTCCTTACCATCAATCTACCTAATAATGGTGAGTAGTGCCTCTTCAATTTGGGTGTGGGTTGTCAAATACTGATGACAAGTTTAAAGGCCATCCTTACATCTTAAAGTTATGCACATTCCTCTCCTCATTTCGTATAAAGTCCTAAAACCACCTACAACAAGTACCAAAGAAACATTATAATGTGTGACTAAGGAAGTATCTTCAAGGACACGTATAGGTGAGAGAAGAGAAGACTTTTGGTGAGCATAAACAAAAAATTAACGTTATGAACACCATAAGCTACCTTGGACTATCCACCTCAAATGACACACTTTGACTATCTTAGTCTGTATAATGGAAGTTATAAGACTTTTTATAATTAGCTTGAAGAAGGAGATCAAGACTTATATTAAGTAGGAGATGCATATAAAAAGGTCTTAAATTAATGATAGGATTGTTAGGAATGGGTCATCTTCCAACTTACTCCCACCACTATCAAGTCACAATCTCATATAGAGCCAAGTTGACACTAAGTGCTCATTTATAACCACATTAGTTGGCCTAGATATTCTATATGAGGAAGGTTGAATATAGAGGGTGGATAATATTCTAAGAATGTCCTTATGGAGGATTAAATATGATTGATATATACGTGGTTTAGAATAAGTATAGTTAGATTATTCCTCTCATAATATAGGTCAAGTCACCTATAACAATGTTCAGGAAGATGAGGCAGATAAGCCATTAGGTAGTGAGATAGCTTAGAGTTAAAGCAAGGATGGAGGGTAATTATTAAAAAGGGGTCAAATAGATTGTAGAATAACATTATGATTAGGAATATAACCTCAAGGATAAATGACTTATTTGGAATCCAATAGCCCTAAATACCATCCCAAGGTGGACTTTAATGACACACACCTACAAACATACTTGCTTGGCTCTTGAGGAGTATGTAATGAGAGGCATTATTCAAGATATTTAAGGAGTAGAGTAAGGTTGTAATGATTTTATTGAGTTAATTATGATTATATAATTTCTATAGAACCTAAATATAATCCACCTCTCCCATAAATTTGACATACACCTATAACAATACTGTATGAGCACCTACAATCAGCCTATGAGGACAAAGTAAGACAAGTTACAAGAGGTAGAGTTAGAGATAACTATGTGAATTATAGGAAAGAGTGAAGAATAAAATGGAAATAATGAAGTATAAATGGATCTATTCTAATTTCAAACTCACCTTCACATTTCAATGGTTGAAACTTAGTCTAAAGGAATATCTACAATTGGGTCTCTCTTTGTCATTGACTGTGACACATGTATGATGAAATCAAATGAACTAAGTAAAAAATTATTAAAATGGGTACCTATGGTTTATATAACTTCCAATTTACCATGATAATATAAGGAAAATAGGTCCATTACTCCACTATACAAGCCCTTCTCTTGAATTACCACCTATAGACATTATCTTTGGCTTAGTTAGAGTTATTAATTTGTGATAAAAGTCATTATTTAAGGTAATTGATGGAAATGGTGAACTCAAAAGGAAATTATCAAGGAAATTTTGATCCAAAAATTTCTAAGAAACTCACATTTAATAAGACTTAACCCCCCCCCCACCCAACCAAAAATGCAAGGAAAGCCTATAGGCTAATTCAACTAGGAAGACTTGAGGATGGAAGTGCATAATGGTTTTAATGGATCAAAGGAAAATTAAAATAAAAAGTTATTAGTACATTAGTTCCATAAATTAGTGGATATTATACCATAGACAAAATATAATGAGGTGTATTCAGAAAAAATATCCCACTCTTAGTCAAGTCATGAATAAGGATAAGGAATAGGGTTTTAAGGTAGGAAATGCTCCACTCAAGAATGTAGAGAATTTGGGTGAGTCAAAGACATTAATATGAGGTAATGGATATTTTTAATGATTTATTAGTTCCATTTGATGTCATAAAAACATCCATTTAATCTATTTTAATCATAAACTCAATCAAAAGGCCTTAAATGAACACATAGATGCATGTGCAAAATCAAGAAAATGATGGACAAAGGGTGGATTAAAGAAGGAGATACCTATGAGAAGATAATGGATATTTCCCAATACCATTAAATTTTGTTTATACTTATATAAATTCAATAAATCACACTTTTATCCTCTACAATCAGATTAAGTCCTTGATCTTCAAACCCTGCATAAGAACATAAGAGTAAATAAGATGCTTGGAAGGGTTTAACAGGACATGGAGCCACATAAGGTGATGCATAAGGATAGAGGTTAGATAAGAAGAGTTTTATGATTGTTTTTGGTCTATCAAGTCACCCACAATGACCTCAAATTCCTCAGACCCAACTCAAGCCTTCTAGGCTTAGAAGCCATTCTTATGGCTTATAAACCTCGCATCACATTAAGGCATGCTCAGAACATCCAAAATAATATTTATAGACATGAAGGATGTGTGGGGTTGTTTAAGGTCCTAAAAATTTAGTTTATGTACACCTAAAATTGGCCACCAATGACCTTCGACCAAGCTTCAAACTAAGTTCTACCTAGAATGCACAATTTAGGCCAGAATCACTTAAATGCACTAAATGGTTAAAACTTGTTGTATACAAATGTCTATTTCATCTAATGTATCCATAAATTGGGAAATTAATGTTATGTGATACCTAGATTTGATCATTTTATTCCAAGTCAAAATGATGATTTCACACCTAAGTGCTCTAGATTTCTCTTTTATACCAATTTTCTTGCACGAGGCATGTGCCTTTGTTATTTTTTATTAGAAACATCCTAAATAGGAAAAACATATAACATATCCTTCCAATTACACTTTAGGAAAAATTCAATCCAATAATATGACATTTTGGCTAGTTTGATTAATTTGAGCACCAATTTCCAAAGAATTGTAACAAAAGTGACTAATCATGTTTAAAGATAATTAATTTGAATTAAGAGCTTAAGTGGATTTTCCATGGAGGTTATTAATTATTTAATTAATGGAAATTGTTTATGAATAAATACATAACATAATTACATCATCTATGGGGTGGCATCCACAAGCCATAATTACAAATATTACATGCCTCTTTAATGCCTCTTTATCCCAAATATTTATGAGGGCATTTATTGATTTTAGAATTTAAAATTGAATGGATTCTTGGCCACACATCTTCATCTTGAGATGGACAATCTAGGTTCATTATAGTAAATGGGAAATTATATAAATATAATACCTCACACTCATAATTTTAAGCTCTCTCAAGCCAAAGTTATCATGCTCAAATGGTTTCAAAATCTATTTTGATATAGTGTTATTAATACAAATTTTTTAGTGAAGATTCATAATCCAAAACCAAAAATCCATTAATGCTAAGAGGAGGTGGGCATACCAAAATCTTAATTGATAAATAACTTTGAAGCACAAGCCAAACAAGCCAATGAAGAGATCTTTTAAAGTATTCAAGGAAGAAGAAAGTTTGTTTTCTTGAATTTTAGTTGTGCTTTATCAATGGGTTTCCATCACTAAGCTCCCCCTAAGATCTAAGTTTAGGGTGTTAGTTCATTAGTCTATTTGTTTTTGGATTTGATTTACTATGCTAACATGATACTAATCTCCCCTTATATAATTCATATGTTCACAAATGGTATGCATAGCAGGACCACATCCCATGAATTTGATCAAAATGCACCTACAATCATACTACTAACCAGTTTCATATAGTATCTTAGAGCTTGAGACCAAAGTGGGTGAAAATTTTGAGTAAAAAAATGTTTTCTAGAAGTAGTGATTTTATTACTATGGACTTGTGATTTTATGCTCTGGACCACAAAACCAAAATTGACATAGTCACGGTTTTGTCTTTCAATCATGATTTTGTATTTTAGCTAAATTTATAGACTAACAAGTTCTTTGTCTATAGTTCAAGTTATGTTATTGTAATACTGTGACTCCCTAGTCATGATATTATAATACCATGATTTTATAAGTTATGATATCATCAGTTGTATTCATGGTTTTGTGGATAAATTGGTAGTGGTTAACATAGCCATTGAGGGTTAAGTGAGAAAATTGCAACTCTCAAAGTTATAGTTTTTGATCATGACTTAAAATTTTATCTATTAGAGTAGCGATTTTGCCATTTTTACTATTTAACCATTGAATTATGATTTTGTCTTAACCTATTGCAATTTTTTAGATTTACGGTTTTGGATTGTGTATTTGTGGTTTTGCACTATGCAAACCTAAGAGTATACTTTGAAAGTTACTTGTCTCATTTTCAAAAGAGCTTCAAAGCTAAACAAAACTCTAACAATTTTCTTACAAGACCTACTTGTAAATTGATAGAATAAAGATTAATTACTTCTTTTTAAATCACATTTGGGTGTTTAAAAATAATTAGGAATTTCCATTTGGTGCTTAAGGAAAAACTTAGATGTTTATTTGAATAGTTTTTCTTGTTTTTTTAAATGTTTTACAACTTAAGGCCAAAGCACCAAAGAACACCACAAAATATTTTAATTTTAATGCCTAAAATTGAAATCACTTCAAAATTTTTATTTTATACAAGTCATTTATCATTTTCTTAGTTAAATATGTATGAGAAAAAAGGAAGTTGTGCATGTATGCTCTCCCTTAGTCCCATATAGGGAACTTGTGGGATCAAAAGAACCATATTCATTACAAATTGTGCCTTAGTCCAAAGGCATAAAAAATATGTTGTGAAGGCTCTCTCCAAAACTCATATGGCTTGGGTGATCTATAAATAACCATAAAGCCTTGTTACTTAGTTCTTCTCATTTGACACATTTTGGCTTGTGTGGGGGACTTCATTACCTCCCATAAGTTCTATAGGGAAGATTTGAACCAGGGATTCATCTCCCAACATCATCCTCAACCCCTATCTATGGGGGGTATATAAATTGGTATCCCCTTACTAGGATGGTGTTTTGAGTGGTTAAACCATCTCTATTAGTAGAGGCTAATCCTGAGCTGTATGATCATTTTGGACATCGCACTACACTAAGCAAGTGATGAATGTAGTGATTGTGAAAAAGACTAGACCTTTTCACAAAAATCCATTTGACATGGACCCAAATGACATGTTTATTCTCATGTATTCTAACTTGAAATTTGGTACACATGGGATCCATATAGATAGTAAAAAATTATAGAGTTTCAGAGAAACCTCACTTAATGCAAAAATATTATTGATGCAAGGTACACCCCAAGGTCCATGTTATCAAATTATCACTTGAGATAATGGGGGGGGGTGTAAAAACCTCACTATATAATGTGGTTTTATTTTGGATTAACACTTAATTTCCTCTCAATTACATGTATAAATATAGACTTCAACAATATCATTCAACCTTGTCAGTTTAGGGCTTAGGATGATTACTTAGCTAAATTTGTCTTTATCTTAGATTACTTGGCCTTGTTTTGAGTCAAAACTTATTTATTAACAAAATACATAACCAAACACATTATCCATAATTTCTTGAACAAGGAGGCGTTATGATTTCTGATTAAAAATCATCTTTTTCCTTGTTGAAATTTATCATCTTAAAACATTGTGTCATATCATCTAGATGGTGTAGTTATGCTACCCATTTGAGTCTAGACCACTTTCCAAATTTTATTAAGTCCTTCATTGATAGTTTAAATTCTAAATTTCAGTTTTATAAGTTCATAAGGTTGATGTGTTAATTTGGGTTCACCATTTGCACTTAACTTGAGTGAACTTGGGTTCAATTTCCCATTTGGATTGAAGGCCATTTATAGACTCACTATCATTTCCATCATTTTTGGACTCAAATCATCTTGTGTGTCACTCATTATTTGAGTCTTAGAATGAAATTTTATCCTACCATTCCTATTATCATTCTTGCTGTGCCATGGTAAAATCAAGTTTTGAGTCCATTTGTTACAACACTTTTTCCTTAGAAAATTTTCAAACATTGTGTGTGTGTCATTTGAGTTGAGAAGAGTAGCGTTATGATTCCAAAAAATGTGTCAAACCATTTTTGAATTAGAGTATCGAAATAGAAATTTATGACACCTTTTGATAATTTTAGCATCATTACATCCCTTAAATTATTTCATATACCCACTTGCATAAAGTCAAATTTTCCAATTTCAAACCAATTCTAGTGTACTTTATGAGTCTTTATCTAGTGCAATTATGTTGTTCACTTGTATCTAGCTTATTCGTAAAAAGAGTCTAGTTTGGGTTGTTATTTGTGAGAAAATAATCTATATCCAAGTGCCTTTTATTTCATACCTCATACTTATTGATCAAGTTTTATGTCTTGTTGTTCCCAAAATCTGTCACTCCTTTTTGGGACAACACATGAACTATTTTTGGTCCTACAAGCCAAAATTTCACTCTTCTCTTCTCAAAAAATTTTATGAGCCTTAAAATTATCTATTTTTCAAACTTTTTTAGCTAAAGGACTCTACATGATCAATTCTATAGACTCCGTAGGCTTATTTCTATGTACTCTACAGATACATTTCTACAGACTCTGCAAGAAGGAAACTACAGACTCTGTAGGAAGAAATCTACAGACTCTACAGGCCCATATCTATAGAATCAATTCTATGGACTTCACAGGTTGATTTCTATAGAATCTACAGACTCTGTTCTATGGACTCTATAGGCTTGAAAACTGTGGGTTCATTTCTATGAACTCTACAGGAAGGGAACAAGTTTCCAACAATTAGACAATTTAAAGATAGGTTTAACACCTTGGTTCAACCAAAAATGTCTATTGGTAAGCTTCAAACAAAGGATTGAACCATTGAACCATTGAACCCTACTTCCAAAAGGTTCAAAGGTTCAATGCATTCAAAGGTTCAATGACGTTGGCAAGCTTAAAGAGTTAAGTGCTTCAGCAAAAAGTTAAAAGTTCAACCACTTCAACAAGTCCAAATGGCCCCAAAAGATAGAAAAAAGAAGGCTTGAACTATTAAACCTTGAACCAAAATGGTTCAAAGGTTTAATGGGTTCAACATTTTAAAGGTTTAATGAGTGGTTGGTTCAATGTAGTTGGTTCAAGCGGTCAAGTGAATTAGCAGAACAAAAGCTTGAACTGTTGAACCATAGTTGGTTCAATCAGCCAGTTCAAAGGAGTGCCCCACAGTGAAAATTCCAAGTGCCTTTGCAGAGGATAGTGAACCAAAGGCCAAGTTCACTCGTGGAGGGTAGTGAACAAAAGTAGAGCAAAGCAATTCCTTTAGAAAGTTTTTCCACAAGAAAATTGATAAGGAAATTCCTTCAGACAAAAAGTCTAAAGGAATTCTTTAAGACTTTTGTTTGAAGGATTAAGCCCGACTAAACAAAAAGATCTCGATGAAAAAATGGCAAAGGTAAAGGAAGATTTCCTTTAGATATTTTTTCCAAAGGAATTGGAGCTTGATGAAGCCCAAAGGACCCTGAAGGGCAAGTACCCTTGCAGGGGGGCTCTCACCAAGCAAAAGCAGACCCTTCTCAAGACCCCAAAGGGTAGGTCCCCTTTGAGAAGGATCAAACAACAAAGATGAAGGAATTTCCAAGGAGGATGATCAGCTCACAGACATCAAAGTTGAGCATCGCTAACTAACCATTGGGATCTAGATGTCCGGTGTTGTCCCCGTAGCCATCAAATTTAGGGCAATAAACTAGTCATTGGCTTTCAAATGATGACGAGCCTGAAGATGTCAAAGTTATGGAAATGAAATAGCCATTGATATTTAAAGGCTTGAGTGTGGACTCAAATGCAAGAGGCCAAAATGCTAAAGGGAAGAACTGTGAAGAGAGAGTTAAAAGAGCCAGCAAGGCTGGGACTGTAGCCTCAAGAGCTCAAATTCTTGAAAGAGACAAAGCTAGAAAAGACAAAAGCACAAAGAGGGAAAAGTCAAAATATCTATGTAAAAGTTATTCTAATAGGTGGAACAGTCCACCAAGTAGATATTTTGGCTAGCATACATTGAAGGCATAGCTTGTTTGTCTCCCTTGGAGTAAAGGCAAAGTTGATAGCTGCGTAGACACCAAGAGATAAACAAGATGACTCAGGCCTAGGAGAAGACATTCAAGATGACTTAGCATGCCATAGTTAAGGAAGCCACCCTGTTCCAGCATGGTCCTTTGACAAAACTAAAGATACATTCAAAGCATTGAATGCAACATGGGTCACTCCATGGAACAAAGTGCCAAGCCTTTCTTAGCTACTATATATTGTAAATCTCTTCTTTTCACACTAGATATCTCTCTATTATAGAAGAAAAAACTAACCAAAATTGAAATGTGATTACTTAGACTTTGAGCTCAGATTGTTAATCATATTTCTTTATTTGAATGAGAAAGCAAGGTACTTTCAGACTTTGTGTTGTTATAGCTTATTTCATTTTAGGAGATTGTTCTTATGTCTATCTTCTAAATGCATTCTTGTCCAGTTAATGAAATAAGCAGAACTTGTGGAAGTAATCAATAAGGTGTCCTAAAGCCAATTATGGGAAGACTTTGTCCTATCTACAATTGCCTTTAGTGTGTTTGTCTATTTTATATTCCTATGTAAAGGACCTTGGGATGACTTTGTGCCCTCATTGTCCTTCGTATTTCACTCTTGGGTAGTCGAGGTGGAGGACAAAATATTCATGCCAATAGTTTTTAGTGACTCTGTTGGGGATCGACGAGCATTTCCAATCCTTTTCTAGTCTGTTCAAATCAAAGCATTTCATATCATTGGGGAACAACATGAAGTAGGAAAGAACACTGCTAGCTTCACACCCAACAATTTTTTGGTGACTCTATTGGGGATGTTATGTGCAATTGAAAGAAGAGAAGTGCCTTCAGTGTTTTAGCCTGAATTTATCCTTTGTTTGTGAACATCATCTCTAAAAAAAGAGAGATGGATGGTGTTATCCTACCCCTGAGTGTTATTTTCTACACACACACACACACACACACACACATAGCTCCACATAGTTATAAGGGAACCTCCCTTTGATGAGAGGATAGATTTGTCCCCTTTTGATGTGGTAAACCCACACATCTGGATGACCAATCTCCCTATGCTATGGTTTAAGAGACCTATTTTGCTCATTAGTTAGCTGGTGAAAAAATATTCATGCCAATAGTTTTTGGTGACTCTACTGGGGATCGACGAGAATTTCTAGTCCTTTTCCAGTCTATTCAAATCAAAGCATTTCATCTCATTGGGGAACAACATAAAGTAGGAAAGAACACTGCCAGCTTCACACCCAACAATTTTTTGTGACTCTATTGGGGATGTTATGTGCAATCTGAAGCCTCAAGCCTCAGATTGAAGCAGTTCCTATCCTTATCCATTAAATACTCTAGAGACTCTGGTTTGTGTCTTACCCATTATCCATTTATAGCCTTATCCATTTCCATTATATATTTTGGTCTACAAAACTAGAACCGCTGTGAAAAAATGAGCAGCTCCAGTGCTTTGCCATTCATAATTTTCCCCCAATCTTCATGCAACAGTTTTTGGTGACTCCACTGGGGAAGAGAGTGTAATTTCAAGTCTCAAGCTTCAAGCTAAAGTAGATCCTACTATTTTCCATTTTTGTTCTACAATTTAGTAGCTCCACCCTATACAAGAAGCTAGAAAGCTCAAGGTGTTTTTGACCCTATTTTTGAGTTGGTGTACTAGAGAAAATTTGATTTGTTTCCTCCACAACCTCACCTTCAATGAACTACGAGCCTTCTTACTACCAACACCAGGTCACCAATACAAGGTAGAGCTTCTTTTTCCTCTACTAGCAGAGCTTTGCCCATACATACTCCACCCAGATTTGTTATCCCCACTTTCCATAATCAAATCATGGTAGTTTAAGGCCCCTGGGGTAACTCTTTTAGCCCACTCAATTTAACTCCACCCCTACATGAGCTACCACATAGTTCAAGGAATAATTTCCCTAAATTCTTTGGTCATGGGAGAGTTCACCCTAATGAACATATTTCAGCCTTCAACATAGCCTGTAGTGTAATAGGTGTGGAGTATGAGGATGTAGCAGTCAAGTTATTCATAGAAACATTGCAAGGTGCTACTGTAGACTGGTTCTATCATCTATAGGCCTAGACTGTGACTGACTGAAACACTCTCAAAGCTAAATTTGAAGCAAGGTTCAATCTTGTATAAGATGCACATGCCTTGCTAGCCTAGCTCACACAAATGAAGAAATAACCCCATGAACCGATGAGGGACTTCATTGCCAAATTTGACAAGCTGAGGAATAGGATTCCTATAATTGCTCAGCCAACACCTGATAACCTTAAATGTTTCTTCATCAACTCATAGCTACCTAAAGTGAGTTTTCTACTGAGAAGTGCCAGCCACATAGACCTTGTTGCTACTCAAGATTTGGCTACCGAGGTGGAAGATGATCTCATATTAATAGGGAAAATAAGAAGAGATCCTAATAGAGGCAAATCTTCTTCATCTTCTAAGAATTCATCTACAGACACCACTGATCAAATGGTGTAAAAGCTGGAAAATGAACTACTATCCTTAAAATGATAAGTGGTCCAAGGTATGTCTACTCCTCCTTATTGGGATATGCCAAGGTGGACATTTCATAACTAGTCATATCAAGGCATTGTTGCCAGAATTCAAGGGAAACCAAATCATTTGCCTCCCCCATAGGAGAAAGTTGCCATTAAAGTAGCACAAGCCAACTCAATAGTTGGATATCTAGAAAGAAAACATGATTTTTCTTTCCAACCTAAGTTTGATCAAGAAAATGATGCTGATCTCTTTGTAGCAGACCAAGAAGAATCAACTAGTGACTCTAACATTGGTTTCCTAAATTACCAGGATGAACCTAGAAGTGAAGGTAAAGTAGTTGAGAGATCATATGTTATTTTCACTCAGTCCAAGAACCAATTAGCCTAGCAAGTTGATAAAGAAAAAATAGGAGAAGGATCTCAGCCTATAATTTGAATTGCTAAGCAGGGAACCACTTTGCCTTTTCAAGCAAAAGACCCGGTGATCACAAAAAAGGTAAATACATCAAGCACTCCATCTTCAACTTCAAATTCATAGATCAATCCTCCCCCTCCTAAAAATCAAAAGGATGAACTCCCTTCCCCTCTTCATAGTTAATTTTAGACATTTGACATAATTGACCATGTTAAGAAAACTAAGATCCAAATGTCTAAATTTGAATTTCTGCAATCCAACCCTGAGCAGTTGGATAAGTTAATGGAATGTGTGAGAAGTAAAACCATCCCTGTAGGACCAGATGTTCCAAATGTCACTCCCACATCCACTTGGAATAACCTTGTTATTACTCCTCCTACTACCCCCAAAAGGACTAAACCATTCTATGTCTCCCTGCTGATAAATGGACATCAGTTGAACCACTGTATCATAAACTTTGGTGCATCAGATAATGCCATGCCTACTAAAGTAGCTGAATCCCTTGGTCTCACACTAATGAACACATTTGGGAGATGTTTCTCCATGGAGAACAAATAAGTGCCACTATTATGACAAATCAAAGATGCCTAATTTGCATTTGTAGCATTCCTAGTAAAGAGAATCAAGATGACAGTCCTGGTGGCTGACATCCCAGCCTCATATGACATCCTTCTTGGATGAAATTTTTGCAAGGATGTTTGAGGAGAATTGAGCATGGACCTATCTAAGGTGAGGATCTATGTCAAAGGCATCATGAAAAGGCTACTTCTTAAGGAGGAAAAATATGTTGTCACTCAGACATCAGTTCCTGAAGCTCAAATTCTATTTGAGTCTTTAGGGAGGGGTAACTATTTTTGTCTATTAAAGACATTCCTGATACAACAAATGAAAGTCTTGTTGGTGGTGATCCAAAAATTGATTAAAATAAGACATTAGAAGAATTGGTAGGGTATAGTATAGATGAAGAAGGATCTTCCCTCTCTAATGAAGAAAAATCTGATAGAAGATTAGTTTTTGATGATGGAATTCAATGACAGCAATTCCTCTACCAGTATTAGAGCTGGGATTATTTTAATATCTCCCCAAGGAGATATTTTTCCTTCTTCATACAAGTTGTAGTTTATCAACACCAACAACACTATCGAGTATGAATCTCTATTACTCGAGTTGAAGGCTGCTCAAGATAGAGGTGTTAAACTCCTTCATGCTAAAGGAGATGCTGCAATGATGGTTTGTTAGGTGAGGAACCTATGTCAAACCAAGAACAAAAGATTGCACCATTACTACAATCTGGTATGGTAATGTATTGAATTTTTTGATGCTTTCAATATATCTGCAAAGCCTAGAGTGCCTCATAATCATGCAAATTCATTGGCTATCCCTATGACCCTCTTGGTTCCTCACACAAACTTTGAAGAATAAAGGTACACTATCAAAGTGGTCTTTCGACCAAGTGTGCCTGATATTGCTAATCATTGGCAGGAGTTTGATGTTGACAATCAAATCATGTGCTAGACTAAACTAGAAGAGAAATAAGTTGTGGTAATGGACCATACTACTACATGCCAAAGCCAATAAAAGGAACTCTTCACCAAGAGAGAAAGGATTTATGGTTTTTAGATTTGAGACCACATCTTGACATGGGGAAAGAAGAGAGAACTAAAAGGAATGCACAAAAAATGTGATTCCTAGTGGAGAGTTCCATTCACCCATCACCGATTCTAAGGAGAAAATGGTTTCTTATTGGTTTATCAAGATAGAATTCCATTTTCATTATCTCACAGTGGGTGCAATCTGAAGTTCTTCAATTTTTGAAGCATCAGATAAGATCATCTATACATATGTATATTTGTATAGTCTTTAGTTCTATTTTGTGATTTTCATTTTCATTTTTGACACCTATATTTTTTGGTTAGCATGACTCCATAGCCCAATGACACACTTTAAGGCACTAGAAATTTTGGTTTCTACTCCCCTCAGCTGCTTCAAAATTTCAACTAAAGGAAATTTCCCAACTGGAGCCAGTTGTTGTTCCCAAAATATATCACTCCTTTTTGGGATAACACATGAACTATTTTTGGTCCTAAAAGCCAAAAATTATCTCTTCCCTTCTCAAATTTTTTTATGAGCCTTCAAAATCTCTATTTTTTAAACTTTTTTAGCTAAGGGACTCTATAGGCTCAATTCTACAGACTCTGTAGGCTTATTTCTACAGACTCTGCAGGAAGAAATCTATGGACTCTATAGGCCCATTTCTATGGACTTAGTTTTATAGACTCATTTCTATGGACTCAGTTCTACGGACTTCGTAGGTTGATTTCTATGGACTCTATAGACTTAGTTCTATGGACTCAGTTCTATAGACTCTACAGGCCTGAAAATTGTGGGTTCATTTCTATGGACTCTATAGGAAAGGAACAAGTTTCCAACACTTAGGCAATTTCAAGATACCTTCAATGCCTTGGTTTAACTAAAAATTTCCATCGGCAAGCTTTAAACAAAGGATTAAACCATTGAACCATTGAACCCCACTTCCAAAAGGTTCAAAGGTTCAATGGGTTCAAAGGTTCAATGACATTGACAAGCTTAAAGAGTTAAGTGCTTCAGCAAAAAGTTCAAAGTTCAACTATTTTAGCAAGTTCAAATAGCCCCAAAAGACTTAGCAAAAAGAAGGATTGAACCATTGAATCATTGAACCTTGAACCAAAATGGTTCAAAGGTTCAATAGGTTCAATAGTTCAAAGGTTTAACAAGTGGTTGGTTGAAGCGGTCAAGTGAATGAGTAGAACAAAAGATTGAACCATTGAACCATTGAACCATAGTTGGTTTAATCGACTGGTTCAATCAGTTGGTTCAAAGGAGTGCCCCAAAGTGAAAAGTCCAAGTGCCCTTATAGAGGACAGTGAACCAAAGGCCAAGTGCCCTTGTAGAGGGTAGTGAACAAAAGCAGAGCAAAGGAATTCCTTTAGAAAGTTTTTTTGTGGGAAAATTTATAAGGCAATTCCTTCAGACAAAAAGTTTGAAGGAATTCCATCAGACTTTTGTCTGAAGGAATAACCCTGACCGAACAAAAAGAGCCTGATGGAAAAATGGCAAAGGTGAAGGAAGATTTCATTCAGACATTTTGTCTAAAGGAATTGGAGCTTGATGAAGCCCGAAGGCTGCCTGAAAGACCCCAAAGGGTAGATACCCTTGCAGGGGGGGGGCTCTCACCAAGCAAAAGTAGGCCTTTCTCAAGACCCCAAAGGGCAAGTCCCCTTTTGGAAGGATCAAACAACAAAGCCTAAGGAATTGCCAAGGAGGATGATGGGCCCGTAGATGTCAAAGTTGATCATTGCTAACTAGTCATTGGGATCCAGACATCTAATGATGTACCCACAACCATCAAATTCAGGGCAATAAACTAGCCATTGGCTTTCAAATGATGATGGGCCTAAAGACATCAAAGTCATAGCAATGAAATAGCTATTGATATTTGAAGGCTTGAGTATGGACTCAAATGCAAGAGGCCAAAATACCAAAGGGAAGAACTATGAAGAGAAAGAGTCGAAAGAGCCAAGAAGGTTGGGATTGTAGCCTCAAGAGCTCAAATTCTAGGAAGAGACAAATCTAGGAAAGACAAAAGAATAAAGAGGGAAAAGAAAAAAATATCTATGCAAAAGTTATTACAGTAGGTGGAACAGTCCACCAAGCAAATATTTTGGCTAGCAAACATTGAAGGCACATCCTATTTGTCTCCCTTGGAGTAAAGGCAAAGTGGATAGTTGTGCAAACATCAGGAGATAGAAAAGATGACTTAGGCCTAGGAGAAGACATTTTAGATGACTTAACATGCCATAGTCAAGGTTGCTGCCTTGTTCTAGCATGGTCCTTTGACAAAATTAAAAATGCATTCAAAGAATTAAATGCAACATGGGTCACTCCATGGAACAAAGTGCTAAGCCTTTCTTGGCTACTATATACTATAAATCTCTTCTTTTCACATTGGAGATCTCTCTATTATAGAAGCAAAAACTCTACCAAAATTGAAAGGCGATTACTGAGACTTTGAGCTCAGATTGTTAATCATATTTCTTTGTTTGAATGAGAAAACAAGTTACTTTGAGACTTTGTGCTATTATAGCTTATGTCATTTTAGGAGATTGTTATTATGTCTATCTTCTAAATGCATTATTTTCCAGTTAATGAAATAATCCGAACTTGTGGAAGTAATCAGGAAGGTGTCATGAAGCCAATTGTGGGAAGACTTTGTGTTATCTACAATTGCCTTTAGTGTGTTTGTCTATTTTTTGTTCCTATGTAAAGGACCTTGGGATGAATTTGTGCCCTCATTATCCTTCATATTTCACTCTTGGTTAGTCGAGGTGGAGACTTTATGCTACACCTAAGTCTACTGGTTACTATGCCCTTTGTTACTAGTTACTTGTCACTACCTGAAAGGACTCTAGCTGCTTGTTGTAAGACCACTTCTGAAAGAAGATAAGTTACTTCAGTGTTTCCAGCATAGATATCTCTTTTGTTTGTGAAAATCATCTCTAAAAAAAGAGAAATGGATGGTGTTATCCTAGCCCTAAGTGTTATTATATATATATATATATATATATATATATATATATATATAGCTCCACATAGTTATAAGCGAACCTCCCCTTGATGAGAGGAGAGATTTGTCCCTTTTTGATGTGGTAAACCCGTACATCTGGACAACCAATCTCCCTATGCTATGGTTGAAGAGACATATTTTACTCATCAGTTAGATGGTGACAAAATATTCACCCAACATGTCCAAAAGTCAATTGCCTATTCTATGGTGAAGTGTTTCAATGTTGTTAAACTAAACATCTCACTTTGCCATTAAATTCTAGATTTTGATGTCATTTGGGCAAAATTCCTAACACGTACCTTTTTTTGAGCCTAGATTTTGACACTACATTTGGTCAAAAGACCTAGCAACCTTAGTTTTTCCTAGATTAGACTCATTTGAAACACTTTGATCCTAGAATTTGGCATTTCAATTTTCAGTCCATTTACTTGACATTTTTATGTGAGATGTTTAACCTTAGACATTTGACATTAGCTTGTTTTATCATAAGTCATTAAATAAACTTTTTTGGATACACACAACACACACACACACGCACACACACACACACACACACACACACACACACACACACACACACACACACACACACACACACACACACACACACACACACACACACAAACACACACACACACACACACACACACACACACACACACACACACACACACACACACACACACACACACACACACACACACATCCTTTTGACTAAGCTAGATAAAGTTTGAACCTTTTGTATTTTTAGACATTGCTTTTTCAAATTTTATAGAGCTCTATTCTTTTTTGGTAGAGAAGCATTTACTATGGATCCTAACATGTCTTCCTACACTTATAGTGGCATATTATACAATATGTCTTATTAATGTAGTCACACAAGAATAAATGGTTCAACACCCATATGTAGAAGAGGTTGTTTATGAGGCAGATCCTTATCCATCTTAAAACACTCAAGTAGGGGATCAAAATGAAGACCCTTTGGATCACTATCTCATTAACACACTTCCATACCCAGAGTAGGATAAAAATAAATATATCAATAGCTTGCTACTATACCTTTAGTTGAAGAACCATTTCCTTAACAACTGTATTATGTTACTATTGGCCATTTGGCCCACATGCTGAGTTTATATTTTAATGGATGAGCTAAAATTTTTTTTGGATGGAATTAGTGGTCCAAAGATCACATGTAGCTTTCAAAGCTTATGAAAAAGTTTATGTAAAATTAAAGTGTAGTTTGTCAAATTTTGAGGAGGCAGGTTCTCATGGTAATCAATGTAGTCAAAATCATGGGACATGCTTTTAAAGGTCTTAGGAACTGATTTTGAGCCTTGAAAGTTATTACACAAGTATAGAATAACTAGACCATCACCAACACATCATTCATAAGTAAATAGGTCAATCTAATTACACATTTAATAAATTCACCTAAGGAACCTCTTAATCTAAAATATTGCATGGACATGAATCCCTTCATGCATAAATCTTACTCCATAAATTTGGTGTTTTGATGAGCATTATATCTGAAGATATAAGCCTTTAAAGTTGAACTTATAAAGTGAAAAAAGCATGCAGACCTCAAGTTTAAGCTTTTTGAAATATCCATTTAAATTCAAATATCCCTAGGTTAAATGCAAAGCTGACAAGTGTCCAAATCATAGGAGCTAAGATCAAATCTAATGGTGATTAGTGATCTAATAAATGTTAGTGGGTCCCAAATATATAATGACGTGTTCAAATGTACTAAAGAGATTAATGATGAGCATCAAGTCAAAATTTTAGCATGAATGTGCATGTTGTTGTTCCCAAAATCAACTTAGCTCATTTTTGGAACAACCACGCTGTGAAATCTATCTGTTTCACCCTTTGTCTCTCTAAGTTCATTTTTCAAGACAAGTTTTTCTCATTCTCATATTTGCTTAACTAACATCATCTAAAGTTCATAATGTCTTTCATCACATCTTCCCCAGAATGTGAAAGTTGTTATGGTCTTGATGCGACCAGTTAACCCATTTATCTTTTCCAAGTATTAGCCTTTTTCTTCTATTTTCATGCACGAGTGGCAATTTTTGCCGTCAGTGCATTTTAACTTCATAAATGCATGAGTGGAAAAATTTTCCACCCTTGCATCTAGCATGTAGGAGCAGCAAATTTTTTTTGCCCCTACATTTTTCTCCCTCATATGCAGGAGTGGCAAATTTTGCCACCCTTGCATATCTTTGAATTTTATAGTGTGTGGGCAACAAATTTTGTCGCCCCTACACTACCTCAATTTTTTCATGTGGCATTTATAGCCACACGCATTGAGTGGTTAGTGTCAATTTTTGCCCCATTTAATCTAATTTTCACCCCATTTTGATTCATTCCTTCCACTCCTCCTCCTGCCTTCTACCTCTGGATGATCTAGGAAGTGGAAAAAAGTGCATTTCGATGGATTTGAGCTCATAATGCATGTTATTTTCCATGTAGGACCTTGTTTTTACATTCTTTTTCTTTTTCTTTCCTTTCTTTAGGTTTTATTTTCAATTTTGTTCTTGATTTTCTTTTCTTCCTTCAACCTTGGTGTCCTTCCCGTGAGACTGATTGACCCCCTTCTCTTCCTCTTATCGCCAAACTCTCTTCCTACCCTATCGGCCTTCCACCATTCCCCCCATGCTAGGGCAGAAAAAATCACCACCCTAACTTCTCTCCCATGAACTTCCTAGATTTTATTACCTATAAAGGGTGGAAAATTTGCTGCCCTAATTATCAACTTCCCCACCTCTTGCATCGGCGGTGAAATTTGCCACTGATACAGGTTCACACCACTCAGCTACATCAGTGACAAAATTTACCACCGATGCAAGTCTCAAGTGTAAGGGTGGAAAATTTTTCCACCCTTACACTTTCTTGTGAAACATGCATAGGTGGAAAAATTTGCTGCTCATGCCCTTTTTCTTCCTCTTGCATGCACAAGCGGCAAATTTTGTCGCCCGTGCATGCAAACCATTCCACATGCTAGGGTGGCAAATTTTGCCACCCTTGCATTTTTTTCCTACAATTTCTCTAACTCTAGAGAGATTTTCATCCCTCCTATTTTTTCACCTCCTCCCCATTTTCTTCTCATTTTTGACCTGCTTTTTGACTCAACCCTGTCAAGTGTCCTTCTTTAGTCATGATCACCCAATGTGCAAATTCCCCAATTTGCCTATTTTTCTTATTTGCACGATCATGATTATCATTGTAGTGCCCCCTAAGGATTCTCGTTCATTGAAACTCACTCAATCAAGGCTCATCCCAATGACTGAAGCTTCTCCAAAGAAGTCTAAGGCCATGAAGTACCACTACCAAGGTGTTTTCCCAATCACCTCAGTCACTTCTAATGTCGACAACATTAGAGACACACAGATCAGCCACGTGGATATGGCTGAGTTCATGGAGAGAACCAAGGTGACCAACCTGAGCTCAAAGATGAAAAGGATAATCAAAAGCAACATCCATCAAGTTACCTCTTTCCCTTTAGTGGTGCATCACACAGAGTTCATCCTCTAGTGCACCTAGTTCTACAACAAAGAGACCAGGTCGGTCTCTAATGCCAGTGGTAATGCAATAATTCGGTTGGACACTAAATTTATTGATAAAGTCTTCATGTGCCCCCTACTACTAAAGTGCTAAAACTAGACTTTATTGAGGCACATGGAGAGTATGATAAGGATCCTAAGAGGGTGAAGAAGGTGATGAGTAATAGGTGGCTCAAGACTCCTAGGACCAATTTATCTAGATGCCATGGAATTTTCCAATGAGTGATTTCACAGATAAAGTTGGTGACTTGATTACTCTTCTCAGCAGAGTGTGAGGTCTACCATCTTCTTCACAATTCCATGAATAGATGTATGCCTTCATCAAAATAATCCTACAAGGGAAGCAAGTCATCTTCTGGGGTGAGCAGATCAGCAATGCTCTTCATGAGCAACTGATGAAAGTGTCTACTACTTCAAAGTTCTATATGACTTCATACTTAGTATACATCATGGATTCAATGCAAACCTTTCCAGGTTTGACAACTAAAGGAGACAGGAGAACCACCCCATTCTATTCATATTACCCTCAGTTAATACTACAAGGATCAATCCATCATTTTAGGAGGGGAAATGATGCCTTCTTCATAGTATATTTGTGCCTTTTTAATCCTCAGCGCAAACAAAAAAGAGTATCAGATGAAGCCTAGATGGTCGTCAATGATTTTGGTTGCATGTTTTTATAATTCCACTCCTTTTGCTTATATGGGCTGGCTTTTTCCAAGGCTATCCATTCATGCTCTCTAGATTTCCTTCTGACAAGTTAGTCCTAATGGAGCTATGTAGATAGATTGTTGTTTTACACACTAGGCAAATAGAACTAAAAAAGCCAAGTTTCAGGTTCCCAATAGAAATTATGAGATACTCAATTTTGACTACAGCCAAAGCAAAGGTAATGGAGATGGAAATATAACTGGTTACCATGAAGCAATTCAAAAGAAGAGACAATTTTGACTACAGGGGTGTCAAAGATATGATCAAAGGAAAGATTCAGTTTCATGAGCCTGTGATTGAAGATATCTAGATAGACTTGAGAACAATGGAAGAAATTAGAAGGATGGACTACAACAGGCTGACTCTGGAGTAGATTGAATATCTAGGGCTTGTAGATATTCCCTCTAATTTGGTTGATGATAAAAATTTAATCAACAGGAGATACTTGGCTGAGAAGGTCATTGACTCTCCTCTTCCTCCAATTCAGTGGTCCCAAAAAGAATTAACTTTTTTGAGAAATAGATTCGAACCAATATTGGCTAATACCAATGATTGGTTAGCAGCCAAAGGGATCATGTTGAAGGAATTCATTACATGATTAGAGGCTGAATTCCAAGTAGAAACAAGGAAGAAGGTAGAAAAAAAGACTAAGAATAAAGGTGATGTTCCTTCTCCATCTAGGCCTTACAAACCTAGAATCATCTTTGTGTCTAAGAAATTGAAGGTTGTTGAAGAGCTAGAATCAATGGCTAAGGGGGTTAGTGAACAAAGCACCCAAGATTAGGTAACTCAGTAGATGGAGATAGATGACAGGCCCATAGAGTATCAGATAACTGAGCCTCTATCTTCCCAAGAAGGGGCACAAAAACTTGCAGACATTTCTTCTTCGCCACCTCAATTTCTTGTGGCATCTCCTTCGCCTCTTTCTCCTATTAGTTTTCCTTCTTTTGGAGCCACCTCTCCTTCCAGATTTATGTTTGGTGATCCTCAAGGAACTTTTGGAAATGTCCTTCACTCCTCAAGTTCCATCCCTAGTCTCTCTTCTCCTTCTTTCAATATCAGAGAAAGTTCTTCCATTGACCAGTCAGTGATCGATACAGTTTCTCCTATTGCTCCCACTACACCTATTATTCCCACTAGCAGTGTGAATGTTACCCAAGTGACACCAGATGTAGGAATTATTGCCACAATAAGTACTTCTCTCCCACCTTGGTTGTTATCTTTCACACCTAAAAGGAATAAGCTAGCCATCTCTACAGATGACTTTGATTTTGGCAAGATAGTTCCAATGAAAGCTAAGACCCCTAAGGGACCAAAGATCCTTTCAAATTTGGTTCAAGAAAAAGGGCACAAATTTTTGGAAATAGCTAAACCTCCATAGGACGTAACCCTTGAGGGTTTTGACATGAGCAGCTATTCCATTTCTCATGTTGAGCTAGGAAAAGTTACTCACAAGGGTGCCAAGAGTGACCTACAGTCTGCAATGGACATCATGGTCCAAAAATTTGATAGAAAAAAAGAGATGAAAGATTACTATAAGGCAAAGGTAGAGTAATTTATCGTAGTAGTTAGGAAATTCACTCTTGCTCCTAAAGTAGTAAACCTAGAGGCCTTTCCCATAGATGACCCTATTATCCAAAAAGTAGAGAAAACCTATATAAAAGGGAAAGTGCTAGAGGATTATATTGAAAAGATACATACTCAGGGAATTTCCTTACTATTAGAGGTTGTTGAGAAGATAGACAAAATAAAGAAGTTGAGGATAGATTTAGAGGACCTCATCTCTCTTATTTCTCAAGATATTGACAGTATAGATAAATATCTTAGCAAGTGGACAGAGATGAAGGATCTAAAAAAATGAACCTTGATATCCATCAGCGTCATTGCCAGCAAAGATTCCTATGTTGAAATCAAGGAATCACTAATATATAGGATTCAAGTACTCAAGGAGCTGATCAAAGATCTCAAGTCTTCCAAAGATGCTAGTGAGAAAAGTGACACAGGCCTATTGAATAGACTAGAAGAATTGCCCTATGACCTCACCTCCAGAGATAATCAATTTCTCTCAGTAGAAGAGATGATTCAATAATTCAAAGGTATGGTCCAGAGAGATTTCAAAGAGAAAGCATTCGCAATGACTTTTGTGGATAACATCTTGGATACTCAGTTAACTCTAAATAACCTAACAACTAGGTTAACTAGTCATGCCAAAGCAATCACAGCATTGAAAGATGCTACAATCAGGGCTAGAGTGATCTTCAAGAACACCATTGTGCCAGACAGTATAGGAATTTAGGCATCTATTTCCATGTATGATGCTCATCTAAAGAAGTTTGGTGGTATAAATTGAACCATTTCTCCTTTCTCTCTTCTTCCTCTCTTCTCATGCACTTTTGTCATGTAAAAGTGCATGCTATTTTGTAATATATGATTACATGTAAAAAAAATGGAAAAATATCTAGAAGTCAAAGATGACTCATCTTTGACTAGATATTTTAATATTTTAATTTTTTTAATTTTGAAGGTTTCTCCCTATATATAGAGGGAACCTCTTTTTTAAAAGTATCTCTGGATAATTAAGAACAAAAAATCTACTGAAATTGAGACACTTATTGAGACTTTGTGCTCAACATGTAAATCATATTTTATCGAATGAATGAGAAACAGGGTTATTCTAGACTTTGTGTTGGAGTAATTTGTGTTACTTAGGAAATAGTTCTTATGTTCTTTTCCTGATAATCCCTCATCTGTTTGATTTAATAAGCAAAGTGGGTGTATTGAAATTGTCTAAAGATGGTTCTAAAGATAAAAGAAATACTTTGAGCTACTTTTATCTTGGTAACCTTGTTATTCATTGTAGTTTTTGGTGAAGACTTTGGGCTTTGTTTCACTCTACTGTTACGTATGTTCTAAATCAGAGGAGGCAATAGAAGACTTTGTGCTTACATGGGTTTCTTTGTGGACTTTTTTACTACTTCAGAGGATTTTTTGCTCTACAATGGATACCATTCCTAAAAGAAGAGGAATGCTTTCAGCCATCGATCAGGATTTCTCTCTTTTGTTCCTTAGACATCATCTCTGAAAAAAGAGAGATGGATGGTGTTATACTACCCTGAGTATGATTTTCTACTTACTTATATATACACATATAACATATAAGTATTTCATAGGGAACCTCCCATTGATGAGAGGAGAGATTTATCTCATTAAGATGTGGTAAACCTAAAATTTTTTTGGTGTAAATCTCCTTATACTATGGTTGATATAACCATTTTGTCATCAGTTAGTTGATGACAAAATATTCACCTAATAGATTTTTGGCAACTCTGCTAGAGATACAAACATGCATTTTAAAGCCTCAAGCTTCAACTTGAAGTAGTTTCAATCCCATTTTCATTTGACACTTTGGTAGATCCACCGTACACATGAGGCTAGAGAGCTTAGGGTATTGTTGATCCTATATTCGAGTTGGTGCAGCAAACTACTTTTAAGATTTCTCCTTCATCATCTCATCTTCAGTGAACTAGGAGTTTTCCTCCTACCAATGATAAATCTCCCATACCTGGTGAAGCTTCTAGCCTTAATACTGGTAAAGCTTTATCTTTATTGACCTCACCAAGATTTATTATCCCACCATTTAATCATCCTATCATAATGGCTCAAGGTCTGTGGGGTAATTCTTTTGGTCCTCTTAATTTGACCCCACCCTTGCATGAACTACCTCGTAGTTCTAGGAAAAAAAATTCCTAAGTTTTTTGGTGACGAGAAGGTTCATCCTAATGAGCATATTGCCACTTTCTCTATAGCATGTGGCATAATCGATGTGGAATTTGAAGACATAGTAGTGAGACTTTTTGGAAAGACTCTACAAGACACTACCATGAATCAGTTTTACCACCTTCAAGCTCAAACTATAACTGACTTGAATACACTAAAGTCCAAATTTAAAGCTAGATTTAAACTTGTTGAAGATGCAAACACCTTGTTAGCTCAACTTACACAGATGAAAAAAGAACCCTAGGAACCCATGAGGGATTTCATAGCTAAATTTTATAAGTTGAGGAACTGGATTCCAACTGTTGCTCAGCCCACACGTGAGAATCTTAAGTGCTTTTTTATCAACTCACAACTTCACAAAGTAAGTTTTATATTGAGGTGGGCTAGCCCTATGGATCTTGCATTAGCTCAAAATTTATCTATTGAGATTGAGGATGATCTTATCCTGGTAGGTAAGATTATAAAATATTTTAGTAAAAATAGATTTTCTTCATCTACTGAAAGTTCTATAGGCACTATAGATCCTATGGTACAAAAATTGACCAACAAGTTGATAGCTTTGAAGAGAAAAATGGCCCAAGGTGTGTCTATTCCCACATATCAAGATATGCCAAGGAGAACATTCCAAAATCAATAGTATCAAGGCAATGCTACCCAGAACTAAGGGCAACCAAATCACCTACCTCCCCCTCAAGGGAATCTTGCCATTCAAGTAGAACCTGTCAATTCAACGGTCAGTTACCTAGAGGCTGAATATGACTTTTCACTCCAACTTGAGTTGGACCAACAAGATGATGTTATTATCTTTGAAGAGTAGGAAGAAGAATTAGCTAGCGACTCCAATATTGGTTTCCTAGATTACCAGGATGAAGATGGAAGTAAAGGAGGAGGGTTGGATGGATCTTATGCTATTTTTACCATATCTCAAAACTAATCAGCCCCACACGCTAACAAAGGATAAGTAGAAGAAGAACCTTGGCCGGTGGTCTCCATCACTAAATGAGGGACTTGATTGCCTCCCCAATCAAAAGATCAGGTAATTCACAAAAAAGTAAGTACCTCCAACCACCCCATATCTTCCACCTCTATTGCTCAGACTAGTGCCACACCCACTAAAGACCTAGATGATGGACCCTCTTCCTCTATCTGAGATTCTTTTCAATTATTTGATATAATTGATCATGCCAAAAAGACTAAGATTTAAATGATAGAGATTGAGTATTTGAGAGCCAATCCTGAACAGTTTGATAGGTTGGCAAAATATGTGGAAAATAAAGTCATCCCCATAAGACAAGATTCTTCAAAGGCTCCTCATGATCCCCCCAAGGATAAATCCACCTAAAATAATCTTGTCGTGACTCCTATTGCTCCCAGGAAAATAGAACCTTTTTATGTTTCCTTACTAATAAATGGTTACAAATTAAGTAATTGCATAATAGACTCTAGAGCTTCTGATAATGTTATGCCTACCAAGGTGGTAGATTCCGTTAGTCTAACTTTAACCAAAACTTTTGGGAGGTGTTTTTATATGGAAAACAAGTAAGTCCCACTCCTTGGTCAAATAAAAGATGCCTAATTTGCATTCACAACTTTTCCAAAAAAGAGGATAAAAATGATAGTTCTGGTGCCTGATGTTCTAGGCTCTTATGGCATCCTTCTTGGGCAAAATTTTTGCAAGGATGTTGGAGGTAAGCTAAACATGGACTTGTCTAAGGTGAGGATCCCAATTCAAGGTGTTATGAAGAAATTGCTTCCTAAAAAAGAAGCAAGATATGTAGTCACCCAATCAACAACACCAGAAGCACAAATTTTATTTGAGTCTTTATGCATGGGTAACTATTTTTTATCTACGGATGAAGTCCATGAGGCATCCGATGAAACTCCTACAAGTAATAACTTGGAAATGTGTTCAAGTGACATAGCAGGAGGATCGGTAAAGCAAAATGAATGCATGAAAAGACCTCTTCCTTCAAATGAAGAATTTTTCAAAGAAAAAGTGGTGTTTAATGAGGTGTGGATCTTAGAATTCAATGGCAGTTGCTCCTCTACCAGTTTACGAGTTAGATTTGTGTTAGTATCTCCTCAAGGACATATTGTTCCTTTATCCTACAAGTTGCAATTCAACAACACCAACAACACAACTAAGTATGAATCCCTATTACTTAGATTATAGGCTGCTAGAGAAAAAGGCATTAAACTCTTCCATGCTAAAGGGGATGTTGAATTGGTGGTTTGCCAAGTAAGGAACCTCTATCAAACCAAGAATGAAAGATTGCACCACTATCTCAATCTTTTCTAAGACTAAATTGAAAATTTTGACACTTTTAGCATCTCTGTTGTTATGAGAGAATTTAATGACTGGGTGGATACATTGGCTATTTTTGATACTCTCTTAATTCCACACCCAAATTTTAAAAGAGACAAGTACACTATTGAGCTAGTGTTTCAGCCAGGTGTACCTAATAATGCCAGCCATTGGCAAGTATTAAATAATGATGATCAAATAATTGCCTTCCTAGAGCAAAGGGACAGCTTCGAACAACTACATTTTGAAGGCAGTGAACTTTAGGAATGTGAGGCTTATTCTAAATTGAACACATACATAGGTGAGGATTTTTTATAGCTTAAGGGGAATAAGATTCCCAAAGGCCTAGTTTCCCTAGAGAAATTATTTGATAACCATGATAGGTTCATCAAACAACAACGAATAGATTCAAATTCCTCTCAAGATTTTGATCAAGTGAACTTGGGAACCAAGAGAGACCCTAAGATGGTGAACATTGGGAAATGTTGCACTCCCAAGGAGAGATTCAAACTTGTTAATCTACTCTGTTAGTATATAGATGTCTTAGCATATTCTTATGATGACCTGAAATCACTCAAGCCTGATGAAATTTGCCATGACATTTCTCTTAAGGCTAATTTAGTACCTTACAAGTAAAAATCTAGGCAATATAATCCAAAAATATCAGGTACCATTTTATTTGAGATACAAAAAATGCTTGATGCCTAGATAATTTTCCCAATCTATCACTCCACATGGATTGCCAATATAGTGCCTATGAGAAAGAAGAATGGCAAAACTTGAATCTACATGGATTTCAGAAACTTGAATCAGTTATCTTTAAAATATAACTACCCTCTCCCTATCATAGATCAAGTTATGTAGATGGTAACAGGTTCAGAGATGTTATCAATGCTAGACGGTTTCTTGGGGTACAATCAAGTTGAAGTTGGAAAAGCAGATCAGCATAAGACTACCTTCACCACACCTTGGGGCACCTTCACCTATTGAAGAGTGCCTTTCAATCTGATAAATGTAGATGCCACATTTCAAAGAGTGATGGAGCTCACTTTCAAGGATGAAATGGGTAAGTTCATTGTAGTATACCTGGATGATTTGACGGTATTTTCAAAGCATCATTCTGACCATGTGCACCATTTACAAAGAATACTAGAACGCTACCATCAAAATGGTATTTCTCTAAATCCTAAAAAATCTATCTTTGGGGTGTGTCATGTCCCCTTTTTAGTTGACATCTTCAGAGTTGAGGATTAGCCTATTATGCGACCTTTGTAGGCTGATAGGATGGATAGAGGGTCATAATGGAGCTTGGCTTGGCTTTGATTAGCAAAATCTTTTTTAATTGGCATTTATTTAGGATTTTTTAGGCACATTTATCTGAGCTCCTATTATATAGGGAATGTTAGCATTCAACAGAGCATACCTGTTATGGCATGATCATGTGCGAAATCACTCTCTGGTTCACTAGCTTCAAATGGTTCAAGGATCTGACACGTATTGAGGGAGATATTAATATTTGATTGATTTAATCAAATATTAATTATTTAGCATATTTTAATTAAGAAACCCTAATTCTTAATTATGAAAGCCTAATTAGGGCATGTGCATCTTTTTGGAGTATATAAGGGTTTCTTATTGGAGGGAGGCAAATTATTATTGATTATGAGATTATGATTATTGATTTTTGCTAAGAATTCTTATGAAAAGATTGAGCCAAGGGTTCCAGTATTCTATTTTCATTGAAGAACATCCACTCTTCAGTGTGTGCAATTTACAAGTTGTGAAATATTAGCTGATCTATTGCTGATTTGAGAGATAGCCTCATACAGAAGTTATCACAGAGGTTTACAGGTTTCAGAGATAACTTCACACAAAAGTTATCATAGGTATTTCAGGTATTTATTTCATTATGTTTTGATTCAATAAATTATATAAATAGAGATCTTCATATCAGGTATCCAAAATACAAGCTGCAGCATATTATCTTGCTTTTATACGGAATCCGTACTGATCCAGACAATTTTGTACCATATTGCCATGGGCCGAACAGCGTCGCAGGGGACACAGGAACCAACATCGGCATCCCAGTGACTGACATTGGCCGACTGAAGACCAACGTTGGTAGAGTATCCGACTGATAGAGACTGACGTCGGTAGTATATCGATCGATGATGATGACTATGTTGTTGACACAGCAACTCAAGAGCCGTTCTAGATTTGCAAAAGATCAGGTTTGAGATGATATTTGTATTACTTTATATGCATGTAAGAGATTCATTATTGTAATCTTTCTGAAGAATAATAAGAGTAGTGATTTTCCAGTTAAGAGATTATTTTGGTTTATTTGTTTATCTGAAATTATCTTGCAAAATCATATCTTTATTCATGCAAAATAGCAAATAAACAAAATATAGAGAAACAGTCAGGAAAATATCCAGTTTCAGATTTGAGGGGAGATTGGGGATATTACAGTGGTATCAAAGCTTTTGTTAAAAAAAGGAGACCCTAAGAAAGGGATATTACAGTGGTATCAGAGCTTTTGTTAAAAAAAAGGAGACCCTAAGAAAGGGATATTATAGTGGTATTAGAGCTTTTGTCTTTCTAGAGTCCCTATTACTTGGGGATATTACAGTGGTATCAGAGCTAAATGCTTGCCATCTTATTGGGTAGATCAGAGCTTTTGCCTTGCCATCCTATTGGGTAGTTTAGACATTGAACTAGCTAGTAAATCATGGGTACTTCAAGTACTCAGAAACAGTGGGACAATGATATGGAGAAGCTGAAACAAAGTTTGAAGAGGTTAAATGAATTTTTTTTAGACCCTACATTTGAAGACAAATTAACAAGGAGTATTGCATCCATTATTAAAGGGTCCAAAAAACAAAGTAGAAAGCAAGGAGATAACAGGAGTGCTACTATTAATCAGAGACCACCGTTGACCCATTCCAGGATAGTTGATAGGCCTACACAGCCTATGTTTGTTCAAGAGGAACCAGAGGCTCTAGTAGAGGAGGCGACAGGAGAGCCCCTATTTGCTGACACACTTATGGCAGCAAATGAGGAGTGGGATTTATTATCACTTGAGGTTTGGAAGAGGATGTCTTTTGATCAATTTGTCAATCTAAGGAGAGAGCACTATAGATCAGTTAGATAGGACAACAGCATGTCCCATGATTCTCATGAGATAGGAGATGGTGATGATGAGATAGTTTCAATAGTAGCCTCTTCAGAGTTAGATTAGGATGAGTCCGATGCTTGCATTCAGAGTGTGGAGGTGTACTCAGATGTTAGTACACTGAGTGTTAGTGGTCTTGAGGTGAGTTTAGATCAGGAGTTAGTACATTTGGTGGGGACTCAGGTTTCTTCTACAGTAAGGTCACATGTCGTTGATGATATGAGTTTATCTAGCATTCACACTCCAGATTCAGAGATTGTAGTGGGTATGGGAGACATGTGCATGAAGCCAGTTGGTATTATTCACATTATTTAGGTAAGGAGTTTATTTGAGTTTCCCGTTGATTTCCATTCATGGATGGGATGTTCGGATCCTTATCTTGGTACTTGGGATGATTTAATGCCATGGGATGAGAGTTGTGATAGTCATGGCATGGTGAGGGGTGCTGGGGTTGATAGCTTGTTGGTGCATGACTTACATCAGAGATATGTTGATCATAATAGAGGTATAGTGTGTGGGTTCTCCACACTTGGCTTAGTTCCATTTGGGATTTGTTGCAGAGTTGGAGTGTGCCTTCTGCATAGCATGGTGGAATGTGTACATGGTATTTATAATCTTAGAGTTTGGTTGAGTTTCATTTGCCACTTTGATTATCGATTCCTCTTGGTCATACTTCAGAGGATATTGTAGGAGCTTATGTTGATTGTCATCAGTATAGATCATGACTACATTTGGGATCCAGGTGGATTGATTGGTTTATTGTTTTGAGATTACTTAAGGACAAGCAATTTCAAGAGGGGTGGATTGTCATGTCCCCTTTTTAGTTGACATCTTTAGAGTTGAGGATTAGCCTATTATTCAACCTTCATAGGTTGATAAGATGGATAAAGGGTCATAATGGAGCTTGGCTTGGCTTCGATTAGTAGAATTTGTTTCAGTTGGCATTCATTTGGGCTTTTTTGGGCACATTTATCTGAGCTCCTATTATATAGGTAATATTAGCATTCAGTGGAGCATACCTGTTATGGCATGATCATGTGCAGAATCACTCCCTGGTTCACTAGCTTCAAACGGTTTGACGATCTGACATGTATTGAGGGAGCTATTAATATTTGATTGATTTAATCAAATATTAATTATTTAGCATATTTTAATTGAGAAACCCTAATTCTTAATTATGAAACCCTAATTAGGGCAAGTGCATCTTTTTGGAGGATATAAGGGTTTCTTATTGGAGGGAGGCAAATTATTATTGATTATGAGATTATGATTATTGATTTTTGCTAAGAATTCTTCTAAGAAGACTGAGCCAAGGGTTCTAGTATTCTATTTGCATTGAAGAATGTCCACTCTTCAGTGTGTGTGATTCAGAGGCTATGAAATATTAGCTGATCTATTGCCGATTTGAGAGATAGCTTCATACATAAGTTATCATAGAGGTTTACAGGTTTGGGAGATAACTCCACACAGAAGTTATCACAGGTATTTCAGGTATTTATTTCATTATGTTTTGATTCAATAAATTATACAGATAGATATCTTTAGATCAGGTATCCAGAATACGGGCTGCAACATATTATATTTCTTTTATATAGAATCCATATCGATTTAGACAATTTCGTATCATTCTGCCATGGGCTAGATAGTGTCGCAGGGGACACAGGAACTGACATCGGCATCCCAGTGATTGACATCGATCGACTGAAGACCGACGTCAGTAGAGCAGCCGACCAATAGAGATCGATGTCAGTAGTATATCAAATGACAACGGTGACTGTGTTGTTGACACAGCAACCCGAGAGCCATTCCAGATTTGCAAAAGATCAGGTTTTGAGATGACATTTGTATTACTTTATATGCATGCCAGAGATTCATTATTGTAATCATTATGAAGAATAATAAGAGTAGTGATTTTCCAATTAAGAAATTACTATGGTTTATTTGTTTATCTGAAATTATCTTACAAAATCGTATCTTTATTCATGCAAAATAACAAATAAGTAAAATCTAGAGAAACAGTCAGGAAAATATCTAGTTTTAGATTTGAGGGGAAATTGGGGATATTATAGTGGTATCAGAGCTTTTGTTAAAAAAAGGAGACCCTAAAAAAGGGATATTATAGTGGTATCAGAGCTTTTGTTAAAAAAAAGGAGACCCTAAGAAAGGGATATTACAGTGGTATCAAAGCTTTTGTCTTTCTAGAGTCCCTATTGGTTGGGGATATTACAGGGTGACATAAGGGAAACTTCTCAAACACATTGTGTCCTGAGAAGGTATTAAAATTGACTTGAAAAAAGTCAATTCCATCCAAGAACTTACTCTACCTACCAGTAAAATTGTGGTTCACTCTTTCTTCGAAAAGGTGAATTTTCTTCAAAGATTCATCCCAAAGTTCACTGAGAAAACTCACCACATTGTCAATATGATGAAAGGTAATGCTACCTTTAGGTGGACTACAGAGGGAAAATTAGCATTCAAAGACATCAAAGAAGCAATAGCTTGCACACCAATTTTGGTTTGTCTGGACTACACCAAAAACTTCAAAATATACAGTTATGCTTCTGAACATACACTCTCAGCTATTTTAGTTCAACATAACCAAGAAGGCATAGAATCTCCTATTTCCTTCATGAGTTGTCCAGTCAAGGCTCATGAGCTTAAATATTCCAACATGGAGAAGCATGTGTATGCAGTGGTCAAAGCAATCAAACATTTCAAGTTTTATATCTTGAACTCGCACACTAAGGTTTTGGTATCTGATATAACAATGAAGTCCATTTTGACTCAATAAGAGTTTTGTACGAAGAGGGGTAATTAGATCACCAAGATTTAGGAGTTTGATCTAGACATGAAACCCACCAAACTTGTGTGGGAAAAGGGTCTTTGTCAGTTGATTGCCAACAACATTCCTGATGAAAAAAAATGAAGAAAAAGAGATCGAAGGCATACCTATGGTCCTCTTTGTTACAACTATTGATGAGTGGTATTTTGACATTGCCCATTTTCTAACCTATGGTGAGTGTCCTGCCCATCTCTCCTATAAGAAAAAATGAAATGTTAAACTAAAGGCTGCTAGCTATGTTTTGTGGGATAATGGTCTATACAAAAGAAACCTAAATGGGGCATTTCTTCATTATGTCGATAAGGTACAACAAGATAAACTCTTAGAGTCTTTCCACAATTTGGCTTGTGGAGGACATTTTTCTACACCAGTGACAGTGCACAAGATTTTACGAGCAAGCTACTATTAGCCTACATTGTTTCAAGATGACTACAAATGGGTGTGTAGATGTGAATTATGTCAACAGTTCATTGGAAAGCCTAAACTAGCTGCATTACCCCTCAAGCTAGTAATAATTGAAGAGCCTTTTCAATAGTGGGGTATTAACTTCATTGGCACAGTTAACCCATCTTCGAGTGTCAGCCATGATTATGTCCTCATGGCAACTAATTAATTTACCAAATAGGTGGAAGCCATCCCAACCAAGCACGCTACGTCTGAAGTGGTGTGCAATTTTCTCAAGGAAAATATCATCTCTCAGTTTGAGGTTCTGCTCAAAAATTGCAACAGATAATGCAGCCTATTTCTCTTCATATGAAATTACTCAATTCTGCTTTTATTATGGGATTACCCTATCCCACACTTCAAATTATTTTCCACAAGAAAATGGCCAAGCTGAATCGAGCAATAAGAACCTAATCACTATTATCAGGAAATTGGTAGATGATAATCAATGAACTTGGCACAAAGCACTATTTGATACTTTATGGGCTGATAAGATTACATGTAAGAGGGCCATAGGTATGTCACCTTTCCAACTTTTGTATGGCTTGAATGCAGAGATATTGATCACTCTAGAACTACCAATACTCAGGTTAGCCAAAGCAGTTGAAGATTCAACCTTTGAAAATTTGATCAACAAAAGGATCATGTGTCTGACTGAATTGAATGAGCAGTGAACCATGGTGGTGGACTAGATTATGACACATTAGAATCGGGTGAAGAAACTTTTTGATAAAAATGCTAAGGTTCATGATTTTCAAATTGGAGATCAAGTCTTGTTGTGGGACAAGAGGTGAGAGCTGAAGGGAATGCACGGCAAATTTGACTCTTTATGGAGAGGTCAATTTACCATTTGACATATCTATGGTGAGAATAGCTTCTTGCTAGAGTATCAACATGGAGCACCATTTTCACTACCCCATAATAGGTAGCATCTAAATCTTTTTAATCCTTGAAGTTTAGATAGATCCACTTGTATATTTGTATAGTTTATACGTGTTGTTTGTTTTCTTTTGTTTTTTGCATGACTCTGTAGCCCAATGGCTTGGATGAAGGCACTTAGAGACTGGTTTCTACTCCCATTGATCGATTCGATCAAACAAAAGTTCCCCAATAGGAGCCAGCTATTGTTCCCAAAATTAGCTTAGCTCATTTTTAGAACAACCCCCTACAAAACTTGTTCATTTTGCCCTTTGTCTCTCTAAGTTCATTTTTTGATATGGGTTTTTTCTAGTTCTCGTATTTGCTCAACTGACATCGTCTGAAGTTCATGATGTATTTCATTACATTTTCTCCAAAATGTGAAAGTTGTTATGGTCTTGATGTGACTAGTTGATGCATTTCTCTTTTCCAAGTGTTATCCTTTTTCTTATATTTTCATGTACAGGTGGCAATTTTTGCCGTCAGTGCATTTTTCCTTCATAAATGCATGAGTGACAAAATTTTCCACCTTTGCATCTAGCATGTAGGAGTGGAAAATTTTGATTCCCCTACATTTTTCTCCCTCATATATAGGAGTGTTAAATTTTTTTGCCCCTGCATATCTTTGAATTTTACAGTGTATGGGTAGTAAATTTTGCTACCCCTAAACTGCCTCGATTTTCATGCATAGCATTTATGGCTACACGCGTCAAGTGATTAAGGTCAATTTTTGGCCCATTTAATCCAATTTTCATCCCATTTTTATTCATTCCTTCCACTCTTCCTCTTGCCTTCTGCCTCTAGACGATCTAGCAAGCGGGAAAAAGTGTGTTTTGATGGATTTGAGCTCATGACATGCATTATTTTCTAGGTAGGACCTTGTTTTTACGTTCTTTTTCTTTTCATTTCATTTCTTTAGGTTTTGTTATCAGTTTTGTTTTCAATTTTATTTTCTTCCTCCAACCTTGGCATCCTTCCCCTTAGACCGATTGGCCCCCTTCTCTTCCTCTTCCTGCTAAGCTCTCTTCCTACCCCGTCGGCCTTCCACCATTCCCCCCATACTAGGGTGGCGAAAATCACCACCCTCCATTCTCTCCCACAAAATTCCTAGAGTTTATTACCTATAAAGGGTGGAAAATTTTCCACCCTAGTCATGCACTTCCCCACCTCTTGCATCAGTGGCAAAATTTGCCACCGATACAAGTTCACACCACTTAGCTACATCATCAATAAAATTTGCTATTGGTGCAGGTCTCAAGTGCAAGGGTAGCAAATTTTTCCCTTACACTTTCTTGTGAAACATGCATGGGTGGCAAAATTTACCACCCATGTCCTTTTTCTTCCTTTTGCATGCATAGGTGGTAAATTTTGTCGCTCGTGCATGCAAACCATTCCACATGCCAAGGCGGCAAATTTTACTGCCCTTGCATTTTTCCTACAATTTTTATAATTTTTGAGAGATTTTCATCCCTCCCATTTTTTCACTTCCTCCCCATTTTCATCTCATTTTTAATCTACTTTCTTACCTGGTTATGTCAAGCGTCCTTAGTCATGATCACCCAACGTGCAAATTCCTTAATTTGCCCATTTTTCCTTAATTGCATGATCATGATTATCATTATAGTACCCCATAATGATTCTCATTCCTCAACACCTACTCAATCAAGGCTCATCCCAATGACTAAAGCTTCTCCAAATAATTCTAAGGCCATGAAGTACTAGTATCAAGGTGTTTTCTTAATCACTTTGGTCACTTTTAATGTCAACGACATTAGAGACACAGAGATCGGCCACATGGATATGGCCAAGTTCATAGAGAGAACCAAGGCAACCAACTCGAGCTCAGAGATGAAAAGGATAATCAAAAGCAACATCCATCAAGTTACCTCTTTCCCTATAGTGGTACATCACATAGAGTTCATCTTCTAGTGCACCCAGTTCTATAACAGAGAGACTAGGTCAGTCTCTAATGCTAGTGGCAATGCAATAATTTGGCTGGACCCCAAATTTATTGATAAAGTCTTTATGTGCCCCCTACTATTGAAGTGCTGAATATTGACTTCATTGAGGCATAGAGAGAGTATGACAACAATCTCAAGAGGGTGAAGAAGCTGATGAATAATAGGTGGCTCAAGACTCTCAAGACCAATTTATCTAGATGGCCACAAAATTTTTTGAGGAGTGATTTCATGGAAGAAATTGGTGACTTGGTTACTCTTCTCAACAGAGTGCGAGGTCTACCATCTTCTTCACAATTCCATGAATGGATGTATCCCTTCATCAAGATAATTCTACAAGGGAAGCAATTCATCTTCTGGGGTGAGTAGATCAAAAATGCTCTTCATGAACAACTGATAAAAGTGTCTACTACTTCAAAGTTTTATATGACTTCATACTTAGTATAAATCGTGGCTTCAATGCGAACCTTTCCAGGTTTGACAACTAAAAGAGATAGGAGAACCACCCCAGTCTATTCATATTACCCTTAGTTAACACTACAAGGATCAATCCATCATTTTAGGAGGGTAAATGACGCTGTCTTCATGGTATTTTTGTGCCTTTTTGATCCTGAGCTCTAATAAAAAAGAGTATCAAATGAAGCTTGGATGATAGTCAGTGATTTTGGCTGAATGTTTTTACAATTCCCCTCCTTTTGCTATATATAGGTTGGCTTTTTTCAAGACTATCCATACATGCTCCCTGGATTTCCTTCTGACAAGTATTCCTAATGAATCTATGTAGATAGATTGTTATCATACACACTAGGCAAATAGAAATTGGGAGATACTCAATTTTGATTGTAGCCAAAGCAAAGGTAATCGAGACAAAAATGCAACTAGTTACCATGAAGTAGTTCAAAAGAAGAGACAATTTTTACTATAGTGGTGTCAAAGATATGATCAAAAGAAGGACTCTATTTCATGAGCCTATGATTAAAGACATCTAGGTAGACTTGAGAACGGTAGAAGAAATCAGAAGGATGGACTACAGTAGGTTGACTTTGGAGCAGATTGAATATCTAGGGCTTAAAAATATTCCCTTTAATTTGGTTGATGATAAAAATGTAATAAATAGGAGATACCTAGCTGAGAAGGTCACTAACTCTCCTCTTCCTCCAATTTAGTGGTCCCAAAAATAATTGACTTCTTTGAGAAAGAGATTCAAACCAATATTGGCTAACACCAATGATTGGTTAGTAGCCAAAGGGATCAGGTTGAAAGAATTCATTACAGGATCAGAGGCTAAATTGCAAGCAAAAACAAGAAAAAAGGCAAAAAATAAGACTAAGAATAAAGGTGATGTTCCTTCTCCATCTAGGCCTCACAAACCTAGAATCATCTTTGTGTCCAAGAAATTGAAGGTTGTTGAGGAGCCATAATCAATAGCTAAGGGGGTTGGAGAATAAAGCACCCAAGAATAGGTAGCTCAGTAGATGGAGACATATGATAGTCCCATAGAGTAGTAGAGAATTGAGCCTCTATCTTCCCAAGAAGGGGCACAACCACTTGTAGGCATTTCTTCTTCACCACCTCAATCTCCTGAAGCATCTCCTTCACCTCTTTGTCCCATTAGTGTTCTTTCTTTTGGAGCTACCTCTCCTTCCAGACTTATGTTTGGTAATCCTCAAGGTGCTTCTGGTGATGTCCTTCACTCCTCAGGTTCCATCCCTAGTATCTCTTCTCCTTCTTTCAATATCAGAGAAAGCTCTACCATTGACCAGTCAGTGGCTGATATAGTTTCTCTTGTTACTCCCATTACACCTGCTATTCCCACTAGTAGTGTAGATATTACCCCAGTGACACCAAATACAAGAACTATTGCCATAGTAAGTACTTCTCTCGCACCTTGGTTGTCAACTTTCACACCCAAAAGGAAGAAGCTAGCCATCTCTGCAGATGACTTTGATTTTGGCAAGATAGTGCCAGTGAAAGCTAAGGCCCCTAAGAGACCAAGAATCCTTTCAAAATTGGTTGACAAAAAAGGACACAAATTTCTAGAAATAGCTAAACCTCCATAAGTTCCAATCCTTGAGGATTTGGACATGAGTAGTTATTCCATTTCTCGTGTTGAGTTAGGAAAAGTTACTCACGAGGGTGCCAAGAGTGACCTACATTTTGCAACGGACATCATGGTACAAAAATTTGACAGGGAAAAGGAGATGAAAGATTACTATAAGACAAAGGTAGAACAATTAACTACAGTAGTCAAAAAATTCACTCTTGCTCCTAAAGCAACAACCTGAGAAGCCTTTTCCATAGATGACCCTATTATCCACAAAGCAAAGAAAACCTATATGAAAGGGAAAGTGCTAGAGAATTATATTGAAAAGATGCACACTCAAGGAATTTCCTTGCTATGAGAGGTAGCTGAGAAGATAGACAAGATGAAGAAGGTGAAGACAGATTTAGAGGACCTCATCTCTCTTATTTCTCAAGATATTGACAGTATAGATAAATATCTTAGCAAGTGGACAGAGATGAAGGATTTGAAGAAATGCACCTTGATATACATTGGTGTCATTGTCAGCAAAGATTCCTATGTTGAAATCAAGGAATCACTGATATATAGGATTTAGGTACTCAAGGAGCTGATCAAAGATCTCAAGTCTTCCAAAGATGCTAGCTAGAAAAGTGACACAAGAGTATTGAGTAGACTAGAAGAATTGCCTTGCGACCTCACCTTCAGAGATAATCAATTTCTCTCACCAGAAGAGATGATTTAAGAATTCAAAGGTATGGTCTAGAGGGATTTTGAAGAGAAAGCATTCTCAATGACTTATGTGGATAACATCTTGGATACTCAAATAACTCTAGATAACCTAAAAACTAGGTTAACTAATCATGCCAAAGAAATCATAGCATTGAAAGATGCTACAATCAGGGCCAGAGTGATCTTCAAGAACACCATTGTGCCAGACAGTATAGGAATTTAGGTATCTATTGCCATGTATGATGCTCATTTGAAAAAGTCTGGTAGTAAGAATTGAACCATTTCTCCTTTCTCTCTTCTTCCTCTCTTTTCATGCACTTTTGTCATGTAAAAGTGCATGCAATTTTTTAATATGTAATTACATGTAAAAAATTTGGAAAAATATCTCAAAGTCAAAGATGACTCATCTTTGACTAGATATTTTAACATTTTAATTTTTTTTTAATTTTGAAAGTTTCTTCCTATATATAGAGGGAACCTCTTTTGTAAAAGTATCTTTGGATAATTGAGAGCAAAAAATCTGTTGAAATTGAGACACTTATTGAGACTTTGTGCTCAACTTGTAAATCATATTTTATCGAATGAATGAGAAATAGGTTTATTCCAAACTTTGTGTTGGATTAATTTGTGTTACTTAGGAAATAGTTCTTATGTTTTTTTCCTAATAATCCCTCATCTGTTTGATTTATTAAGAAAAGTGGGTGTATTGAAATTGTCTAAAGATAGTTCTAAAGATAAAAGAAAGACTTTGAGCTACTTTTATCTTGGTAACCTTGTTATTCATTGTAGTTTTAGGTGAAGACTTTGGGCTTTGTTTCAGTCTACTGTTACGTATGTTCTGAATCAGTGAAGGAGGGAATGGAAGACTTTGTGCTTATGTGGGTTTCCTTGTGGACTTTGTTACTACTTTAGAGGATTTTTTCCTCTGTGCTGGATACCATTCCTAAAAGAAGAGGAATGCTTTTAGCCATCGACCATGATTTTTCTTTTGTTCCTTGGACATCATGTCTGAAAAAAGAGAGATGGATGGTGTTATACTACCCTGAGTATTATTTTCTGCTTACTTATAACTACACATATAACATATAAGTATTTCATAGGGAACCTCCCCCTGATGAGAGGAGAGATTTATCTCATTAAGATGTGGTAAACCTACACTTTTTGTGGTGTAAATCTCCTTGTACTATGGTTGATATACCCATTTTGTCATTAGTTAGTTGATGACAAAATATTTACCCAACACAAGTGATAAATGTCAAGATCTTAGGTGATTGAATATAGATCTAATGACAAGTTGGTAATATAACAAGTCATTGGGTCCAAGTAGATCAATGAATCATGTGAAATTATAAAAATCATATCGATGATGAGTAGTAAGTTAAAAGGTCAATGGATCCAAAGATTAAATGAGAATGTGACAAGTGTCTCAGCCACGTTAGGCTAGCAAAAGATCAATGATATGTGTTCATTTGTATGTATTAAATATCTATGGTGCTTAGGAGGTTAATAAGTTAAATAAATGATAATAGGATCCTAAGGATGAACACATAGTTGATAATTGGTAAAATGTAAGGAGCCTAGACTAGGATTGATGATTGACATTAAAATTTGAAGAGATAGAGGACTTTAATATAGAGAAAATTTAACTAAGGTCAAACTAAAGGATGACATGAAGGAAGACACATTAGAGAATATATCTCACCAATATGCTCAGCTAAAATACATAAATGAAAGATCAAATGTGATCTAGATAACCAAGAGTAGACCTTGTAAAGTCATCTAATGCCATTAAAACCATTTAAAGCTTTTCAAGAGCTTCTAGATGTAGGATATACATCTCATTTAGCTATAATATAAATTAGCCTATATATCTTCATTTATAATCATATCTATATGAAAACCAATAAGGATATTGGTTTTCATCCATAATAGATCTATATTCAGGATTTAGAAGCAAATAGGTGTTATAGTATAAATCTTGGCAGTGTTTAGTCATGCCAAAGAGAGGGATCCTCTTCAAGGCTTAGAAGCTTATATTCATAGTAGAATGGGATGAGAGAGATGGCGAAGTATTCCCAAAATAATGGAGAAAGGGTCATTATGATCAAAATTTCTAATCCTCTATGATTATTTTAGTTAGAAAGGATCATCATGCTAAGACTACTTCATTAAAATGGCCATAACAACCATATCAATCCTTTTCAATCTATTTTTGGTTTATATTGATGTTCTTTACAATTAAAATAGTAGGATCAAATTATTGGTAATCTTCTTTTGATGTCAATGAAGTTACAATAGCTTAATCAATACATTTTTATATTGTTCTAACATTGATTTCTCCTTATTGACTCCATACTAGTTCATCTTTGGCATGTAAGAATGGACAAAAGGGTTCATAATCATAATACTAGATTTGGAAAAAAAAACCCATCAAAATTGATGTTTCTACCTCTATGACATCTCTTTGTAATATTGGTTTCAGTTTGACCTCAATCAAATTGGCTTCAAAATTTAATTTTTACCATCGATTTTAATCTGATCTTCTCATATTGTTCCACCTAGAAGCTTCTCATTTGTTCAATAGGATCCTATTTTTAATCCTTCCAATTTCACATTTTTACCACATGGTGGCCTTGTATTCAATCCAAATTCCTTCTCTATGCACTATTGATCTTCCTTTACATAGCTCAAATTCATACCATTGATATTTTTGATAGTTACCATGGTTGTGACACTTGGTAGGAGCTCATTCTTCCTTGGAATCCTTTGACTTTTTGACCTTTTCTCATCATTGATCTTCTTGGTATGATTAAATACATGTTGGATCTACCTAGATCCATTGAAATTATCATTCGATTCACACCATTAGATCTCTACTTAGGTAGTCAAGATATTTCCACTTGTTAAATACATCTTTATGCTGACCTTTTTACTTGATGTTCACCATTGATCTCTTTGGTATGATTGAACATGTGCCATTAGATCTACATGGACCTAATAACTCTATCAATAACTGCTCACCATTGGATTTGATCATAGATCTCAAGATTTTGACACTTGTTATCTATGCATTCATCCATATAAATTTTGAATCTAAATGGCTATTCTATGAGACTTAAACTTGATGTCTTCATGCTCATTTCATTTTGCAAGCCTAACTTTGAATGCTTATAACTTAAGATAGGAAGCATATCAAGACATGAAATTTATAGAGGATGATGTAGGCATGAAATAAATCATTTCCATGCAATATTTTAGCATTTAAAGGATTTTTTAGAATACTTATAAAATTTATAAGTATGTTATCTGTCCATTTCTACATGATGTTTGATTATGGCCTAGTTCTTCTAGGCTTGCTTAAGTCATTTATTGATCATATTAAAGGTTTATATCTATAGATATAAATTTGACCAAGGCATAAAACTTATAGGGAATCATTAGGGAACAAAATACATCATCTCTAGGAAATCTTAAGACCATCTTGACACATAAAGAAAATTGGCATGATATGCTAAGTTTTAAATGATGGGGTGATAATTTAACCGAAGGGGTCAAAATTGACAACACTACCATCCAAGGCTAACACATCTATCTAGATATCCAAAGGCACTAGATCTAAAATCTAAAAACTATTAGAGAACTATGTTCCTAACTTTTTTTACCCTATTCCAAATTTAGATCTACATTAGAAATAGAGCCAACTAATTGCATTTTGTTATGTCAGTTTCTATATATCTTATTGTAATAAATTCATTATATGGTGTATCTAAGTTTAGTATTTAATTAGACTATTGTAGATATGATATTCACCATTATTACCTATCATTTATATATTATTAATCATATCTACCCAAGAGGATCCACATCAAAATTAGGGTTAAACATTTGGTGAAACTAACATGAACCTAAAAATTATGTCACCAAAACCCTAAGACAATTTTTTAAATTTGTCTCTAATATTTGTTTGTCCTAAAATATGTGCAATAAGGATTTCTCCTCATAATTTGTATGTCTCTCCTACTTGTTCCTCATTTTGATATTTATAACATTTTAAAAGGATAAAGATGTTTTTATTACCCTCTCCTATCTAAATAAGGATAACAACTCTCATCCCTCTATACAAGTTCATTTTATTCCCTCTTCATAGGGTAAGGTGGATCATCATATTATACAAAACTTGGGTGACCATAAAACCCTTACAACATCCCTTGTTAGTACACATATAAATGTTCAATATAAAATACATAGAGTTTGTGCTTGTGAATCCCTAAAAGAACCAATTAGTAATATGAGCAAGTTACTACATGAGTTACATAATAATATTATTCCATTAAAAAAATCTAATCAGATTACGTTATTTAATACACTAAGGATATAGTTTACACATTAACTTGAGCCTCTTACTCAATTAATCTCATATTTGATAGAGTTGCATCTTATATCTCTCCCTCCTCTTATATAGGTTGATCTAAATATACCTCTACCCAAAGGATATGATGTAAATGCTTATTATGATTTTCAGTAAGGTCCTGGGCATTCTGTGAATATATGTTTTTCCTTGAAACATAACATCTAGGGCCTCATCGAAGACCAATATATTATATTTGATGATCCTTTAAAGGAATTAGATTCACAACAACTTAGAAGGCCTTCACAACAAAAATCGATAACAATAAAATTATACATGGGTGGTGCTTATTTTCATCATAACTATATTGATCCTACATAAACAACAACTAATTGCAATATAAATATATTTAATAGCTCAATTTTAACTTACAAGACTTGAAAAATAAGGTAACTTGGAAGGACTCAATGGAAAACATAACAATACCAAATTTTTATGGTCCTAAAGTGATTCCAAACATAGGTTTGGGTTATGTTTAACACATCTCTTCATGAATTTACACTAGGAACTCTTTTCCTCTAAAAAATGAAACCAAAAATTGATCCAAATTAAGAATTTTTTTTTACTCATGAAGGCACATTAACGTGTATTTAAAATGATTTCATTACATATTCTATAACACATGCAAAATGTGAGGAGGAGCATGCTATGTACCTATTGACTAATTTTACCCCTAGGTCAAATTAAGTCAACCTCCATGCATGTTCAAAATTTAATAGGTTCTCTTAGGTTGGAAAATGTCCACCATGGCCATTAATGAGGTCAAATAATATGTTTTTATCCTTGTCACATTTATAAGGTTTGTATCGTGTCATATTTTTCCACCTTTTGTGCAATTGAAAGAGTTTTATAGTTTTACACTAAGGACAAGTGTGTTAAAGTGAAATCTAATGTCCCACATGTCAAAAAATATCATAGGAACTATTTTGAAACTGACACTATGTAGGTTCAACATTAAAAGTAAGAAGCTCACTTGAAAAAGGGTGAGTTTCAATTGTTGTATATACTGTATAATAGATCTGGCAAATGTGACTACTTTAAGAGGGTCCCTTTAGATCCCCATACATCATCTCTAGGATTAGATAGCTTTGAAAACTCTAAAAATGGTGAAAACTTATCTCTCTCTCCCATCACTCCCTTGGGCAGGTCAAAGAAGTCAAAAGGTTTTCCTTCAATATGAATAGGGTAAGCAGAGTTAAATGAAATGCACTTAGTGGATGAAATTATTCTCGATGTAATCTCATTTTATGGTCATAGTTATAAGTTTTATGATTTGTGCTTAATGAACAATCACTAAGATTGTTATCACCTCCAAGTTGCCTGCATATCCCTAATGGCTTTAGTTTTCTTACCTATTTGCATTGGTATAATTCTTCTAAGGGTTGTGTGTGGACTAGAAATAAATTATAATTCATTTCATGAGGATTTAAAACTATTTTCATGTGTGAACATGAATATACATGTAAAATATCCTTGTGTTAGAATTAATCACCATTAAAGTCTAAAAAACAATATTTAGCAATTGTAGTATTTCATCTCCCATAAGTAGTTTTATATCAAAGGTGACATACTTATTTTAAATGTCTCAAAAATTTGTGAGGGTCTAATATAATATAATGGACCAACGGAGATCTCAAAGCACTTGAAAACTAGGTGGATTTGAAGATGGAACTCACACACATAGTCAGATCTCTTTGTGACTATCACCTACATCAAATTGGAAATAATCTTTGAAAAAAATATTGATGAGAGATTTAGACTTCATGACAAAGCCTCAATAGATTTGAGATTTCTTTAAAGATATAAATGCCTTAAACATAGTTAATAATACACTCACAACCTTCATTGACACTTGCAGAGGTGAATAGTTGAAAATGCTACATAATGGGAAATTTTACCTTAATATCTCCAAAGAACCTTTCTTCTACATATAATTTCATTATGATGTTGAGGGACTATGATGTGTGTTTGAGCCTAATGTTTTACCTCTTGTATCCTAGACCTAAAGTCAATGTCTCACATGAGAAGATATTTCTAAGTCAAGATAGGTTTATGGTGGAGTAAGGTTTCAAGTCAACCAAGTTCTACTAAAGAGAATTAGTACACTATAGTGCCTTTCAAGCCCAAATAAATATGAACATCTATCAACATAATGTGTACATGACAAATAGTGCATGGTTAATAAGGTACATGAGTATGGTTCTAAGACATGAGATAGTTTCATTCAATTATATATATTCCCTAATGACATCAATAGGAATGTGAAGGTGTGTAACATAATGCTTCAACACATATAATCACCTACATGAAACTATTCACTTCTTTAAAGCACACCTACAGACTAACCTAGGCTATAAGAAGATACAGTTTGAAAGGTGGGTAGAGTTATAAGGAGGATAATCATGTTGAATGCATCTTTAGAGTGATGATATCATTTATATGTGGCATTCAGGTGTATAATACATAGATAAAAGGTTGAGTAAACTAGTTTTTTGAATCTCACACATAGTCTAGGATTGTCTAGTTTATGATAGTCATTAGACCTAAAATCTAGTCTTAAGGAATTTGAAGGTTTAATGTATCTAAAGATATGAAAAATATTTAAAAATTTATACATAAGGTCCTCATGACCTAAAATATCAATCCAAAGTATCTTTCAAATCCTATGAACAAGGGAGATGCTCTTTATTCTATCTAAGATGGAAGGCACTCCACATTTAGGGCCACCTACAAATTTAGTATATGAAGGGTAAATTAATGAATGTGATAGCCTTTAATTCATTTTGAGATGAAATTTAAGGTTATTTTGAAGGTGAATAGATATGGAGAAGGCCCTATAGTGATTGGAACCACTCAAAAGTGGTTATAGGCATATAAACATAGTCTAATCCTATTAGGCCTAAAACTAGGTCTAAACCATCATGGTCTCCAACTTGAGTCATATTATAACATAACCTTTCCAATTAATTTTATAACCTTTATAGGAGAGTTATATACTAATATGAATCACTGGTTTGTAGTGAAAAACATTAGAGTTGTCATTTTGGTCTAATTCTCTCTCAAACCTACTCAAAATTCTATTAGGAACTTGAGAGACTGATTTCATTTTCTCATATATATACAAATGGTGTTTATGGTTCCTAAATAATCTAGGTATAGTTTAGGTAGGTCCTTTATTAATCTTAGTGTAATTTTTTTTAGGTTAAGCATCTATATTTTATGAATCATTGCTAAGAAGCTAACCCTCCTAAAACACTTACTTAAACCCAATGGAGAAAACATGAAAGGATATGAATCTATAAGTGGCTAGTTGGTCAAGAAAAATGACTTCAACCTATTTATAACTCTCCCAATCTCCTTTCCATCTATTCATTCTATATTGTCACTTATACGAACATGCCAAAATCTAAGTTTTCTATAGGTTTTGGGTTGAATTTCAAGAAAATAAGGGAATAGGTGAATGAAATATAATGAGGGAGGTGTTTAGGGATGTAATATAAATCTCTCACCTTGGTCAAGAATGGAAACCCCTATGCTAGATTGTTCATCATAAGTAGTGTTAAACAATGCAGTGAGAAAGTAAAATGACTACCTAGTGTGAAGATGAGATGTGTTTTTTGAATTTTAGAGGTCTATTTGATATACTAGAGGACAAATAAATTCTAAGTGATTTTCCTAAAACATCTTAAATTAACTTCCATTATTAATTGTAACTCATCTTAGTGAAGAGTGTGAAGATTGAAACCTAAAGGGCTAATGAGTAACTGCAAATAGTGAACAAAAAATGTCCATATGGAGTTCATTTGTTCAATGGTATGTGATGAATATCAAAATAAAAATTCCACCTTCTCATGTTAGTGCCTATGTGTCAAAGACTCCTAAAGTACTTTAAAATAGTCAACTAGACTCATCACCAAGAAGGTAGTTTCAAGAAGGATAGTGAAGAGTCTCTACACCAACATGAGAAAGAATGATGAACTTCAAGTGGAAACTTAGTGAAGACAAATTCATAGTATATCTACACTTCATTCTCTTATATTTTAATTAGATTTTAGGCATATATAATTAGCATTGTTATTCTTAAACTTATCTTCTTTTCTTTCCTCTCCTATGCTCTATAGATGTAATCCATTTTAGCATTTATATTTAATACACACCTAGTATGGCAAATCCCTATTAGTTTGGCATATCGATTTTCCTAAAAATAAATTTATAAAGTTGATTTTATCTCTAAAACTCTTATTTAAGTATGTCAAGTAGTGTATATGGATGTTAAGTGATGAATGTCTTCTCCTTGCTTCCGTTTTGCTCTTGCATGTTTGGTGTGAGTGATATCTCTTCTAAAAGGTCTCATGAAGCATATGTGTTTGTTAAGTATGTTTTGAAGTGTGAGAGAGAATAGTAGTATCTAGTATCAGACCTTATTTTCACCCTAATGTAGACATGTATAACAATTTACCTCCATGTAGAAATACTTATACTATAAGAACATTGAGTTGAGGTCAGTTTTAGTAGTCTTCTTTCTTAGTGTAAATGCAATTATGTTTATGTAAGTATATCTAGTGTATCACCTCCAATATTATAGGTTACTCTCATTTTAATTTTACCCTTTTCACCCCCAATAGTGATTGGTCTAGCGTAGTGTGTGAGCCTAAAAGATAAATCAATGGAGCTAGTCCTTTAATCTAGAGGTTTACCTCTACTAAAGGCAACCCATAGGCATGGATGTAATACAATGTTAGCCAAATATTGGAGAGGCATGACCAACCTCCTCCAAGGATGAAATATTTATTCATAATAGTTTTTACATGCCTAGTGGGACTAAGGTTCAAATGAGTGGAAGGATTTTTTGTGTGTTCTTCCTACTATAAGCATTTAGAAGCACTGAAGCAAACACCAATGGTGACTCTAAATTCAATCATCTAGTTATAAGTAGCCTAGGTACTTTCAAAATAATTTCAAAAGTATTATATTTTGTTTGACTAATGAAGTTGATATTTCCATAAATTTTAAAAATTCCTACTAAACACCTCCTTATAAACCTTTTAATGACTCATACTATGTTCCTCAATAGCCCGATCAAAGTTGTTATAAACCTTATGATTCGACCAATTCTTTCTTCACATGGTCATGAAGTTATTGAGAATATTTATAAATAATCTTATGAAGAAGGTTATTGAGAAGATAAGATTCAATCTCTTGAAGATGAAATCTAATCCCATAAGAGGAAGATTCTTGGAGCCAGTCTTACCCTACATCCCTATCCATCATATCAATTTACTTTACAAAATTTTCAAGGTTAATACCAAAAATCATACTCCTATCCCCCTCATACTTTAAATCTACATCAAGATGAATATGTGTTGGCACTCATGCAAAAATTGATAAAATCAAAAACGTTGATGAAGAAATGGGATAAAGAGCTTGATGTGATCCATATTCATTTCATAGAGAAGATGAGAAAAGTGGTTCAAATCCTTATGAATAAGTGGTGATTGGTTGAGGAGGAATATTACAATATCATCAATGTATATTTTCATGAAATGAGATGCTATATCCAATGGTGAGTTTATAGGCTTGAAAAGTTGGAAAAACTAAGAAGTTGATAATCAACTTGTAGCTATTGAAGGACCTCAAGAAGACAATGAAGAAGGTGAAACTTTGTTTGAAGAAAATGACTCTCAATCACATCCTCAAGAGTTTTCTTATGTTCCATATTAGTTCTCTCATGATCCTTATCCTCATGAATGGACATTTCAATCGTCAAAAGAGCCTAATAGCTTCAAATTTCTAACTTGGAACCAAGTAGTGAAATCTTGGGGGAAGAAAGATGAAAAGAGTAAAGACTAAAAAGTTGATTACAAGAATGAAAACCTTGTGTGTGTTCAATTCCCATTGCCTTGTCTTAAATAACCTGTGTATTTTCCATAGCAGAGGTTTATCCAAGAAGAGTTTCAATGTAAGAAAAAAAAAACTTAGTTGAGAAGTTGGAGGATAAATTTATAGATGTTAAAGAGTTTCAAGAAGCTAATGAGAAGGATAAGATGGTAGTTAGAGAAAATGAAGTGTAAATAGCTCAAAAAAACCTTCTTTCTCTGTAATAATTATTTCAAGTGTCTCCTTTCATCCCCATTTCCATTTATGAGCCTTCCATCATACCTCTTACTAACTTTAAAAACCATTAAATTATTTAACACCCTCCTACCTCATCCCCTCTTGAAGGAGAACCTATCCTATGAGAGGCAAGAAAAGAAGATGACACAAGTGTGTATGAACAATAGTTCACTATAGGGACTCCCCTTGGTGAAGACAAGTAGAAATCCATGTTATTGAGTACAAAAAAGGATGATCAAAATCATGTTGCATCTATTCATAAGGAGCTTGATCAATACATGATAAAGGAGGTACTTGAAAATATCATCACATCAACTGAGTCTATTGAATCTCATGAGTAGCTTTAAAGAGATATTAGACGTATTTGCACATATTCAATGAATATGAAGTTCTTGAGAATATAGTTCTTCTAGGATAGCAAAATTAGAATTTTGAGGAGGAATGTAAGGTTTCCATTGAACAAACGTGTCTTGAAGAATCTCACCAAGATTTTAAAATACATGATGAAGCAGTCTATGATAACTATGACATTCATGAACATGGTCAAGAGGATGAGTTTGAAGAGGTTCTATTTCTTAAGGAGAAATAAGGAAAATATGATTAGAAACAACATATTGAACTTCTCCAAGAACTTTAAGATCTTTTCAAAGTTGAAGGTTCAAGTGCACAAAAATATAGAATAAGAAATCCTCATGGAGGATAATGGTGAAGATTGGATTGACCATGTAAATTTATACCAAAATCTTGAAGATCTTATAGCTGGTAAAAAATTTAATCTCATTCAAAGCACCATGGAATTCAAATAAACATGTTTTGTTGAGCCATCATTGATTCAATTTGTAGATCAGGAGTATTATGAAAACTTTTAGATTGTTGAAGTGTAGAAAGAGTTAATCTTCATAGGTGATATGTTTGAATTTGATGTGGTTGCATTAAAGATCATGTCAAGGAGATTAAAAATATGATTTAGACATTTATTCATCTCATGGATCAAGATATGGTGAAAATTTCCCCTTTGATCTATGAGGATAAATTTTCTTAAGGTTAGTTTGTACATAGCCTAGTTTATTTAAGTTGTTTGTGTGTTTGCCATAAGTTTTCATGAGAACATAAGTGTGTTTGCTTTCTTGTCTTGTCTTGTGTTTGTTTCCTATTTTCTATTTTGTGTGATTTTAGTGTCTATTTAGAGTCATTTGAATGTTAAGTCTAGTATATAGGTGACTCCAATGCCCAACAGTAGGAAATGGCAATTGGTCCTTAACATAACAAGTATGCTACCCTTAGGAAATTCTCAAAATGTTGACTAATTTTACCCCTAGGTCAAATTAATTCAACCCCACCTATAAGTTCAAATTTTCATAGGTCCTCCTAGGTTGTAAAATTTCCACCATGGTCATTAATGAGGTAAATAATATGTTTTTATCCTTGTCACATTTGTATAGTTTGTCTCATGTCATATTATGCCACATTTTGACCATTTGAATGATTTGAATGGTTTTACACTAAGTAAATGTGTGTCAAAGTGAAACATAATATCCCACATGTCATATAATGTCATAGGAACTATTTTAAAACTAAAATTATGTAGGTTAAACATTAAACTAAAGAATATCACTTGAAAAAAGGGGAGTTACAGACTAAATAATAGTTATGGCACTTTTGAATACTTTATAAGGGTCCCTTCAGATCCCCATGTCATATCCAGGCTTAGATAGCTTTGAAATATCCAAAAATGTTGAAAACTTATCTCTCTCTCTCTCTCATCATTCCCTTGGGAAAGTCAAATAATTTAAATAGTTTTCCTTTAGTACAGAGAAGGTAAGTAGAGTTAAATGGAATGAACTTGTTGAATGAAAGTAGTCTCTTTGTACTCCCATTTACAAGTCATATTTCTATGTTTGATGATATGTGATTCATGAACAATCACTAATATTTTTAGCACCTCTAAGTTTCTTGCACATCCCCAATGGCTTCAATTTTCTTACATATCTACATTAGTTTGATGCTTCTAAGGTTTGTATGTGGACCAGAACAACATGTTCATTCATTTCATGAGGATTTAAAACTAGTTTCCATGTGTTAACATGAAGAGACATGAAAAATTTCCTTGTGTTAGAAGTAAGCACCATTAAAGTCTATAAAATAATGTTTAATAATTATAGTGTTTCATCTCTTGTGAGTAGCTTCAAACCAAAGGTGACATACTTGATTTCCATATCTCAAAATATGGTAATGGTATAAAAGAATCTAATAAATCAATGGATATCTCAAGGCACTTGAAAATGAAGTGGAGTTGAATATGACTACCACCTACAACCAATTGGAAATAAGCTTGGAATAAAGTATTGATGAGGGATTTGGAATTCATGACAAAGCCTTGAAAAGTTTGAGATTATCTCAAAGGTCCATAGGCCTTGGGGATAGTCAAGACTACACTCAGAACCTTTATTGACACTTGCAGAGGTGCATAGTTGAAATTTTTGCATAATGGGAACTGTTGTCTCCAAATCTTGCACCCTAGAAGAGGGTATTAAGGCCTCCATATTTAGGCAATGTTGGGACATTTTCAGGCCTCTGGGTGTGCTTATAAGTGGAAATGAACTTCTAGGTTTGAAGGGATAGTTCCATGTATGTGTGTCTACAAAATGACCACTATTAAACCAACTTGATGAAGGGAAAATGGTTTGAAATGCATAAGGGAAATTTGATGTAAAAATGGTGATGCACCAAAACTATCCTCCACATGAGTGTCATACAAGATTTCACGATACAACAAAATACAAGCCTATTACCAAGATATGAAAAGTTATGACATGAAATTTTTAATGAAGAGGTGACACATATAAAATCACATAAGGTAAAGAAACTAAAATACATGTATAGTTTCAAAAAGGTTATACACATGAAAAATATCATACATTTGGATGCACTCTACATGACTTATTAGACTAAAATCGTACTCAAAACATGAAGAACAAAGGACACAAGGGTGAAACCATCACCTATTGTCACTTTGTGTTTCTTGCACACTCATGAAATTAATCAAAATGAATAGACCTATGCTTGATTACTTAAAGGTAATAAATGATAAAACAATTCAATAAGGCTTCACCATACTTTTGTGGATGGTTTTTACACTAGCCTAAGGGATATATTTATAACAAAGAGAAGAGAGAGAAGAGGAGGTCTTTAGCACCAACATGAAGAATCATTTCTATTAAAAGTCTCCATCTTCAGCTATAACTGACTTTACCAATGATGCTCATTAGGGTATTTTTATTGAACCATGTCACCCTCCTGAATGGCCTTGGCTTGCCCTCTTGGAGATGTTTTTCAATGACTACTTAATAGAATAGATTTATGTGGATATGGTGCCAAAAATGGTTTTTTCAAATGGAGCCACCTATTAGAGATTTTTTTTGGTTCCCAACTACTTCTCCTTAGCTTGCCATGATGCACAATGGCATGGAGAGAAGTTGTTTTTATTTTATTTGGCTTTGCCTTTCCTTTTTGATTAATTCTCAAGGAATGACCTAGATTGGTGATTTTGAGTCATTGATCTACTAGGCATGAATACCTATGGATCATCCTCCATCTATCTTTGATAATCTAACTCTACTCTAGCTCACACCATGTGGTAGCTTCTCATTTATCTGAACATGATGGTGAACCATGTAATTAGACCAAGCTTATTAAGTTAAGTAACCTTGGAAACCTAATTTACTCATCATAGTGTTATCAAGTTTTCTAGGATACTTAACTTATAATGTTTATAAGATAAGTCTTTGAATAATATTGATTTACTCTTTATAGACATATTAAAGTTCTCTATTCTACTTAACTTTAGACTCTTATAACCTTAAGACTTTGGGCTTTTTGAATTGTACCCTTCAAAAGGATGGAGTTTCCCTTTAGAAAAGTTGAGCTGCCCTTCAGAAGAATTAAACTACCCTTCAAAAGAATGGAGTAACCTTCAAAAACATTGAAAGTGTTCCTTCAAAAGTGTTGAAACCTTTGAACTTCTTGAAATAGGCCTTTCATTCCCTTAAAAAATGTGTAAGACTTTTACCTTGGGAAAAATCTGAGAGGCACTATCAAGACCATTTTGGGTTTTCTAAGCCCTATTACTTACTAACTTTAAACCTCTCATTGTTCATTACTCATAAAGCAATTTAAAACTTGATCCTTGGAAAACTTGAAGTCATGCATCATTAAAAACATGCAAATCATTAGGAGTAATTTGGGTTCATAAACCTAGATAACTTCTACTCATGAAATTTTTATAAGTTAAGTCATTTAAAGAACCTGAGTTAGTCTTTACGAGTAACTAGGGCTTATAAGAGGCCAAGACTTGACTTTTGGAGAACTTGAATTACACTAAAATGGGGCCAAAACACTTTAGCCTCATTGACTTATAACTGTATACCTATAAAATGACCTGTTCTTGTAATTGCTATTTGGATCTCCTTGAAAATGGTTGAATAAATTATACTGAGATGAAATTTGGTCAACATTCTTGGTGATTCCAAGGTGAGGTATGATTGATATGTCAAAGACCAATCACCTAAATCCTTCCATTGGGTATGGAGTCATGCATAAAGTATTCAAAAAATGACCTGAATAGGCTAAACTACTATTTATAGAAGAGACTTGAGATTAACACTTCCTCTTGGATCAAAGGGGTAGCTAGAAGCCTTCCTAGCTTCATGACATAGAGAGATGGATGAAGCATGCAACCTTTTGATCCTTGGCATCAATGCCTCCATCTTATTCATGGTGTTTAACAAGAACCAAGTAGCTCCAAATAAGTTAGCCATAGAAATGAACTTTTACTATAGCTCAACAACTTCAAGCCACTCAAAATATTCTTCAACTTTGACCTCTAATGGTGATGAAACACGGCTTACATTCTTGGTTTCCATGCGATTCTTAATGAGATTGGGATTCTCATTAGCTACAAGCTCTTCAATCTCACTAAGGAGCTCTACATAGTCTACCCAATCTTGGTCATTGTTTTCCATAAGAACACTTTCCTTCACCTTGTCATGAACTTGTCCCTCACCTTGGTAGAAGCTTTCAATTTCCTAAAAGAGCTCCATTTGTTGTTGCTAATCAGCTCTGTCTTCCTTTACATCCTAGATCACTACCTCTTCTCTCTTTTTTTTCTTGACATATAGGATCATTAAGCTATTGTTCCTCAAGCTACAATGCATCTAAGGGTGATTCAAAATAAGAAAGATGTACAAAGTCATCCTTAGGAACTTTGTCTTCAAGTTTCATCTCATAAGATCCTTTCAAGACTACAACCTCTTGAGGAGTACCTTAACTATCTTCCTGGAAGATGCACTTCACTTCATGTTTGAGATGGTCCTCTACAACCTTAGGATCAAACATGGGGTCTTCTTTGAATACCTCTCCTTTTATGTCTAGGTCACACTCCTCATAAAAAGCTATAAAAGAGTCTTCAACATGCTTTTCTTCACTCAAGGAGGTAAGGTTGTCCTTTTCTTTACCAAGATGAGTTTCTATGATGGTTTTTTCTTTTGATGCTTCCTTTAAAAGAGTATCTTCTTCAAGGGGATGGATGGTGGAAGAGAGATACATGGGTCTATGGGTTGAGGATGGAGAGTGGTGGTCAAGGATGGACATGGTGATAGGTGAAACTTCTTGAATGGGCTCTTGAGGGAGAGGTAAGATAGGAGGAGAAATAAAAAGTAAATATTCCTCATAAAATTTATTATCATTCTACTCATCTTCTCGAGGATCTTCATAGATTTTTAGAGATTCTTTTATAGATACAAATTGTTCCATACCCTTTTGGGTTTCCCATCTCTCTAACCTATCAATCCACCATTGAAAATCTCTTCTAGCCCTAGACAATCCTTCACCAACGACATATTGGTTATTTTCTTCAACATACCCCCACCCCCACATGTCCATTAACAACCCAGCTAAAAACCTTAACCAATCCACAAAAACACCAAGATTTCCATCATTAAACTTATCTATGACAATCATATGCTCTTCTAATTCTAGAAATTTTGGCATAATTGCCCACACATTTTGAGAATGAGAGGGGTAGTAAGTTTGGATAAAGTGGTTGGGTTGTTTAACCTATTCAAGCAAGGCTTTGAAAGCTCCATATTCTATCTCCCAACTAATGGTGTTTTCTAACTCATCATGACAAGGCTGAGGCAAAGATGGGTCATATGGCTAGTCAACAACAACATACTCATTTGGAAAAGGACAAGGTTGACCATAGGGTTACCATGACTCATATGGAGGATGGTATTCTTGGTAGTATTATTGAGAAAGGTAGAAAGGGTCATAATAGGGATGTGTATGATAATTATTCTCCCCATAGAAATCCATATCAACTTCACAAGTCACATGAAAAAATAAGGACTAACCAAAATCTTCATCAATATACACATGGGCTGCTTACAACTAAAAATTCATTTGGAGTCACCATTGGTGTTTGGTTGGATGCTTACAAAAATTGATAAGAGAGATGACACACTAATAATATTCCCACTATTTGGACCTAGTCCCACTGGGCATGCCAAAACTATTGTGCCCAAATCTTGCACCCTAAAAGAGGGTATTCAGGTCTCCTCAAAATTTGGGCAATGTTGGGACATTTATAGGCCTGTGGGTGTGCCCATAAGTGGAAATGAACCTCTAAGTTTTAAGGGATAGCTACTTTTATGTGTGTATAAAAAATTACCAATATTTAAACGAACTTGAGGAAGGGAAAAGGGTTAGAAATGCATAAGGGAAATCTGATCTAAAAATGGTAATGCACCAAAATTATCCTTCACATGAATGTCATACACAATTGCATGATACAACAAAATGAAAGCCTATTACCAAGATATGAAAAGTTATAACATAAATGTTTCAATGTAGAGGCGAGATGTATGAAATCACACAAGGTAAAGAAACTAAAATACAATTTGTATAGTTTAGAAAAGTTTATACACATGAAAAATCTCATACATCTGGATGCAATCTACATGACCTATTAGACTAAAACTCCTACTCAAAATGTGAAGGACAAAGGACACAAGGATGAAATCATCACTTTTTTTCACTCTGTGTCTCTTACACACTTAGGCAATTGTTCAAAACTTGAAATGACTAGACCTATGCTTGATTGGTTAAAGGCAGGAAAGGACAAAATAATTTAGTAGGGCTTCATCATAATTTTGTGGATAGATTTTACACTAGCCCAAGGGTTTTATTTATATCAAAGTGGAAAGAGATAAGAGGAGGTCTTTGGAACTAGCAAGAGGAATAATTTCCATTGGAAGTCTCCATATTCAACTATAACTAACTTTGATAATGATGCTTATTAGGTCATTTTGATTGATACATATTACCCTCTTGAATGCCCTTGGCTTGCCCTCTTAGAGATGTTTTTCAATAGTTTTTTAATAGAATAGACCTATGTATAAATGGTGCCAAAAATGGTTGATACTAATGGAGCCACCTATTGGAGATTTGTTTTAGTTCCCAACTACTTTTCTTTAGCTTGTCATGATGCAAAATGGTGTGGACAGAAGTTGTTTTTATTCTATTTGGCTTTGTCTTTCCTTTTTGATTGGTCCTCAAGGAATGACTTAGATTTGTGATTTTGAGTCATTTATCTATTAGGAATATATGCCTATGGATCATCCTCCATCTATATTTTACAAGCTGACTCTACTCTAGCTCACACCATGTGGTAGCTTCTCATTTGTATGAACGTGATGGTGAACCATGTCATTGGACCAAGTTTACTAAGTTAAGTAGCCTTGAAAACCTGATTTACTCTTCATAGTCTAAATCAATTTTTTTAGGCTACTTAAATTATAATGTTTATAAGCTAAGTATTTGAAGAATATTGATTTAATCTTTATAAACCTATTTGGGTTCTCTATTCTAGTTAACTTCAAACTCTTGGAGCCTCAAGATTTTGGGCTTTTAGAACTATACCCTTCGAAAGGATGGAGTTGTCCTTCAAAAAAGTTGAATTGCCTTTTATAATAATTGAACTACCATTCAAAGAATGGAGCACCCTTCAAAAACTTTGAAAGTGTTCCTTGGAAAGTTTTGAAACCTTTAGACTTATTGAAAAGGGCCTTTTGTGCCCTTCAAAAATGTTTAAGACTTTTACCCTGGGAAAAAATCTACGAGGCATTATCAAGACCATTTCAGGTTTTGTAAGCCATATTACTTACTCACTTCAGACCTCTCATTACTCATTACTTATAAAGTAATTTAAGACTTTATCCTTGGAAAACCCAAAGTCATGCATCATTGAAAACCTATAAAGCATTAAAAGGATTAATTCAGGTTCATAAACTTGGATTACTTCTAGTCATGAATTTTTTATAAGTCGAGTCATTCAAAAAACCTAACTTGTCCTTGAGGAGTAACTTAGGTTTATGAGGGTCCAAGAATTTACTTGTGGAGAACCTGACTTACACTACAATGGAGCCAAAACACTTTAGCCTCTTTGACTTAAAACTTTGGACCTCTAAAATGACTTGTTCCTGCAACTGCTATTTAGCTCTCATTGAAAATGGTTGAACAAATTGTACTAAGGTGAAATTTGCTTAACAAGAACTTTTACCTTAATCTCTTTGAAGAACGTTTCTACTACATACAATGTCATTCTAATGGTGAGGGCCTATGAGGTTTGTGTGAGCCTAATGTTTTTCCTCATTTAGACTACGCTTAAAGGTAATGTCTCACATGATAAGAGTTCGATGGCGGGGTAAGGTTTCAAGTCAACCAAGTTCTATTGAAGAGATTTAGTAAGCTACAATGTATTTTAGGCCCAAATGAATATGAACCTATGATAACACAATGTGCAAGTGACAACTAGTGCATGGTTATTAAGGGATGTGAGCATGGTTACAAGTCATGAGTTAAGATAATTTAAGTGTAAATATCCCCTAGTGACTTGAAGATGTAAATGAAGGTGTGTAACACAATGTTTATATATATATATATATATATATATGTATGTATGTATGTATATATATATGTATATATACATATACATATATATACATATATATATATATATACATATATATATATATATATACATACATATATATATACATATAGATATATATACATACATATATACATATATATATATATACACACACACACACATACATATATTTATATATATATATACATATATATGTATATATGTATATACATATATACATATATATGTATATATGTGTGTGTGTGTGTGTGTGTGTGTGTGTGTGTGTGTGTGTGTGTGTGTGTGTGTGTGTGTGTGTGTGTGTGTGTGTATGTATGTATGTATATATGTGTGTGTGTGTGTGTGTGTGTGTGTGTGTGTGTGTGTGTGTGTCTATATATAATCTAATCTACAAACTAACCTAGGCTATAAGAAGATATGGTTTTAAAGGTGGGCATATGTATAAGGAGGATAATCATGTTGAATACATCCTTAGAGTGATGATATCATTTATAAGTGACCTTTAGGGGTCGATGAAATAGATAAAAGGTTGAGCAAACTAGATTTTTGAATCTCACACTCAATCTACATGTATATGTATATATATATATATAAATAAATATATATATATGTATATATATATTTATATATGTATATATATATATATATGTATATATATATACACACACACACACACACACACACACATATACATATACATATACATATATATATATACATATACGTATACATACACACATATATATATATATATATATATGCATATATATATACACATACATATATATACATATATCTATATATACATACATATATATATATATATATATATATATATATATATATATAGACACACACACACACACTCTTCACTTCTTTAGTGCACACCTATAATCTAATCTAAAAACTAACCTAGGCTATAAGAAGATATGGTTTTAAAGGTTGGCATATGTATAAGGAGGATAATCGTGTTGAATACATCCTCAGAGTGATGATATAATTTATAAGTGACGTTTAGGGGTGGATGAAATAGATCAAAGGTTGAGAAAACTAGATTTTTGAATCTCACACTCAATCTATATTTATATGGTTTATCATAGTCATCATAATTAAAAGCTAGTGTTGAATAATTTCAAGGGTTCAGGCATCTATAGACATGACCAATATTTTAAATTTTTTATAGAAGGTCCTCATGACCTAAACTATCCCTCCATATTATCCTTCAGATCAGATGAATAAGGGAGATGCTCTATGTTCTTTCTCAAATGAAAGGCACTCTACAGTTAAGGCCACCTGTAGGTTTAGTATATGAAGGGTAAATGAATGAATGGGATAGAATTGAATTCATTATTATATAATATATAAGGTTTTTTTTGTTAGATAATTATAAATGACGTCATAGATGCATTCAAGTGAGTGGATTAAGTGCCTTGATAGTCTATGTGACAATGACAAAGTGTGCACTATGTTTGTCTTAGTATGCTTGAAGTATGATTGGTTGATATTCTATTTCGGCATGGTTAGATATGTTTAGAGATGAATATGGTGATTTTAGGATATTAAAGGTCCTTAAGATGTTTATATGCTTTTATTTCTTTTGTGCATAAGTGAAATTCATCTAGTTGTCCATAGTTCTTCATCTAAACACTTTGGGTCTAGTGGTAGAAAGTCTAAGTAGGTAGTTTGATGACATCAATATTACCACATGTGGATAAGTTAGGAGGAAATGGTCACATGGGTTTATTAATTATTATTCCTAGTTCTTGTGTGTTAAATCTCAAGTCATGCACCTAATTATTTCAAAATATATGTAAGTGAAAAGTTGGGCTCCCAATCATTTAGACAATTTTTTCCCATACTTAGCCCAATTTACATAAGGTAAGGAATAGCTAAGTAAGCATTTTGATGATGGCATATCTTTCACATGTGGATGTTTCAAGAGAAGGTGATCATATGGGTTTCTTTAGTTTTGTACCTAGTTGATTTTTGCTATTTTTTTAGGCTAATCACTGAAGCATGATAAAAGATATGGATGTTCAAAGTTGGCCTTCCAAACAAGCTTTTGACATAATTGATTCTGTAGAAGAAAAATTTGAGCAAGCTTTTTAATGTCATTATATCTCACATGTATAAGGGTTAGAAGAGTAGTTTGATATATGGTTGGATTTCTCTTTGAAAGATAATCATATGGTCAAAATTTCATCTCATGTGTCTAAGTGTATAAGAAGTTATTAAGGTTAAAAAATGGACACTCATGAAGATAAGCAAGGTTCCCATACATGGTCATTTTTGCACAAGGTAATGTTCAAGAAAATCTCAAAGTTATCAATGATACACATTTTTTTCAAGATATTAGGAAGTAGAGAGATGGGAGGAAATGTTCAATGTTTAATACTAATCATAGATAGATATTGAGCTTCTTCCAAAGACCAATGGTGTGTATTAAAGTTAAGAGGTCAAAGTGATAGTTTTTTATATTTTTTAAAAACTAAGATATGTATAGAAGATCAATGGAGCATATTGATTCAAATTTTATATATTTCATGAGATAAGGTCAATTGTTAGATGTTTAACATTTGGGCATTGGTGCACTATGCATTAAATATTGAACAAGATCAATAGTGCATGTTTAATTTGAGTACTAAGGACACAAGATGTGAGAATGGTTTTTGAGGCTTAATTATGACCATTTATATTTGTATATTTAAATTTGCAAAGGAAAAACCAGTGCTCTATTTGTTTGATATATCTTTCAATCTATATAGAATTTATTCATGCTGTAAAAATATAAGTTTTATAGGATTCTAGGGTGCATCTAGAAATATGTATTTTAAGGTATATATATATATATATATATATATATATATATATATATATATATATATATATATATATATATATATATATATATATATAGCTCTAAATTTTAATGTGTGTTCATTCATATTCTACAAGTAACCCAAGAGGAGTAATTGAGCTTATATAGATGATGTTTCAATGTTTCATGGTAAATTGTCTATAGGGGAGTGTTGTAGAGTCTATGAGGTTGATATTTTTGAATTATGAAGGTTTGAACAATCATATGTAGTATTAAAAAAGGTTTGAAAGTTGATTGTGTATTTATTCATGGTGACTGTGTACACAAAATGTTGTTTGAGAAAATTTTGCTTAAGTAGAAGGGTACTATGTTGGTTACAAGGGCCTAATTGAAAGGTGTAGTTCTTTAAGGGTAACCCATAGATGTTATGGCCAGCCTATGAATTTTGTGTTAAGATATTTATTCATATGATAAATGATTTAAGGGATATGGCATGCATATTATCTGACCAAGGTTTTGATTATCAAATATGCATTATAAATAGTGTAACCAAAGATGATGATTTCTATACTTTAAGTGAGAGACTTCTGAGAGATTTGAGAGAGGATTGTGTCTGTGGTTTATGGATCGAAAGAGGGGTAAATTTCCATGTAGATTAGTTAAAGAGTAAAATAGATTGAGGACTATTTGTATGACTTATAGGTCATAATTATATTATCATAATAATGCACTTGTAGATTAATTGTGATCGAAGGTGAATAGTGATAAGCAGAGGTCCATTATCAGGTGTTGAAGACATCAGTTCATAGGTAGATGTGTTCATAGGTGTTGTTTTGGTATATTAGCATCTAAGGTGGTTATAGCCTCCTTGTAAGGTGAAACTTGATAAAAGTTTGGTTGTTATTGCATCTTAGTGAAATAAGTTTTGTAGCACCTTATGGGATTGTAGTCTCACTAAATAGGGATTGTAGTTCCTTGATTGATTATAGTTGATCTAAACTTGATCTTATTATTATAGGATAGTATTCAAATTATAGATTCGAATGGGTTTTCTTCCCTAAGAGGGTTTCCCATGTATGTCATATGTTATATACTTGATCTTGAATTTATTTCTCATCCATTGCTTGAATGATGTGTATGCCTCATAAATGTATAAATTTATTGATTAAGACTTTGAAAGGATTGGAAATAAAATTAGATTATATGGGATCAATGATTCACCACCCCTCTTAGTGATTATAACTCTAATAATTGGTATCAAACTAGGTCATTTGGTAAAGGCTTGACAACTTGAAGGTGATCCAAGGTACAATATGGGTATCCATCAAAGAGGTTTCTGTACTAAGAAAACACCAATGTTCAGTGGATCTAATTATGATTTTTAGAGTGCAAGGATGAGGAAATATATTATGTCCCTAGGTTTGATGTATGTCAATCTATTATATATGGTTATGTTGCTTTTATTACTTGTTCATCTAATGTTGTAGACATGAAGTTATTTGAGAATGATTCGAAGGAAATGAATGTTATATCTTGTGGTCTTTTAGAGACTAAATACACCAAGGTAGCCTATTGTAAATTTTCTAAAGAGATATGGGACAAAACGTTAATAATTTTTGAAGCATATTCAAAGGTCAACCTTTCTAAGTTGTAGACTCAAATAATGCAATTTGAAAGTCTCAAGATAAAGGAATAAGATTATGTGGCATCCTTTTTGTAGAGAGTTGATGAGACTATGAACATGATCATAGGTATTGGAGAGAATCTTGAAGAGTATACTATAGTCCGAAATGTATTAAGGTATCTTTCTATCAAGTTTGATCCAAAAGTATCTTTTATATAACAGCGTCATGATCTTACTCAGTTGAAGATGGATCAATTACATGACACCCTTACTACATATGAGATGAGCATAAATGATGATATACCTCCAAGGAAGGAGGTTATGTTAGAGATATATATGAAGCCTAAGAAGAAGTTCCAAGGTAATAAATCCAAAGAGGATATCATATATGATATTGATGAGGATGACCTAATTACTTTGATTACTAGCAAATTGAACACTGGCTCATGGAAGTATAGGGGTAAAGTACCCTTCAAATGTTTCAATTATGGAGAGATAGGATGTTTTTTCTCAAAAGTGACCTCATAATCATGAGAATAATGATGATGAAGATCATTGTGAAGGCCAAGATGAAGGAAAGAGGACATACATGAAGAAAGGATTTATAAATTATAACAACAAGAAGAAGTCCTTCAAGAACAAGAAGAGTCTTTACACCAAACAAGATTGTAACTCATTATATTAGAGTGAAGATAGTGAATCATAATATGATCTTGAAGATGATGCTCATGTTGAAGATGAAGCCCTATTCATGGATGAGGAAGGAAGTTTGTTCACATCACAAGGAGTCTACTTGGAGTGATTTACATAATGATGAGGATGAGGTGGACTATGAGATTGTATTGATGAATGCTCTTGAAAAACTAAAGATTGAGAACAAGATCAATAAGAAGATGAAATATAAAATAAAGGACTATGTGGAGAAATTTAGTGTGTATGAGGAAAGAATAAATGAAGACACTAAAGACCATGAAGATATGATCAAGCATCTTAGTTTTCAATTAGAAATTATGTCTACAAGAGTAAAATCTAAAGAAGATTAATGTTCAAGGTATGTTTCTGAAAGTGAGTCTTTGAAATCTAAGTTAGAAAAGACATCTAGTAAGGTGAAGACATTTGTGAGATTTTAAAATAGCTCATGTGATCTAGATAATATTATGAGTGGTAAAAATCATGCTAGTGATAGAACTATTCTTGGATATGAAGAAGAACAAAAGAATGTAACTCAATAGAAGATGGAGACTAATATGAACTAGGACAATCATACTTTGAAGATAAACCATCAGACAAGGACTAAAGGTGATAGTAGAGTAAAGACAAATTGGATCAAAAAACCAAATGTCATGAGGTATACAAGATTTAATGGTTACTATTATATATAATCAATTTTTTCATAAGGCTAGAGAGTGAAAGAGACCTATTAGAAATGGATTTGTATGGGAATATGATGAGGGTCATCAGTCAAAAGGTGTGAACATAATTATGTGCTTCAATTGTATTAATGTGGGACACTTTGTAAACCATTATCCACATAAGATTAGACAAGGTGAGTCCTCTAAAAAAAAGGGATGTTGTTTTATTTGTCATGACAAAGGACATATTGCAAGTTTATATACAAACATGGTACTGCAAACTATGTTTCCATCAAGGAGTTTTGTGTCCTATAATTGTGAACAAAGAAGTCACATTGATAGGTTCTACAAACAAAGGTATACAAGTTAGAATAGGTTTAATCAGGATCCTAGAGTGAAAGAAAGAAGGAATGTTAGCACATGGAATATAAAGGTGAAAAATATGAGTCATGATGAGACTGCAATTCTATGTAATCTATTTTCTATGGTGGATAATATTTTAGAAGTTTAAGAGTGCCAAGGGCTCTTTTTATCTGCTCATGTTGTGAGTAAAGAGATCATGCTCAAAGAGAAGACCAATGTGTTAGTTGAAGCTAGTCCTGAGGTATGTATGGATCCAAGTGAACATCTTGATGTTGATGATCATGTATCATGCAAATAACATCAATTATATTTGTCTAATGAAGAGGTTCCAAGATGTAAGGAAGATTCTATAAATAAAAAGGTATGACATGAATCTTTGTTGTCTCCATGTATTATCAATCCAATCCTAGAAGATATAAAGAGTGATGTAGTGGATGATCATGCTGATTCTCTTAAACTAAGTAAGAAGAATAAGAAATATAAGTATTAGATGACTAAGGAGGAGAAGGAATATGAGGTGTTATGAAAAAATCATGGTTTCATATTGTTCTAAGACATTGTGAAGTAGGTTGTCTCTACCTATGCTTCTTAGCAAACATATTTTCTTGTGGAGAAGCAAGTTTATATGCTTAAGATGATAATTCCAATTAGAGGTCTTTGGTTAAGGGGGAACAATAAGTTCATGAGCTTGCTCTAGAGGTTTGTGAAGATGTTGTAATAAAAGATTAGAATGGATGGTTCTAGGTGGCTTAATAAGATTGATGAAATGTCAAGAAGAGTTTGATGCTCATAAAGGTCTATACACTTATTTGTGATGTGCTCTAGGTGATTTTATGGTCTGAAGGTATGTTTGTGCCAATTGAAGATTTTTTGAGTGCTCTCAGTTTTCTCACTTTTTGGTTTAAGGGCAAGAAGGCCTAAAATGGGTTATAGGATGTCATGGCTCCTAAAGGTGTGAAGGCTCAAATATTGGTCTAGAAGTGTGTGATGAGTGTTTCCATGTGTGAGAAGTTTTAGAGGTGTGTATTGACTAGAAAGAGGTTTGTTGACCTTGTCTATTTTGATTTTATAAAGTTTTAGGCTATGCTAGAAAAGTGGCTTGCCTTGTAAATTTAGGTTTTCAGATTATTAATAGGTTGAATGGGCCAAATGGTTATAGAATCAAGCTTCATAGAGATTTTAAGGTTTGCATTTCTCAATTTATTCATTTTTCTGTCAATATGGAGGGTTAATTAGTTAGTAGGTTTGTGAAGGAAGTATGTTTCAAAAGATGATATTGGTGATGTAAATTTGTGTGAATGAGGGGGCATGTGAGAGTAATCTAGATATGAAGTTTCAGGTCTTGAAGATGTATTTTTTGAAAATTGTGGGCTCTGCAAGTTCTAGGTAGGGCTACACGAAAGCTAGAGAGGCCTAGTTTGAAGAAGAATGCTTTTAGTTCAGTTTATCTGAAATCTCTAGGCAAAATTATTTAATGGTTATTTATTAGGTTGGTTTAATGAATGTTTCCTATTTGGTGAGTGGCATGAAGTTATGTTGGTGGTCCTTGAGGTGGTTTGAGAGAGAAGGCTAGTAAACTTGTATGGTGGTTCTTAATGGTGTATGGAGATATGAAGATGATAAAGATGTGAAATGGAACAAAAATATTAGGGAGAGTCCCTCTCAGATGTTTCTTGGTGATTTCCATCAGATTTTAGTGGTTTTATGTGTTATTTCCTCATTAGTTATAGTGTTTGGTTGAAGAGAGTGTTGGCATGGAACACGAGGAAGTTGTCAAGGCATGCAGAAGTTGGATCAAAGGGGGAGTTTGTATCATATTTAAAAGATGGTACATTCTTATTGATAGTATTTTTAGGTCTTCAAGATCATTTAGTGCCCACTTTGTCATTGTGTCAAAGGGGGAGAAAGTTTATATTGTGGGACTGCTTGAAGAGAGAGAAGGAAGGTGAGATTTATATTGCTATATATGATGGTTGTTGACATCAATAACAAAGGGGGAGATTGATGGAGAATTGTAAATAATGTCATGATTATGTCATGGAGGTGTTTAGGTGAGTGGATTAAGTTCTTTGATAGTCTATGTGATAATGACAAAGTGTGCAATATGCTTATCCTAGTATGCTTGAAGCATGTTTGGTTGATCCTCTATTTTATCATGGTTAGAGATGTTCAAGGATGAGTATGGTAATTTTAGGATGTGTAAGAGTTATCTAAGATGTTTTATATGCTTTTATTTCTTGTGTGCATAAATTGAATTTATCTATTTGTCCATAATTTTTCATCTAGACATTTTGGGTACATTGGTAGAAAATCTGAGTACGTAGTTTGATGACATCACCATTACCATGTGTGGATGATTCAGGAGGAAATGGTCACATGGGTTTGTATAGCATTGGGATTAGTTATTATGCACTAAATATTAATTCATGCACATAAGTGCATGAAAATATATTCAAGTGTAAAATTGGGCTCCCATGTATTTTAACAATGTTTTACCATACTTAGCCAAATTTGCATGAGGCAAGGAATAACCAAGTAAGCATTTTGATGATGGCATATCTGACACATGTGGAAATTTTAGGATAATTTGATCATATGGGTTTATTTAGTTTTGTATCTAGTTAATTTTTAGTAATTTTTTAGGTCAAACACTCATACATGGAAAAAATTTACATGTTCAAAGTTGGCCTTCCAAACAAGTTTTTGACATAGTTGGCTTTGTGGTAGAAAAATTTGAGTAAGATTTTTAATGTCATTATATCTCACATGTGTGAGGGTTCTAGTAGCAGTTTGATATATGATTGGATTCATCTTTGAAAGGTTATCATATGGTACATATTTTAGATCATTCATCTAAGCATAGAGGAAGTTATTAAGGTTCAAAAGTGGCTACTAAGGTAGATAAGCAAGGTTCCCATAGCCATTTTTTCATAAGGTAAAGTTTGATCAACTCTCAAAGAGATCAAAGATGCACGTTGTCTCCAAGATGTTAGGAGGAAGTGAGATGGGAGGAAGTGTTCAATATTTAATGTTGAGAAGAGATAAAGATCAAGCTTATTCCAAAGATCAATGGTGCATATTAAAGTTAAGAGGTCAAAATGATAACCATTTATCTTTGTTGAATATTGAGCTATGTACAAAAGATCAATGGAGTGTATTGAGTCAAAGTTTCCAGATTGCATGATATAAGGTCAACTATTAGATGTTTACCATTTTGGAATTATCACACTATGCATTAAAGATCAAACAAGATCACTGGTGCATGTTTAATCTAAGAAGTGATGGCATGAGATGATATCATGGTGTTTAAGGTATAACTATGACTATTTGAATTTGAATATTTAAATTTGAAAAGGAAAAGCTAGTGCCTTTTTTTGCTATATCTTTTGATCTATGTATAATTTGCTCATGGTGTAAAAATTAAAGTTGTATAAGATTCCAAGGCATATATGTAAGTATGTATTTAAATTTCTAATTGTATATACAAAAAAATATATTGAGATCCAAAGTTGACTATCTGTTTGTACATATTTTGCAAGTGACTCGAAAGGAGTAATTGAGCTTATATATATGTTGTTTTGATGTTTCATGGTGAATTGGATATTAGGTAGTGTTGAAGACTCCATGAAGTTGATTTTCATGAATTATTAAGGTTTAACCAATCATATTAAGTATGAACAAATGTCTATGAGTTGATTATGTATTTGTTCATGGTGACTATGTGCATAAAATGTTTTTTGAGAAAATTGTGCTTAAGCAAAAGGGTACTATGTTGGTTATTGGAACATAAGGGTGACATAAATATCATATGGAATGGGTCCATGATTTTGGTAGTGGTTCTATGTTCTTGGTCTATTTGATGAAGTGCTAAAGGAATGAATGGGTTCACAAGAGACATATAAGGGCTACAAGGGCCTAATTGAAAGGTGTAGTTCCTTAAGGGTGACCCATAGATGGTATGGTTAACCTATGAAATTTGTATTCAGATATGTATTTGTATGGTATATTTATTAAGGTTTAAGGCATGCCTATTATCTGACCAAGGTTTTGATTATCAAATATGCTCTATAAATAGTGGAACTAAAGATGATCATTTCTAGACTTTGAGTGAGAGACTTAGGAGAGATTTGAGAGAGGCTTGTGTGTATGATCTATGGAGTGAAGGAGGGGTAGAGTTCCCTATACATGAGTTTAAGAGCATAATATATTAAGGAATATTTTTATGATTTATATGTTATAATTTTGTTGGCAAATAATTTTCTTATAGATTACGTGTTAGTGAAGGTGAAGAGTGATAAGTAGAGGTCGATCATCAGGTGTTGAAGACATCAGTTCATAGGTGGATGTGTTAATATGTGTTGTTAAGGAATATAATAATCTAAGGTGGTTTCATCCTCTTTTCAAGGTAAAACTTGATAAAATTTTGGTTTTTTTTTGTAACTTAGCTAGACAGGTGTTGTATCACCTTGTGGAATTGTAGTTCCTTGATCAATTACAACTACTCTAAATTGGATATTATTATTATAGTATAGTATTCCAATTAAAATTTTTAGTGGTTTTTCATCCCCAAGAGAGTTTCAAATGTATGTCATGTTTTATATGATTAATATTGCATTATGTTTCTTGTTTATTACTATGAATGATGTGTATGCCTCATAAATGTATGTATTGATTGATTAAGAGTTTTAAAGTATTGGAGCTAAAATTGGATTATCTAGGATCATTTATTCACCTCCCCCTCTTAGTTATTGTAAATATAATAGGTCTAAAGTTTAATATATATGAAGGCCCTATAGTCATTGGAAACACTTAGAGGTGGTCATGGGCATAGAAACACAATCTAGGCCTATTAGGCCTAGAACTAGGCATAAAACCTCATGACCTCCAAATTGAGTAATATAAACATGTAACCTTTATAATTCATTTAATAAAATTTGAAAGAGAGTTTAAGAATGATAACAATCACTAGTTTTTAGTGAACAACATATGAGTGGTTATTCTGGCCTAATTCTCTCTTAGGCTTACTCAAAATTTTATCAGGATCTCAAGAGACTAATTTCATTTGATCATATCTATACAAATGGTGTGCATGGTGCCTAAATAATATAAGGATAGTTTAAGGAGGTCCTTAGGTTGATATTAGTGGAATTTTTTTGGAGATTAAGCATCTATATTTTATGAATCATTGTTAAGAAGATAACCCTCATAAAACCCTTACTTGAACATGATGGAGAAAACATGAAACTATATGCATATAAAAGTGGCCAATCAGTCAATAACATGACTTAAACCTATTTAGAAAACTATTAGTCTTCTTTTCATATAGTCATTCCATACTATCACTTGTACAAACAAGACAAACTATACATTTTTATAGGTTTTGAGGTAAATTATAGGTACATAAGGGAATAGATGAATGAAATATATTGAGAAAGGTATTTAGGCATGTAATATAAATCCTCATACTAATATCTCAGCTCATTTAATCATGGAAACCTCTCTACTAGAATGTTCATCACATACACTATTTGAATAACATAGCGAGGAAGCAAAGTGATTCCCTAAAGTGAAGATCAGATGTGTTTTTTGAATTTCATTAAGGTCTATTTGATATATAAGAGGACAAAGAAAGTATAAGTGAGTTTATTAACACATTTTCAATGAACTTACTTGAGTAAATAAAACTCAGCTTAGTGACAAGTGTGAAGATTCAAGCCTAAAAGGCTAATGAGTAACTACAGACAGTGAACAATAAATGTCTATGAGGATTTCATCAATTTATGGGTATATGATTAATATCAAAATCAAAAATACACCTTATTAGGTTAGTGTATATGTGTCAAATAATCCTATGGTGGTTTAAAATAGTCAAGTGGACTCATCACCAAGAAGGTAGATTCAAGAAGGATAGTAAAGGGTCTCTACACAAACTTAAGAGAGAATGATCAACTTCGAGTAGACACTTGTCCAAGAAAACCTCATAAAATATTTTACAATTAATTTTCTTGAATTTTAATTGGATTTAAAGCCTTGATAATTGTAATTTTGACTCTTGAACTTCTCTTTTTCTTTCTCCTCTTCTATGATCTATATATGCAAGCCATTTTAGTATTTATTTTTATTAAACACATAGTATGGAAAAGCCCTACTAGTTTGACATCTTAAATTTCATTAGAATAAATTTATGAAGTTTATTTTATCTCTAAAACACTTACCTATTTATGTCAAGTATTCTATTTGGATTCCAAGTGATAAATGCATTATGCTTGCTTTTGTTATCCTCTTGCATGTTTTGTGTGAGTGATATTTCTTCTAACAGGTCTCAAGAAATGTATGTGATTTTTAAATATGTTTTGAAGTGTGAAAGATAATAGTATTGTATATTATCAAACCTTATTTTTACCCCATCTTGACATGTATATCAATCTACGTCCATTAAGAAACACTTTTGCTAGAAGAATATTGAGTTGAGGTTAGCTTTGGTAGTCTTCTTTCTTAGTGTAAAGACAAGTATGTTTTTGGAATTATATTTGGTGTATCACCTCCATTATTATAGGTTAATTTTAGCTTAAATATCCCATTTTCACCCCCAATAGTGGTTGGTATAGTTTAGTGTGTGAGCCTAAAAGATAAATCAAGGGAGTTATCCATTTAATCTATAGGTTTACCTCTGCTATAGGCAACCCATAAGCCAAGAGGTAATTCCATGTTAGCAAAATATTATAGAGGCCTAAAAAACCTCATCCAAGGGTTAAATATTTGATCATAATAATACATTTTAAACTTATCCAATCATGATGCAAATAATGTAAAATATCTAACTTAACATTGTAAGGTTCACAGTGTGGGGGGGGGATATCTATTATTATCCATTGGATGGCATCATAGGATGAAATTTACTCATCACTACTTCCAAAAATACAAAAAAAAAAGACATTAAAAAATTCAAATAACATTAAAAAAATACAAAGAACATTTTCAACATCTATATGTTCTATTAGATCCTAGGAATTTATGTTTTAGTTCCATCTTGAGGTCTAACATATCAGTTAATTCTACATACACATCTATAGACATATGTAGATACATGATTATATGCACTTATGGGTGTTGGGATTTTCCTCTACTCACATCACCAAGATGATCATGATACTTTTATTTTATATCATTCTAAGGTCATGCCACATTATCATGATTAGGATCTTATGTAATTAAACATGCCTTATCCATGCTTATATCTTGAAAATGGTACTTGATATGATATTCAATTGAAATTTGTAATAAAAAAATTTATCCATGTGCTACTAATATATATTTATTTTGGTTACTTATGCTTTTCTTTTATACACTTCCTTGAGTGTTTTACCTTACTATTGTCTTGCTTATCTAAGAATTTGAATATACTCCATTGTACATGAAATCTGTGATATCTTTGCCTTCTTGGACACTTGAATATGGCATTTATTATTGTATATACATTTGAATATGTCATCAATTAATTTTTGTACATTTAACTAAGTCATGTCCATTCAACTTTGTAGCATTTGGACATGCCCCTTATTTATGGTTTCCTAAGACCTTTGTATGTTGAATTGCTTTCAAATGCTCTTGTGTTTCTCCTTGTTTTTTGAGATTGTAATATTAATATATAGACATTTTCATGATATTTATCATGAATATTATGCCTACATGTGATCATATTTGTTCTATTCACTTTAAAAATACATTTACCTACACACATTTTTCTACGTGCTACATGGTTCAATCATATAATATGCATCTATTGGTTACATTATTACTTTGAGGTGAGGTAAATATGACATACTATTTTTGACTCATATTAAAGGGAGGTCATACTAGTGGGGGAATTTCATAAGGACATGTCTTCCACACATTCATAATTTTTAGATTCAAGGAGGGTATGCTTGGGAAGTATGTTCTCCACACTCATTTAGTATTTGGTACTTGTATCAATTTGTAGATTTAGTGGGGGTAAGTCATATGGACATGGATTACACACATTCATAGTTTTTATATTTAATTGAGGCATTATTTTGAATCATGTTTTCCACATTCATTTAGTATGGTACTTATATTAGTTCATAGATTCAATTGGGGCATGCTTTAGAACCATGTTCTCCACACCTATTTAGTATTTAACATACTCAAATTGTAATGGGGGAATGTTTTGGAAACATGTCCTCTATATTTTTACTTATATTAATTTCATATTTCTCCATATATATTGGGGTTATGATTTGGAATCATGTTCTCCATGCTTACATAATTATCTGAATTGGCCAAAACATAAAATTATATAGATGAAAATAAATTTTTTGGAAATATTCTATACATCGGTACCATTATTATACATATTTTCATCATGAGACATATCTAAGGTGTATATTTTATGTAACATGTGCCTAATATTAATAAATCCAAATTAGTTTCAAATTGTAAAACCATTGCATGTACTATACCATGTGGAATTTTATGGACTTTATCAATCCAATCTACTTTAGTAGTTGGTTCAACATTTTGGTATGATTAAGGTGATAAAATCACTCAATATTTGCAAGTTTTCATAATGGATCTAATTGTATCAGCCAACCTCACCAGGTTATATGTATCATTGAGTTGTATGGTTGATATAATCTCAATTACCAGGTGAAAACTCACTTTTTCTCCAAATTTGGGGGCATGTGCATTCTAATCTCTCTCTATCTCCTTCAATATATGAACTTTAAGTATTTACTTATATTTATTCTAATCTTAGTTTTAGATCTTTATAATGAGACATATTTTGAAAAAGAACTTTCCAATAGTTAAGGATATTACATTGACACATGCGTGTAAACTTAAACCTTTCTCTTTAAAATTTTAATCTATTTAATGTACATTTAACCAAGATTATATTCACTAATTTTACACTGTAACATGGTCTTTGTCAAATTTAAATCACTATAAAATTACTTAAATTAAACTCAAGCAAAGATAAGTTGTCTATACACACCAAGATACTTATTATTTTCCTTTAAACTAGTAATTTTACCTTACAATATTAAAAGGGCACAAATGTAGATGATATTTTTTGATTATGTAAAACCTTAGTCTTGTACACTTGGAAAAGTAATTATTTGGTTCTTATTCTTAGTTATACACATGCATTACATCTTTAATCCTCACATCTACTCTATCTTATTCCCCTTGGCCTATATCTTAATCCAACCAATTTTATAGTGATGATACAAACATCCTATTTTTCCTAGAATGATTAACATATAATTATCTTTCATGTTTACAAGCTTTGATCCTATAACTATTCTGATACTCCCTTGATACTAAGGTCTAGGATAAATAGTGGCATTGACATTACTATCCTACCCCAACACAAGTGTCTAGTTCTCTAAATTCATCAAATTTTAAAAAAATGTATTATAATGGTTGGTATAAGTGATTTAATGCAATTTAACTCTTGATAGGATTGGTATAAACACAATATAAAACCTCATTCATTCCTTACCTAACATTTAGACCAAAGAGACCAAGCCACTTATCAAAATAACTATATCAATAATTTAATTTATCAATGCCTCCCTATTTTCATACTAGTCATAGGCATAACACATTTAAAAGTCTAAAGTACTAAAAGAGTAGTCATAGGGCCTTATTTAACAATTTAAAAGATATGTCACTATTGTACTTGCTTTCCACACATTACATAATTCACACATAAGCTAAAAAATAGGGGAGAACTACATGAGTAGAGGCCCTATTCTAGAGTATTAGATATGTAGATAGAATCCTTTGAAGTGAGGTCATTGGGGTCAACTCAACATTGTGTTCCCACTAACCCATTTTTATTCAAGGTCACATTGAATATCGAAAGATAAGTTTCTTTCTTTTCGCAAGGAGTGACAGTCCATGACCCATATATTAATGCACCAGAGTGAAGGTGAATCCAAAACCAAAAGTGCCTAGGTGGTCACATCATTTTTCATCATATATCCCATACAAGACATTATCATCAAACTCAAATAGTAATGTCAGTGCAACCATTTAGGGTTGATGTAACTATCTAGATAGCCAGAGGCACCATATCCAAAATTTGACTATTCCAAAATTATCTTCCTACATGTCTTTAGCCTATTCTAGATCCAAATTTACATTAGCATCAAATCCATCTGAGTACCTTGTTTTACATAATTTTTTATATCTAGCATAGTTTTATGTTTCATTAATAACTTATCTCAGTTTAATAAATTTAGTGTATTGTATATATAATTTTAACATTTGAATAGTCTATTGTATATCTAATATTCATCCTTGTGCCATATAATTTATATAATCTTAACCATATCTACCTAAGAGGATCCACATCCAAATTAGAGTTAAACAAATCATAAAATGAAAATCCAAATGGCATCATAAATGACAATGGAAATAATATTCTAAAAGAATATGAGAAAAGATGTGATTAACTACATGTTGGAAACAATTATATACTGAGAGGATAGGAATCATTATATTGACTAAATTAGTCCTTTTCAAAACCTTGTAATGTAGATTAAAATGATACGTAGATATCAAAATCACACAAATAGACACAACACTAGATATACCATGGAAAACCCAATATCGGAAAAACCACCATGAGAATAGATTTTAGAATTTAAAATTCTAATACATCCTCACAATAAATAACCTCATTGGTTATAATGTTTAATCACAGGACACATAGATCCCCTTGAATTAAGAGCACCTACTCTAATGAATCACCCACTCCCTAATTTAAGCACCAACTTAGCTTATTTGATGAAATCAACCTATTAGATCTATAATGGAGCTACAAATACAAATAATAATATAGATTCATAAATGAATGCAATCCTCTATTCTCTGTTATAGGTCTAGTCTATAACTACTCATACTCTACACTTAATCTCTCTTCTATTTCCTTCTTTACCCCTTAATCTTTATGTCTTTATATTTATCTTTTTAACATAATTCAATAACTCGAGCAACTTTTGTTGTATCCTAGATGACATATATATTCATACATACATACATATATATACAGATATACATATATATATATATATATATATACATATACATATATATATACATATACATATATACATACATATATATACACATATATATATATACATATACATATATATGTACATATATATATACATACATATATATATATATATATATATATTTGTATATATATATTTGTATATATATATGTATGTATATATATATATATATATGTATATATATATATATGTATATATATATATATATATGTATATATCTGATATAGGGTTCTATATCTTCTCTATGTTCACGTTAGTTTGTTAACACATTATATTTTGTTCTAGACTTAATTCATATTTATTGAACTACAAGTTTCCCACATATTGAACTCATGCTCCTCCAACATGATTCTTGGTATCATTACTATCTTTAGCATATACTGGGCTACATACATATATATATATATATATATATATATATATATATATATATATATATATATATATATATGTATGTATATGTGTGTGTGTGTGTGTGTGTATACATATACATACATACATACATATATATATATATATATATATATATATATATACATACATATATATGTATGTATGTATGTATGTGTGTGTGTGTGTGTGTGTGTGTGTGTCTATATATATATATATATATATATATATATATAGGGTTCTATATCTTCTCTATTTTCACGCTAGTTTGTTAACACATTATATTTTGTTCTAGACTTAATTCATATTTATTGGAATACAAGTTTCCCACATATTGAACTCATGCTCCACCACCATGATTCTTGGTATCATTACTATCATTAGCAAATACTGGGCTATATTTTTTATATACATGCATATTTAAATGAATTAGATCCATCACTATAATCTAACTCATTATTTGTGTTGTGATTTATAGCTTAACTACAAGTTTTTGAATATTCTTGTGCTTTACCATTAGACTGATCATATCTTTAAATATCAACCATTGATCTTATGTTTGACACCATGATGTAATGGTCCTTATTTAAATTGATTGACTATAAAACACATATGTTTGATCAATCTCTGATAGGCCTACGTGCCCCATTAGATCCTTGTATGCTTTTAGACTTTAAATGTTCAAATTTAGAATGCATCCATTGATCTTCTTGATCCAAGATCCCATGTGATATTATATATTCATAGTTTCATGAATTTTATCTCTATCTATGGTTAAACATCCACTACTTGCCCTTGTCTTGTTACATCCTCAATATTTAGAATGCTTATGGTCAATCGATATTCTAGGACTTGCTTAGTCTTTCACTCACCACTATGTTGACAAATTGTTAGCAATCCAGATGGCACCCTAAATATGGGTTAGGTTCATTCAAGTCTACCCCATAACTAGAATAACATGGGAATGGTCTAAGGTCATGGGTTGCCTATATATAAACTAGACCTCTAGGATTTTTTATGAGGCTAGCTCCTCAGATTTAATAATCTAGACCGTTGCTTCTAAATCTAATCCTAGTTGGGGTGAAAAGGGTAAGAAGTTTACATAAAGTAATAGCTCAAACGTTATATTTATTGAGTAATGGAATCAAGAGAGAGGGAGTTTTTGTACTCAAAAAGAGAAAAAAGTGAGTTCAAATCCATTTGAAATGTTATTACAATTGCCTCCATGAATCAATCTCACTCAAACACTTCTTGATTGATCTAGGTCAGTTCAATCCATTATATTATTACAATATCTTTTTTGTGATGCCCTATGGTAACTACAATGGTGGGATATAGTTATATTCATTTTTTCATAATGTAAAACTACTCATGATTAGTTTGTTGATGTGTGGCCAAGTGGGGAGAAGGGTCATTTTCATGCAACTAGATTTGGTGATGATAATCAAAATAAATGTACCTACCTTTGTAGGATTATCTGATCCCTAAATATCCACTCCTAGTTAAATTTGGATCTTTCTTTAGCTTGGATCCATTCATGAATACTTTCCTTGGTAAAAAACCAACCCTTTGACATCTGTCTAAGTCATTTGGGCTCTCCCTTTTTTTGATTGGTCACTGAGAACTAACTCAAATCCATGACTCTTTAGCCCTTACTCATACCATCAGATATGCTTAAGGTGAATGAACATATTCCATTGATCCTCTACCTAGACTCACATGCTTGCACAGCTTGTCCATCATGCCTTTGATTTTGATATTCACTCACTCCATTAACTTTTTATCACCATAATTTATCTTTAATCCATGATTGAATGTGTTTTATTGATATGATTTGGGCCCATTATATTATCTTTGCCTACCCACCATTAGATTTAGTTACTCAAGTAAATGCTAACCATTAATCTATTGGGACCCATCATTTTAAATGTAATGACTAGTTCGTTATCCTAAAATTAATGAACTCACTCCCATTAAATGGTATTCTTGTTACTAACATTCATGGTCATGTGACCATAAAATCTAAGCTCAAACATCTTTGGATTTTAAAATCCAAATTAGTATTTTTAGGGACCCAAACTAGACATCCACACAACTGTATTGAGATATTTAAACTTTAACAATTATTTACTAGGGCTTGAATTTGATGTATTTTAGGCCATGTTGGACCTTTGAAATCAAATTTATATTTCATTATATTTTAATTGACATGTGTGAACTTATCTGGATCATAACTCCTGTGGGCTATTTCCTTCAAACTTTTTGCTAGACAATTCTTTTGGGCTTTGTGTTTCAAAAAATTTATCTAAAGGAATTCACTTACCTTATCTTTGCCTTGAGTAATTATTTTGGAAAAAATGTCCAAAATAATTCATGTCTTTAGGGTCTCCATCTAGATAAAATGTTTGAAAAAATATACTTTAGTCTTTTTCTTTGAGACAAAAGCTCTAAAAGAAAATTTCCTTCAGGACAATTATCCTAGATAATTTTCGTAAAGGAGTTTTGCCCTTTAGAATTATCATTTACCCTTCAAGATTATCCTTTAGTATTTTTGAAAGTTCCCTTCATAAATTTCAAAAGTGTCCTTTCCCAAAAGAAAAAAAAAACCTTCATAAACTTTGCGTTTGACCCTTTTTCTGAGAAACTACCCTTCAAAAACTTTAAAGTGGACCATTTTATGAAGAAAAGTTCCCCTTAAAAAATGTATTTCAGACACTTTGATACAAAATGACCTTTTGGTAAAATTTCAAAGGACACTTTGTTGATAAAAGTGCCCTTTGGGAATTTTATCAAACAATTTCCCTAAAATAAATAAGCCTTTAGAAAAATTGTGTGGACAATTTTCCCGAAAGAATTTCGACACTTAGACTTAAGATACCCTTCAAGATTGTTTCTTTAGATCAACCTCTCTAAAAGATACTCTTTGAGAATTATTTGGAAGACACTTTCTTGAAAAAGTGCCATTCAAGCTTTGTGCAAAGGTCTACTTTGTCAAAGAATGATTATTTGGAAAAAGTGTTTGGGACACATTGCTTGAAGAAAAGTACTCTCAAGAAAAGTGCATAAGACACTCTATTATAAAAAGTGTCCTTTGGGATTTTTGTAAATGACCAACTTCTTGAAAATATATCCTTAGATCTTTTTATATGACTCATTTTCCTGAATAAATTCCCTTTAGGATTATTATTTTAGACAAATTGTCTGAAATAATTCTCGACACTTAGTCCACAACACCCAAAACAAAACTTATAAAATAAATCAAATAGTTAGCTAAAATTCAAAAACAAAACTCTTGAAATAATTAAGCCTTGTACATTTGTTTTGGGCTTTGTGTGTAACACTTCCTCTGAAGGAAATCTAAATGCTCTACCACTTGGACAAATTTGAAATATCTCTCAAGTGTAACCTTAGGATTTCCTAGACCTATTTATACAACTGCTTAGCATCATGAAAACCTACTTAGATCCATTTAATTTTCTATATTAAGCCTAATTCTGATCTGAGTAACATTTTAGGTGATAATTTGGGTGACGGTTCTATCCTAATTGGTGGAAAAACTTCTGGGAGCCATAAATTTTGCACCATAGCTCTATTTGACTCCCCATTTAAACCATTGGAAAGATAAGAATGAGGAGAACATGATGAAATGGAATGGATCTATGATCAATGGGTTTTAACCCTTGAAATCCTAATTACAGTGTCCTAAATTTTAATTTTAATATTAATGTTTAAAAATTGTATGTTTCTAAAAATAGTAATTTCTCAAATTCTATAATGTTATAAATCATGGAAGTTGAACCAATTCATCTCTCTCAATATTGGTGACCTTAAAAATCCTCCTCCTACCTTCAAATTATGTATAAAAATAGATGTAGCTAGAAAAAGTAATTAGACATCTCTTCTCAGAGTAGGCATATGTTTGGATCTACAAATTTGATCAATAAAACATCTCTTCTTAGAAATAACATTATTATAATTATGTTTTTCTTGTTTCTTAAATTATCTTTCAACCAAATCTCATGAGTTTTATATCAGTGGTATCAAAGAGGTTTGTATTTAGTGTGTATGATCTTTAGGATGAGGTTAGATTACATGAAGCTTGGGTGAAAAATAATAGAACCAATAGACTATCCACCTATTCTCTCTAAATAACCTCAAATGGTAGACAATAGTAAGACATCTAATCCTTTCAAGCAAATGGTGAATGAAGCCCTCCAATAGTAACAAGCATAGATGCTATAAAATTTCACCCAAATTCTCTAGAAAATCTTGATGAGAAATTCTAGGTCCTCATCTGCAACCCCACTTTTTTTTAGTGCCCCAACACTCTTCAAGGTTTAGGTGAATTTTGATATCCCTACATTTTAAGGAAAAATCAATGCTGATACAGTAAAAAATAGGTTGGATCAATTGTCATCTTATTTTTTGTAAATAAATTCACTGATAAATAGAAGTTCACTTTTGATCTTTTGAAATCATCATTGCCTATCAAAAATTGGTGAGAAGTGTATAAGAAGAGACTTAGTATGGATGATATTGGCCTTGAAGTGGAACCTACATAGGAAAATTTCATAGAAGTTGTAAAGGAAGAATACTACCCCATTGGATCATATGATGATCTATATATAGAGTGGCAATAACTTCACCAAAGTAAGAAATAGTTTGTTCAATAATACACTAACATTTTTCATTCTCTGTTTGCAATATTGGGCATCCAAGAATGTGAAAAACATAAGGTTCTCAAATATCATGGTGGACTATAATTGTATATATGGGGGCAAATGGAACAATTAAATTTGGAAACATTCAGTGAGGTGTATAAGCTCATGATGAAGATTAAGTAGAAGCATGGAAGAATGAATATGAAGAGACAAACTTAAAAATGGAAAAGTGTCAAAGAAGGTCAAATACAAGGCCAAAATTGGAAGAAAAATTGAATGGAATACTAGGAAATGTTGTGATTACCACAAATATAGAACTCACTCCAAAGAAGAATGTCGAGCTATCAAGTCCTTGATTTTCAAGTCACAATCTTCAACATCTACTACTCTACCTCATACACACCTTAAAATCAAAGAGGATGAAGAAGAGATTGTAGATGCTAAGTTTGGTGCCATAATTACTTCATCACAAACCCATGAGGAGAGGCAAGATGATAAGGAAATGTTATTTCACTCTAAGTTATGGGTCAAAGGTAAGCCTCTAAATTTCATTCTTGATAGTGGGAGTCAAAGGAATTTAATCTCTATTACTATTGTGAAAAGTCTAAATTTATCCATGAAGCCTTACCCAAAGCCATACAATATTATATGGTTGAGTCTAAGGAGAAACCTCTGTGTCACCCACCAATTACTTCTCTCATATACAATAAAACCTTTCCAAGATGAGGTCGTGCGTGATGCAGTCAATTTAGATGTTTGTGATGTACTCCTTGGTCATCCATTCATGCATGATCAACATGGAATATATGAATCAAGAACTCAAAGGATCACCCTCACTCTTGGAACATTGTGTTATAGGGTACCATAGGTACCACCTTCTACATCCATCTCCCTAATTAGTGCCAAGATATTTATTCTCCTGGTGGCCAAGCCACTAAAATACAAAAAGGCCAATATATCATCCATGATTACAAAAAAAATTAGTAAATAAATAAATAAAATAGATACCAAGCTGAGGAAGTTCATATCCTTCCATCCATATACTGATGGTTAGATAGAAATAGTGAACAATCAGGCCTTACATAGCTCCAAAAAGGACAGTCTATTCAAGTTATACATCAAGAATCAAATCAAAACAAAACTACCAAACTTGATCATAAATATTGATCTAATGGGGACAATTACTTCTCAATGAGGGAGGACTGATCTGATCAACATTTTAGGCAATAATATGGGCAATGGTTCTACCCTAATTGGTGGCAAAACTTTTAGGAGCCATAACTTTTGTACAATAGCTCCATTTGACTCCCCATTTGAACCACTGGAAATCTAAGAGTGAGGTGAACATGATGAGATGGTATGGATATATGATCAATGGTTTTTGAACCCAAAAATTATAATACAAATGTCTTAAATTTTAATTTTAATAGTGTAGTCTAAAAATAACAAGTTTCTAAAAATAATAATTTCTCAAATTCTATCATGTTGTAAATCATGGAAGTCAAACGACTTCATCTCCCTCAATATTGGTGACCTTACACATAATCCTCATAAATTCAAAGTATTTATAAAAATATATTCATACTTCAAAGGCAATCAAACATCTCTTCTCAGAGATATGCATATGTTTGGATCTACAAATTTAATCAATAAAAAATCTTTTCTCAGAGATAACATTATTACAATTGTGTTATTCTTATTTATTGAATTATATTTAAACCAAATCTCCTAAATTTTGGATAAAATTTAGATCCATTTTATCCACTCAATAATTGGGATGTTTTTCGTCTATTCAAGCTAGGTAGAGGCTTGGTATGTGGGTTGAAATGGCCAATAACTTTTGGCAACTCAATTAGCTTGATCACCCTGTTGGTCGTGGAACCCAAACCTTGATCAAGCTTGCTCAAATGAAAATTTATTTACAAATATAATCTAATTAAATTATGTAAATAATTATTAGAGTAATGGGGAGGACAAAAAACAACAAAGTAACAAAATACAAAGTAAAAACCTAAACTATGAACAAAAAACTAAAAGTAGCAGTGTACAAAAGCACTTGAAGGAAAGGAACATATCTATCTACTAATGTACAAGGGGAAAGATATGAGAATAATAGAATAAATTGAGATACCTCCCATTGATAATGATGATAAATCCCTCTTCATTCAATTTGGAAAGCTCAAAATCATTTCTCTCTTTATAGCCTTTGATGACATAGGGTCCACTCTAAAGGCTATCAAACTTGAAGTGTTTTCTTGGTTTTGAATGATCCTCATCCCATTTGAGGACTATGTCACCTTGATGGAATGTCTTTGACGAAGATATTTTATTAAATGTCATCTTGACCTGCTATTTATTAGACCAAATAACATGCATGATATTATTGATTATTTCTTGTACCTTTCTTAGTTCATTTATTCTGATGTCCATTGCATCAATTTCTAGAAGTTCTAGTTGGTGTGCAAGCTCCAAATCTAGAAGATATAATGAAATTGGTAGCCTTGCTTCTCTTCCATAGACTAATAAATAAGTTGAGTTAATAATGGACTTCTTGGGTGATGACTTTATCATCCCATAAGGTAGTCTTCAACTTTGTGTGCCAAGATCTCTAATGATCTTCTAGTATTCTCTTAATGATCCAAATCAAATTTTTATTAGTGGATTCAGCTAGTCCATTACCCTATGGATAGTAATTAGATGAAGATGTTATATAGATACCCTACTCAAGATCCGAATCATATACCTTTGTGTTTCTAAAATCCAAAGCGTTATCTGATATTATGGTTTATGGTGATCTAAAATAGGTGACTAAGCTCTCATAGAACTCAAGTATAGAGTTCTCATTTGCTTCATTCAATGGAACTGCTTCCACCCATTTAGTGAAGTAGGTTATGGCTATCAAGACCCACTTATGGCTAGCACTGGATGTAGGATTAATCATGACATTGAATTTTTAACCCCATTGCATGAAATTTTGATAAATTTGAATAGGCTTCAGTGACATACCAGTTAAATTTTGTTTCCCTATAAACATGGCATATTATTGAACATTTCATCACCCATGCATGTACATATATAAATAAATTAGGCAAAAATTAACTAGCTCTAATGACTTTTTTAGTTGTCGTCCTAGCTGTAAAATGGCCTCCTTTAGGACTGCCATAAAATTACCTAAGAAGCTTACCAAATTGGTTATTTTTAACACATCTTAAGAACATACCTATAGTGCCATTTTTGAACAACACTCCATCAATCAAATTGTATGACACTAATTTCAACCTAAAGTGTCTTTTTTATGATGAATTAAAACCTATTGGACATTCTTCCATTTGGAGAAATCTAGAAATATCCTATGTCTAACTATATGGAAGAGTGTCTTCATCTTATCGTTGAGGGTCTTGGATTACCGGTATCATTTCTTTTTCTTCTTTTACATCTTTAGTAAGATGTTCACATAATCCCCTTCCTTAGACTAGATTTATGATCTTGACGTCAATGCCATACTCCATATACTTAGTGACCCATCTAACTCTCTTTTCATTCAAATCTCTGTTGAGGATAAAATCCTTCACACTTGGATGAGCCACTATTAGTATGATCTTACTGTTTGAGATTAGATTATTGAATTTCTTAAAACTTTTTAAAACATCAACCATGTGTTTTTCAACAAAGCTATATCTTTCCTCATAACCTTCTAATTCTTGGTTGAATAAAGTAATGGGTTTCTCTAGACCTTGATCATTCTAATACATAAGCATAGATGAAACTATATTTAATGTGGAAAATGCATACAAATAGAACTCCTTATTGAAATCTAGATTTAAAAGTGTGGGGGCATGAGATATGGCCTCCTTGATGGCCTCAAATCTCTTCTTACCTTATCTTATTCAAGTGAATTATTTTCCTTTTCTCAGTATATGAGTGAGAGTCTTGACCATCTCTATAAATCTTGGAATGACCCTCCTAATGAAGTTGATCTTACCCAAGAAGATCCACAACTCCATCTTGTGTTTTGGAAGTGATGGATAAGGGATTGCTTCTATCCTTTCTAGATTAATGGAAAGACCACATTTAGACACCATATGTCCCATAAGTCTTCCTTCATGCACTAAAAAAATGCATTTCTTTGGATTCAAAAAAACATTAAAATGTTTGCATCTATCAAAAATAGCCTTCAAGTGTGTTAAATGTTCACCAAGATTCTTTGAAAAAATTATTATATCATCAAGGTAAAATAAAATAATATCATTCAAAAGACCATGACAATCAACATCCATTGATCTTTAGAAGGTGGCCCCATCATTGGAGATTCAAAAAGGAATTCTACAATATGCATAGGTGCCTCATTTTATTGTCAAGGTAGTCTTATGCCTATCCTCCTCTTTCACCATGATATAATTATAGCCAGAATAGCCATCAAGCAATGAGAACCTTTGAGAACCTATGACCTTTTGAAAAAAGTAATCTATGGAGGGCAGTGGGTAATGATCTTATAGTGACACCTTATTCAGGTCCCTAAAGTCAACACATAACTGAATGCCTCCATTATTTTTCATCATTGGCACAAGGTTTTCCACCTAGGAGGAATATTTAATTGGAAATATTATCCTTGTTTCAATCAATTTATAGAGTTCTCTTCTCATGAGATCCTCCACTCTTGGGTTGGCAGGCCTCTATTTTTCCCTGACTGGTTTGGCATTGCTTTCTAATGTAATGGTGTGATGTGTAAGTTTGGGCTCAAACCCTTTTAAGTATTTATACTTCCAAGTAATAATATCAAAAAATTATTGGCACAAAGTAATAAATGTAGCTCTTTCCTCTGTTATATTGACCCTTCCTAGCTTCAATAGCTTGCCCTTAAAGATATCTATCTTTTCATAGTGTTCCTATTTATCTAAGATACATGCCTTCCCTTTCCTTAAATGTTCAACTTAATCGATGATGATATGTAATGTCACAAGCCATTTGGGAATCTTATTAGATCTCAACTATATTATTTGATCATCATATTGGTTCTATAACTTTTCTTGGTTCTTATGGTAGAACTCTACTTCTTGCATTAGAAAACATATGATTTGATAATCATTGTCAATGACTTGCCAACTCATCTCATTATCAGGTACAACTAGTTTGCATATAATCTTGACCTTATCTTGGATTTAGTTACCTTTAACTCTTGTAATCTCATATTGGGCACCAATGGTAGCAAGCCGATCTGCATGTTAATTTTCTTCTCTCGATATGGATTGGATGTCAAATGTTAGGAAATCCTCCATGAGGTCCCATAAATAGTTCTTATAGGATTTCAAATGGTGACCCTTGAGTACACATAGGCCTCTCACCTATTGTAACACAAGCTCACCATTACCCTTGACCTTAATAAGATGGATACTTCTCTTACTTGCTTCTTGCAAACCATGTAGAAGAGCTTCATATTCAGTTCTATTTGAGGTGTAACTGAATTAGAGTCTTATAGTAGAATGGTAATTTTGACTTAAGGGTGAAATCAGCATGGTTCCCACTCCACTTCCATTCTTTGACCTTGATCCATTAAAGAACAAATTCCATACACCATCCTCTTTTTGAGTAGTGTTAGTCCAAGAAGGTATTGTAGCAACTTCCTCATGCATATAATACAATACCAATTTTATCTCTTCAATGTTGATATATAGATTAAATCCATGCTTATCAGCTGCCCACTCATCCAATTATATGTCCGAGATGCCTTCTAGATGACTATGGGGTTCTTGTTCAATAATCTCTTCAACTTCTTCAAATATGGTACTATTGGTATTTTTAAGATTGGACATCTAGGGTTTTAAGTGGAACATGCTACTAAGCTCAGATCTTATGGTGACTTTGGTTCTATACCTAGTTCTAAAAACTATGTATGTCCAATAAAATGATAAATATCCCCTATTTTTAGCAGTAAAGTCCCTAGACAAGCATAGGACAAAATATGGAGGTAGGTCTACAACCATTACATCTTGCTTAATGATATAATTTGGATAAGAAGGTAATGTAATCTATAGATATTTCAAGATGGCTACTATCTTAATGGGGGAGCCATCCAATTGAAGTGCACCCCTTTCATTAGGCACATATTTGAGCCCAAGCTTGTTTGTTATGAATTTAGGCATCACTGAAGTTGAAGATCTTGAATCTATCATGCAATTGTGTACCAAATAATCCCCTATGATGACTGACAGATAAAATGGGGGAAGATTTATGAACTTAGAAGGATGAACAACATTTTGAGATTGACATGTGCTTATAAATTGATTGGGAACTTGGATAATGGCTCAGTTAGGGGCTTGGTTAGGCTGACTATTATTGATGAAAATAGTGTTCACTTTATTAGCCATATTTTCCACTTAAGAAAGTTGGGAGATATCCTAATGGAGGATATTCTTTTCCCCTAAAATAGATAGAGCATCATACATGGCCATAGTTACATTATCCTTCTTCAAATGATCCATAGTATTAAAGGGAAGAATAGTACCTTTGGGTTGTACCTTGGAAGTGGAAGCCTCACTTGACACTTGAGTAACATGAGGAATGTAAGGGGACCTCTATAAATGTCTATGAGGTTGGGACACTTATTGATTTGTAGGAGCCTTAATATCTACATATGAAGAAATAGGTTTCTGACTAGTCTATGGATAAGATGAAGTCTTGGTTTCCCCCAACTTATCCTTTAGCATACTCTTCTTATCCCTGTTATGAGCTACAACTAGTTCATTTTCCCTCTATGAATATTGTCCCATATTGGTTGTTACATGCTCAAACACATATTCTCCTTCTTGAAAATTCATGAATGTGGTATCATCTAGTGTTATAAACAAGACCCCTTATTTTTGGCATTGAGATTATGATCATAACATGTTATGCATGTTCTCATGTGATCTGAGCAATATTTCAAGTGACAATTTAGGTGATGGTTCTACCCTAATTGTGGCAGAACTTTTGGGAGCCATAAATTTTGCACTATAGCTCTGTTTGGCTCCCCATTTGAACCGTTGGAAAGATAAGAATGGGGAGAACATGGTGAGATGGCATGGAGATTTTATAAATGGATTTTTACACACAAAAACCTAATGAAGTTCCCCAAATTTAAATTTTAGTAGTGTAGACTAAAAATAGTAAGTTTTTAAAAATGGTAATTCCTTGAATTATATATTGTTGTAAATCATGGAAGTCAAACCAATTACCCTCAAGATTAGTGACCTTACACATACTCCTCCCACCTTAAAAACATGTATAAATGAATATGTAACCTTAAATTGAAAGCATACATCTCTTCTCAGAGATAGGCATATGTTTGGGTCTACAAATTTAATGAATAAAACATCTCTTCTCAAAAATAGCAGTATTGTTATTGCATTGTTCATATTTCTTGAATTATCTTTCAACCAAAGCTTTTTATTTTTGGATCATCATGAATTTTTTGAGGGGATTATGGTGGATGAGGCATCATGTCATGACTCTAAAATGAAGGGGCATGCTACCAACCAAGGTCTTGATACATGTCTTCAGTAGTGGCCATCACCATCTTATTAGACTATCCCTCTGACTATCATGGACCTTCATGACCATAGTTGTTTTGAGTAGGCAAAATAATTATAGAATTACTTAGATCATGGGGATTATATTGCCTTAACTAAGGCTTTTATCCCTATACTTATTGATTAGGTTGATATGGTGGCCTTTCATACTAGAAATTATTATTATACTATCTCATATATGGTGGAGACATCTCCATTACAACCAACTTATTGTTCTAGGATTTGAGAAGACTATCTATCTTCCCCATTCTATCATTATACTTACCTTATACTTGGCAAAACATTTATTTATTATGAAAATAGATTGAAAGTTAGGGTAGGATGATATATCTCTAAGAAGAGGGGCATTGGTGGCCTTGGATCTAGCTTGCCTTCCTGGATAAGACAATTTTCAGCCCTAATTGCTACATCAAAGGATCTAGGTAGGGTATTCCCTCCCATGGATTGAATCATTATAGCTACATCCAAGTTGAGAGCCTTTAAATAGTATATAAAAGCATAGATGGGTGTATGTTGATCATGATAGGAATTATATCCTAGGTCTTCTATAATTTGTAATTGAAATCCACCAAGAATTCATGATTGAATCTCTTGATCATTGTAAGTTGCTCCACAAGTGAAAGATGATCAATCTTGTCCTAAAAGTGCCTGTATAGGACCTCTCCAAACTCATCCCAATTATTGATTTATGTAAGGACAAATCCTCCATACCATTGAATTTATTTCCCTTTGAAATAGGTTATAAATAACCTCATTATTACATTTTCTTGGGTTATATGATGTTATAAAAAATGGTTAGAAATGCATGCAATGTGGTTTATAGGAGTAACATGATTTTCTCCCATATAATAGGTAAGAGTGTTTAAAGCTAAGATTGGATTATCATCCCATTGAGTAAGACTTATAGGACTACCACCATTGAATGGCACAAAGGCTTGACTTATAGGAATAGCCATCTAAGGTCTGTGGTTTGTAACAATGTTTGTCTAAATAATATTAACTTGAATAGGAGGATTTTGGGCAAAAATAGGGGGAATAAGAAGGGTAGGTGTAAGCTTTGATTGAGTGGATTTCTTCTTCTTTATTTATTGGAAAGGTAGCTCAACCAAATCTATCTCCTTTCCTTTCGTACAAGATCTTGTGATGACCTTAGGGGGCATGAAAAATTATGCAAATCTAGAAATGAAACTCTAAAACTCACTACTATACTAAGATATGAAAAATTAGTGGTCCTATCAGGTGTGTCATAACTACTATCTATCTAAATAATACCCTAAATATGGGTCAGGTTTGTTCAAGTCTAACCCGTACCTGGACTAACATGGGAATGGTCTAAGGCTATGGGTTGCCTATATCTAGACTAGACCTATAGGATTTTTTAGGAGTCTAGCTCCTCAGATTTTATAAGTTGTACCTTTGCTTCTAAATATAAGGTTGGTTGGGGTGAAAAGGAGAAATAAGTTTGCATAAAAGAAAACTTATTCTAAGATGTGGTGATGCATCAAGAATTTATCAAACCCACACTTAATCTTACAATCCTAAACACACTAATGAATTAGGAAAAAAAATAATTCAATGCTTACGATGCTTCTATGCAACATTAATTCATATAGAAGTTTGTTTGATGCACTTATACTAGGGAACAATGAAAATAAGGTCTAGTTAAAGACACTTAAGTTTGGTTATCCACTATATATTTAAGAGATCAATGCTGAGACACACTATATGACCTAAAAAGAAGATTTCTATTACTTAAGTTGATTTTGGACATACAAAATGAAGATGACATTCATAGTTACATATTAAACAAACATAGAATGCTAAATGTAAATTAGCAAAATGACTGTAAAATCTCTATTCATTAATCCAAGAGGTGTCAAATATAATTCTAGTAGATTCTAATCATACAAACCTGAGGGATTAAAAATAATATCTCAAAGGATATATTTTATTAGAAGGGAAGCAAGAGAGAGGAATTTTTGGTCTAAAAAAGGGAAACAAATGAGTTTAAATCAATTTGAAAAGTTATTAAAACTACCTCTATGAATCAAGCTCACCAAACCCTTCTTGATTGATCTAGGTCACTCCAATCCATTTGCATTATTACAATATCTTCTCTTTGATACCCCATGGTAGCTAAAATAGTGGGATCAAGTCACTTTCATTTTATCCTGATATGAAATTACTCATGACTAGTTTGTTGATGCATGCCCAAGTGGGGGAAGGGTCATTTTTGTGTAGCTAAATTTGGTGATGGCCATTGAATTCTATGTCTACCTTTGTAGGTCCCCAATGGAATCATTTAATACATAAATATCTACTCCTGGCCTAATCTGGATCATGCTTAAGCTTGGCTCCATTCATGATTGTTTGCCTTGGTCTAAAACTAACCCTTTGACCTTTGTCTAAGTCATTCGATCTCTCTTTTATTCTGATTGGTCACTAAGAACTAGCTCAGATCTTTGATTCTTTTACCCTCACTCACATTGCTAGATCTACCTAAGGTGAATGAATGTGATCCATTGAACCTCTACATAGATTCAAACACTTGTGCCACTTATCCATCACACCTTTGCTCTTGATATTCACTACTCCTTTGACCTCCACTCACCATTGTTGATCTTGAATCCATGATTGAATGCATGCTATTGATCTAATCTAGACCCATTATCCTATCTTTGCCTACTCACCATTAGATCTAGATGCTTGATCAAATACCCATCATTGATTTATCATAACCCATCATTTTAAAGCCAATGACTAGTTCATGATCCTAAAATTATGATCCTCACTCCCATCAAATGTCCTTCATGTGACCATCATTGACCATCATGTAACCATTAAATTTAAGCTCAATAAGATTCATCTTGCTTTGTCTTTAAATTTGATGTCTCATCAACCATAATATGATGTCCTACAAAACATGACTGACATTCCATAAACCATAAAATATAATCACAGATAGATTTTTTCTTGAGCTTTATCTTGACATTAGCACAAATGTCCTTGGATTTTCAAATCCAAATAACTATTTGCACATGCAACCATATTGAGATATTTTAACTTTAATAGTTATTTTTTGGTCTAGAATTTGATGTTTGTAGGGCCATCCCAAACTTTTGAAATCAAATGACTATATCATGAGCTTGAAATTGATGTTTGTGCACTTGTCTAGGTCATAACTCCTATGGGCTATTTCTTTCAGACCTTTTGCTAGACAATTCTTTCAATCTTTGTATCTCAAGTAGTTTATCCAAAAGAATTCACTTGCCTTATCTTTACCTTGAGCAATTCTTTCAAACAGAATGTTTTAAATAAATCACGTCTTTAATGTCTCAATCTTGGATAAAATGTTTGAAAGACTGTTAGCTTAGTCTTTTGCTTCAAGCTAAACGCTCTAAAAGAAAACTAACTTTGGGAAAATTATCCTATACAATTTTCCGAAAGGAATTTTACCTTTTAGAATTATCTTTTACCTTTCAAGATTATCCTTTAGGATTTTTGAAAGTGCCCTAAGTATCCATTCTTGAAAGAAAAAAAACTTCAAATAGTTTGCATTTGACCTTTTTTTTGAGAAACCGCCCTTCAAAAACCTTGAAGTGGACCATTTTGCAAAGAAAAGTGCCCTTTGTAAAAAGTGTTTGGGACACTTTGATGTAAAAGGACCTTTTGAGAAAAGTGCATAGGACACTTTGCCAAGAAAAGATCACTTCAAGAATATTTTCAAATATTTTCCCTAAAATAAATAAGTCTTCAAGAAAAATATGCAAACAATTTTCTCAAAATAATTTTGACACTTAGCCTTAAAAAAGATGCCCTTTGAGATTTTTGATTTGGACCAACCTCTCTAAAAAATAACCTTTGGGACTTCTATATAGGACACTTTCTTGAAAAGGTGCCCTTTGGGCTTTGTGTAAAGGTCTACTTTGTCAAAGAATGATCCTTTCAAAAAAGTGTTTTGGATACTTTACTTGAAGAAAATACCTTTTGAGAAAAATGCATAGGACACTATGCTAGAAAAAATATCCTTAAGATATTTACAATGGACCAAATTATTGAAAATATATCCTTAAAGATTTTTTTACGACCCATTTTCTTGAATAAATACCCTTAGAGATTATTATTTTGGACAAATTTTCCAAAAAAATTCCTAACACTTAGTATACAAGACCCAAAACAAAACTTCTAGAAGAAATCAAACACTTAAATAAAAAAGACCAAAACAAAACTCATAAAAGAATTAAGCCTTGTATATTTGTTGTAGGATTTATGTGGAACACTTTTTCTAAAGGAAATGTAAATGCTCTAATACTTGGCCAAAGTTGAAATATCTCCCAAATGTAACCTTAGGCTTTTCTAGACCTATTTTTGCAACTACTCAATACCATGAAAACCTACTTGGAATTCTTGACTTTGCTATATTGAGCCTACTTCTGAACCATCTAATCCACTAAAAAATTGGGACCTTGTTCATATATTTTAGCTAGGAAAAATCTTGGTATGTGGGCCAAAATGGCCAACATAAACCTTGATCACTTTATCCCACCAAGTCCACTCACTCCATTGGATCTCCTCGACATTATCACCTGCTCACTATTAGATCTTATTAAAAGCTCAATCTTTATCTCCACTTAGCTCTCAAGAATGTGACACTTGGAATTAGTGCATGCATTTTACACATTTCTATTAGTTCTTCCTATTAATACACTTGGAATACTCACATTGATCATTAACTAATTGATTTTAAACTACTCAATAGATCTAATCTTCAATGTTCCATGATTGTGACTCTTGTCACTAGTGTGTTTACTTAGAGGTCCCTTTGAAAAATTAACTTTTATATGATTCATTAGATCTTAAATGTATGACTAAATACTAACCATTGATCTTCCAACTAGCTCAAACGTTACCTTGTGTATATTTGACTAAGTATGGGGACCATCTCAATTATGCTTGGAATGCTAACTTTGTACCTTCATATCTTTTGTTTTGATCATCTACCTATTTTGAAATTTAGATCATATAAATTATAATGATAATGAATAAACCCATATGAAATATCTTATTGAATATTTTACATGTGTGAGATATAATTACATTAGTATGATCACTCAAATTATTCTGTCACAGAGCTAGTTATGACTCAAACTTGCCTAGAAGGCCAGGTTTGTTCTTGTATAAATCTTATCACTCTGAATTGCATGACTTGAAATTCAATTCATAAGATCCTTTTACATAGGGGATTCCATCCATATATCCATTTTATCTTGAAGCCTTCATATGTTCAAGATCTGTCATCCTCAAAGTGCCTACTTAACTTTATGTTACAACCTATAAATTTGACTATATTAGAAAACACTGTCAAAATGCCCTAGAGCCCAACTTTGCTCAAGAATATCCTCTATTGAAATACATCATGTGACCTAAGATTCAATGGATATAAACTAAGAATAAAAATAGACAAACCCATATGATCATTTTGTCCTAACACATCCATGTATACAAATTCTTATCTCATCAATATGCTTACTTGGATCTTTTTAGCCCTTTTACAAATTTGACTAAGTATAGAAAGTTAGTGATTTTTGTCTGAGTAGCCAAATTTGTATCCCCATACCTTCTATCATAATTCATTGCATGACTTAATATTTGGTGCATAATAAATAGGGACTGATGTGATCACAACCATATGACCATCTTCCCTAGAATCATGCACATGTGGCAATGGTGATGTCATCAAAATGACTTCTTGGATTTTCTTGTCAAAGACCCAAAATGTCTAAATGATCAATATGAAGAACCAAATTAATTATACTCATGCACACAATCAATCTAATCATCCTTGACCTATGATATGATCATTTTCATATCCTCTAATCATCATTTTCAGTCTTGAACATCAATTACATACTCATAATGTCCCTTTTGACATCAATGGCAATCATATTTCAAACAATATCCCCCTTTGTCATTGATAACAAACTAAATACTTTGATCTTCTAATATTTTTCTCCTTTCTTGGCATTACTTGCATTGGATTTTGGTGGGTATGGACTGAAGTTATTCTTACCAAACTTTATCCCTCTTAGGAAATGGAAAATTCTCCTAATACTCAACTTGGATACTTTCTCTACTTCTTCTTTGACATTTGAACTTTTTCTCAAAACTTTTATAGAGAGCATTTGTATTTTTCTCTCCCTTTAACATCAATGGCAAAGGGACTCTTTCTAAATTTTTTTCAAATGTTTCTCCCCTTTTATCAGATAAAGAAGTTTGTCTAAGAATATAAAACCATCAACTCAATAGAACTTTGAAAAAGTATGCATACCTAAGTTGCCTTTTCCCTCTTCTTATAGGGATTAAAAAGCTTATATAAGACTCACCCTAGAGTCGTTCCCCATCATTATAATGTATTGATGTGATGCAGGAGCCACCACTCCTAAATTCTATCTCAGAAACTAAAATTTTTCATTAGGAAGAGGTTTGGTGAATATGTTTGTAATTTGATCTTGAGTTGGCACATATTCCATTGTGACCTCTTGATCTAAAACCTTCTCTATTAAGAAGTGATACATGAATGATATGTGCTTGGTTATAGAATTCACCATTGTATTTTTTGATATATTAATAAAACTTAAAATATCATAAATAATAGAGATAAGTGACTTTTACTTTGCCTTGATGTCTTTTAATGTTTTTTTCATCCAAAAGAATTGAGTACAACATGAAAATGATGCTACATATTTTATTTCTATTTTGAAAAGAGTAACTAACTCTTTATTTTTCCTCAACCATGAAACAAGTCTATTTCCAAGGAAACATGCACCACCACTAGTGCTTCTTCTATCATCACAACTTCCCACCCAACCATATTTTGTATATGTTGTCAAAGTGAAATCTTCACTTGTAGCATACCATAGGCCATAATAAATTATTCTCCTGATGTATCTAAATATCCTTTTTCACGGCATTGACATGTGACTCTTTAGGAGAAGATTGAAGTCTTAAAACCATGCACACTACTTCCATGATATATTATCTTGATGCAGTTATGTATAACAAGCTACCTATCATTGATCTATACATACTCTGATTTAAATCAAGGGATTCATACTCTTTTCTGAACTTGTATCTAGTTATCATTGGAGTACTAACTTTTTTGCTATATTCCATTACAAAATTCTTGAGCATTTACTTTTCATACTTGGTTCAAGATATAAATATCCTTTCATCAAATTATGTTATTTTTAGACTAAGGAAGAAAGAAAGTTCTCCTAACATATACATCTCAAACTCACTTTGCATTTGTGTAGAAAATTACTTACACATTTTTTTATTACTACCACCAAAGATGATGTCATATACATAAATAAAAACAATCAACATATGATCACCTTCTGATTTGAAGTATAGACTATTATCTGCACATCTTTTGTTGAAACCTTATTGTTGTAGGTACTGGTATAATCTTGAATACCTAGTGTTATGTGCCTATTTTAGACCATATAGAGCTTTCTTTAGTTTGCATAGATAATCTTATTACTCTAACAAATAAAAATCTTTAGGTTATTCCATGTAGACTTCCTCTTTTAGGTTACCATTCAAGAAAGCAGACTTAACATCCATTTGATAAACTTTGAAATTATTGTAAATAGAGAATGATAGAAACATTATTATATCTTCCAACATAAAAACTAGAAAAAATGTTTCCTCAAAATATATGCCCTCAACTTGTGCATATCCTTTGCACACCAATCTTAACTTATTTATTATGATAACTCTATCCTTATAGACCTTGTTTCTAAAGACCCACTTTGTACCTATCACATTATTATTTAGAGGGCTTGGAACTAATTGCCAAGTTTTGTTGTTTTAAATTTGGCTGATTTCTTCTTCCATGGATTTTAGCTAATTCTCATCCTTGATGGCTTGAACATAGCTCTTAGGCTGAATTTTAGACATTAAAGAAAAAATTTCTTGCTTCTTATTCATTACAACCTCCTCTTTGTCTAAACTCCTTCATTCTTATTCCCAATGATCTACTCTATAGGATGATCATTTTTAAAAAATCTTGTAGGTGCCTTTTCATTTACTTTCTCATGATCACCATTAGTTTCTTCATCATTAGAATCTACTTCCTCATTATAAATTTATTTGTTAGGTTCAACATGTTTCATGCCTTATTCAACCTTGACATTGATATTGTCTACAATATTATGTAGTTTTTTATTATAACATATGTAAGCTTTGTTTTGAGTGGAATAACCAAGAATATTCCTTCATCACATATTGATTCAAATCTACCCAATTTGTCCTCCTTTCTCCTAATGTAGCATTTGCTTCCAAACACTCTGAAGTACTTAACAGAGGTAGGATTTCCATACCATAGCTCATAGGGAGTTTTGTCATTATTTACCCTCATTTGAAATCTATCCATGATGTATACTATGATTTGGATTAATTCTCTCCATTATCCATTGGTAACTTGGCCTATTTTATCATTGTTCTAGCCATCTCTTTGACTGTCATGTTATTTATCTCTACATCTCCATTCTACTTTGGAGTCCTTACTTTAGAGTAATGCCTTTTGATCCCATGCTTCTCACAATAATCTATGAGCTCATCTTAGGTGAATTTTACACCTTTATTAGATCTTAAACATTTGATTTTTCATCCAATCTCATTCTCCACCATGGCCCTAGAGATCTTGAATCTCTAAAATGCGTATGACTTGTCATTCAAAAAGGTTACCAATGTCATTCTTAACTATTCATATATAAATAACATGAATTATCTCTCTCCTTTATATCCTATTGTCTTATTAAGATCATAAAGATCAGTATGAACTAATTTTATAGGCTTTGTAGTTGTATACTCCTTTATTTGAAATGTGACCCTTATTTACTTGCCTAGTTGACATACCTTATAAGTAGTGTTTGTAGGTTTGATTATCTTAGGAATGTGTTTAACATAATTATTTGAGCTCACTTTGAATAGGTTATCAAAGTTGACATGACCCATTCTTCTATATGCCATAACCAACTCTCATCAATCTTTCCTATCAGGCAACTATCACCATTCACTTCAACAAGATTATAGATATTGATTTAAGTTATTTTCCCTTTTGCAACTATTATTTTAGTTCTATTTACATTATATCCTTCTACATTAAATGTGTCTTTATATCCATTGTCACACATTTGACTGACACTTATCATATTATGCTTCAATCCTTTAATATAAAGGACATCATCTGTAGGTAATTTTCCATCTATGTTCAAGGTTACTTTACCTCTAATCTTTACTATAGTGTTATCTCCTAAGATAATATATCTTTCCTTACATTTACTCAATTTTATGAACTTGATCTTGTCACGAGTCATATGTTTTGAGCAACCATTGTTTATTACCCAAAAATTTTGTTCCTTGGCATGGAGTATAGTTTGAGAAATCATAGATTGATTTTTCACTCTCCATACATCCTTGGGTTTCTTATTTGGCTTCTTTTTCTCCTTTTTAGAGACTTGTGAACCTTTGTTCACACTATAATTTATGGCTTTCTATACACTATGTATTTATGATCTTATAAAGATTGTTCTACATTATTTTTCTATGTGACCAAAGTTATTACAATTATAACATATTACATATATATCTAACAAAGGAGCAAATGAGTTTCTACTTAAAAAATTTATTCTCCTTTTAGGTACAAATATATAATCAATAGTTTTATGACCAAACTAGTTATAGGTATTAAAATAACCATAAAAAGATGAGGAATATCTAGAGATAACATTTATTGGTGCAACTTGAGGAGCTCTTATAAACTCTAGCTTCTTCAAGTCTCACTTTTGTGTATCCATCTACATTAGCTACCTTTTCCTTCTTCTTTTCTTTATGCTTATTTTCTCCTTCAAATTTCTTCACATCAACTATGTTTGAGTTTATCTTTATATCCTTTAAATCTCTCTTTCTTTGCTCCAGATTCTCCTTTTGCTTTGAAGTTTTCATATAGGTTAGCACATGTACTAGTTATGGAGATTTTTCCTTTTTCATAACTAATACTTGATCTCTCTATTGAGGGATTTTGAGATTTGATCAATTCCTCAAGAATGTCTGATCCTCCTATCGACTTTAGATTTTTATCTAGTTTTCCCTTATATTTCTCAAGCTCTTTTCTCAAAGCCACTATCTCTACTTCGAGCTTCATACATTCATTAACTTTAGATTGTAGTTCAATTTTTAATACATCTTATATTCTTTTGGAATCTTCAATTTGTGTCATTACTATCACTACCATCTGATTCTATTTATCAAGACTTTTAGACATTTTCTCAATTTCCTTTTGTCCAAGCTTCTTCTATTTTGAGTTATCTTTTATTAGCTTATTAATTTACTCTAAATCAAAGATGAGTTCACACTCTAGATCCACTTCTCCTTCTTCTTATTCATCATAGTCTTCAAATTATTCTTGATGCACAAAATCTAAACCTATTTTCATGAATAGGACCTCCTTTTCCTTAACCACAAAAGCATAGTCATGATCATCATTAGAACTATCACTATCATCTAATGAATCACTATCTTGTTTTGTGTATAGGCCTTTTTGGTTTACAAAGAATTTCTTCTTATTGAAATAATGAGGTTTCACCTTTTTACTATTCTCTTCTTGCTTAGTGTTATCCTTCTTGTTATAAGGTAATTTAATAGCAAAATGTCCTACTATACTATAGTTAAGACATTTTAAGGGTAAATTTCCATTGTACTTTCAAGACCCTCTTCTAAATCATCTAACAAATTTGACTTCTTATTCATAAATCTCCTTAGTTCTAGATGAGGATGATTCTTATTTTACTTGCTTGACTACTTTGAATGCATTTTTTCTCTTGAAATTGTCTACTTTTCCCATTATCATCTCCTAGGCAATGAAGGTTCCATACAACTCATCAATAGTGAGTTTATCCATATCTCTTGCTTCCTCTACTTTAGAGGTTTTAGATTCATAAGTTGATGGTAGAGATTTTAGGACCTTTTTGAACATGACTAATTCTTTCATCTCTTCTCCAAGGCCTTTGATTGCATTGACTATTTCATCCACTATAAGGATATAGTCCACAATTTTATCTTCCTCATTCATTTTAAGTATTTCAATCTTACCTTTATAAGTTTTTATCTTGGCTTGATTTACCTTATCATATCCTTCATATACGATCTTTAGTTTTTTCCAGTTATCTTGTGTATTTTGACAATGTATCATTTTGAGAAACTCTAAATTAGACAATTCACATAGAATAAAAATTTTATCCTTTGAATTTCTCTCATGTGCTTTCTTGATATCGTGATTAGTAAGAGTTGTAACATGATCTGTATATCTATTTAGAACATACATCCATACATCAAACCCTAATGAAGATATATATGCTTCCATTCTTATGCTCCAAAATGCATATTTTGATCCATCAAAGAGAGGTGCTTTGTTTGATGAAGATCATTCTTGACTAGCTATTTATGTTCACCATTCCAAGATCTACCTAATTTTATTAAGCTTCTTCTAAGAAACTTGAGCTCTAGAACTAATTATTGGAGCACAATTATATATTAAGAGGGGGGTGAATTAGTAAATTGACCAACTTAGTCCTTTCTAAAACCTTTTAATGTAGATTAATTTGTAAAGATCATAATCAAACAAATAGACACAATAGTAGATATACCATGGGAAAACCAAATATGGGAGAAACCAATATGATTATAGCTACTAAAATCTACCATTTTAATCCAAGCTCATAATAAACAACCTCACTAGTTACAATGTTTAAGGGCACAAACCTTAAGGAGACACCGATCCCCTTGATTAAGAGCACATACTCTAAGGAAGCACCCACTCCCTAATCTGAGTACCAATTTAAATTATCTAATGGAACCAACCTATCTAGTCTATAATTGATATATAACTCCACCAAATTTTATTTTATCCTAGATGACATATATATTAGATATCTTATTTACTAAGACATCATACTCTGAATCTTAGGTCACATGGTGTAATAGTATTTTATCTAGGGCTATGTGTATTCTTTGTGTTCACACTAATTTACTAAGATATAATACTTTGTTCTAGACTAATTTCATATTTCTTAAACTACAAGTTTCCTAAATGTTGAACTCATGCTCCACGAATATGATTCCTGGTCTCATTACGTGCATATTTACATTAATTAGATCAATCACTGTAATATAACTCATTATTTTTGCCATGATTTATAGCTTAACTACAAGTTATCACATGTTCCTATGCTTGACCATTAGACAAATCATATACTTAAATATTGATCATTGATCTAAAGTTTGTTGTCATAATCTAATTGTCTTCATTTAAGCTTCTCAACTTTAAAATTTATCTATTTGATCAATATATGATAGGATTATACACTTCATTGGATCCTTGTATGCTTTTAGACTTTAACTCTTAAAATTTAAAATGCATCTATTCATCTTCCTAATCTAACTTCCTGCATGTCATTAGATCTTCATAGTTGCATGAACATGATCTCTATTTATGGTTAAACATCAACCACTTATCCTTATATTTGGAATGCTTACAATTCATTAACATAAAATACTTGTTTAGTCTTTAAATCACCACTATTTTGATAAAACTTGAGCACTTTATCCCAGTGAGTCTACTCACTTTGTTATATATCCTTTACATGATCACCTACTCAGTGTCATATTTTATGACAAGATCTATCTTTATCTATGCTTAGCTCTCAATATGGCATCATAAAATTTCCTAATTAGCTCTATATTGCAACTTTAAAATCTAACTAAGTGTTGGAAAACACTATCAAAATGTTTGGGAGCCCAACTTTGCTCAAGCAAATCTTTTATTCCATTACACCGTGTGACCTAAGATTCAACACATATAAACTAGCCACAAAAATGAATAAAACCATATGATATTTTTTTATGACACATCCATGTGTATAAATTATAACCTCATAAATATGGTTACTTGGCTCTTTTTATCGTTTTTAAAAATATGGCTAAGTATAGAAACTTAGTGATTTTTGTTTGATTAGCCAACTTTGCATTACCATATCTTCTAACATGTTTCATTGCATGATTTAAAATATGGCACATAATAACTAGGGACTATTGTGATCACAATCATATAAAGAGATCCGTTATAATCATTCACATATGGAAATGGTGACATCAGCAAAATACCTTCTCAAATCTTTCTATCGAAGATAAAAAATGTCTAGATGATTAATATGAAGAACCATATGAATTCCACTCATGGACATAATCACTCCAATCATCCTTGACCTTTGATAATATCCTTTTCATATCCTCTAATCACCATATTCAATCCTAAACATCAATGACACGCTCATAGTTTCCCTTTTGACATCAATGATGATCATATTTTTTACACTACAAGTTATATCAATAAAGGAAACTCTATATAGAAGAGAAAACTTGTGATAACATGTGATGACATAGATCATATCATGAAGTCAATATGCATTAAAATTAAAATGATTATACCTTTCCAAAATATGTTCCCCACTACTCATGTCCCCTTATAAAGCCATCATCTTAGTACATATATCATCCCATGAAATATATATCAATTTAAATTAATTGGATCTTAACTTCTAAAAACATACTTCTCTCTCTTCAAGACCCCTTACAAATTTATTGGCCTACTATGTATAGTTGGTAGTTGTGTGAGAAGATAGGTAGCAGTAGAATGTTGGAATATATAATGATATACAAGTATAAGATTTCTTATCCTAATCTCCTATCCTACGAAAACTCTAATAGACCTTAAATATATCATGAGTCTAATTTTAAATTTTAATATTCAAACCAAGAACACTTTTTCTAGTGTGATTTCAATTTTAAGATTATTTTTTCACTTTTTCATTTTATTAGGATTTTAAATCTTTTACTGTTTTTTATTCCTCCTCTATATGTATTTGGAAAATCCAAAAATAGGTGATATACATGATTAAAAAATGGGATCTTATGATTATCTACTAGAGAGAATAACCTAAAGACCATGGTGTCTAAAATATTTTTATACATTCCCCTTATGTAAGTGTGCAATCTCAAAACTAAGCTATGTGTGTCTCAAGTAAAAGGAAAAAATGATAGATGGGGATCATGAGAAATCAATGCATGTGAAAATAGAGGTGATATAATGATTAATAATCTTGTATCTAGCCAATATAACTAATAATTTTTATTTAGAAATAACTAGCCTATGTTGTGAAATGTGATAGTCATGTCACTAGATAAGTTATTCCAACCTACATGGGATATAAAACAAGAATTTATTTGTAAAGTCATCAAAAACTATGTGGAAGTAGAAAAGTGATGAAAATTCACAATGAGAACAAGTTAAACTAATAAAAATCATAAATTTTTTATATAAATAACCTTAAGGTGATACCTAAGATTCACAGGTGCAATCAAGGCCAAATATAACATGATTTTAAAATGGAGAAATGAAGACATAAAATGCTAAGAAGTAAAGTACTAAAAATTTAATAGAATATGACATAAGGAAGACATATAAAATAAGAACCACATTTTATATAAATAATAAAAATTTTAAAGTCACTCATATGAAAATGTGAAAAATATGATATGACTAATTTTTTTTCTCAAATTTCATGATATATATTGGCTTACATCATATGTAACATATGACAGGTAATATTTTAATTCAAATATAGTTATAATAATCATATCCTCTAATCTCTTTAATAGTCACATTATAACTATGTAGCATGCAAGATCTAAGGAGAAAGTAGGAAAATTGTGAGGAGGTTGTGTGGTCTCCTAGGAAACATGCTCGATGCAAGGAAGTTGAAACATCACATCACATACATATTTTTTGATGTAATAGATCACTTTAGTTTTATGGGAGGTTTTTATTCTATCCTCAGTGAATAATGTGAACATTATTGTGGTGATTAATGCGAGGGACTTATAAAGTATCGAAGATGTTACTTGAGATCTCTAAACCTATCTAAATGATGTGTAATACATTGATGGAAAATATAATACATGTCTCCTTTTTTATGGATATATTATAGTGTACTATTTAATCACAATAAATTTAGAATACTAGGAGATTGAGTTTATTTAGGGTGAAGGGAATCAAGATATTATTGAAGAGTTTATCAATGGGTCAAATAATTCATTTTCAATGTATGGAATCAATAAATATGCCTAGGAGTATAAAATTGAGATTATTGACTATTTATGGTGTGATTGGTCCTTATATTTTTTTGTGTGTGTTAAAAGTCTATGATATGCTCAAAAATATTTAGTTAAGTGACTTGATACTTTATAAAACTTGTAGTACATTCTGTCTTTTAAGAAATGTGGGCGTGGCAAAACATATAACCTAGGTGGATAATAATATTGGGGTCTATCTATAACCTCATGAAATAGTTACTCATTATTGATCAAAGACTAGTAGATTTAAGAACTTGTTTCTACTTTAGATATCTATGGTACACTCAAAAATGGTGTTCAAGTATACATGGACTCTTGTAATGAACAAAAAGGCATTGATAATTATTTGGGAGTCAAAATTCATGTAGTTTGTATCAATATGGATAAAATATTGGGAGAAAGTAAGCTAGAAGGATTTGAAAACCTAGGATGCTAGTATGGTCTAGTCATGGATCTATCCAAAAACATGCTCCAATGAATATTAGAAGTAATTAAAGTTGTATGTGTGGTAGAAGATGGAATGTACTTCATCTCATACTTGTGGATGTAAACTAAAGGAGGTGTAATGTTAAGTAAATGAGAAGGAGGTAAAACTATGTAAATTAATTTAACAATGTAAAAAGATGAAAAAATGTCATAGATGTGATAAAGAGAATAAAAATAAAAAATGATTACCACATCCTTAGCGTGGACATAGTCCACTAAGAATGGTTTGGCAAGGGAATATTTGTCATCATAATATAGTGTAGTAAGATTGATATTAAGTTATTTGACCACTATGTCAGTAAATCATGAGTTGGAATTATGAATCCTAGGAATGACCACAAATGTAGTAGACTCATTAGTTGTCTTCTTATAATAATGTGATTATAAAGAAGGAAGCAAATGAGATATGGTATTTTGAATGAGGTCAATATTTTTAATATCTAGCCTGATCTCAGTAGGCTGATCATTATCAAAATATAAGAGGTGAGATATGATGTAACCCACAAGCTAGAGATATCTACTATAACCTTAATTAGAATTGACAACATAATTAAAGCATGGTAATGTCAAAAAGGAATGCCAAGAATGGGTTAAAGGGTGTGTATTTTAAATACACCATACTCTTGTAATTTTAAAAACTTATAAGGATTAATTTCACCTTTAATATTGTATATATCACCCTTATGATGAAATTTTACACACAAGCATGAGAGGAGACCACTTCCCTAGAAGGGAGACTAAGGAAAAAGTTATATAATTAAATAAATAAAAATACGATAACCTTAACTATAATATTTACATGTGGGACTATGATAAGAACAAAAATTCATTCAATGGGAGGCATTATCATTTTTCATAGCCTAGGCATAATATTTGGGTAGAGTTAAGGTTAGACTCTATTTAAGGGTTTTGATGGATTCTAGGGATTTGACATAAGTGATAAACATTTTTTATATCAAGTCACACTTTAATTAAATATCACCATATTGGACACTAATTAGGAAAGGATGATCATGCGCATGAATTAAGTTTTCATTTATGATCATAATGGTGATACTAGAAAATAGGGAGAGAGAGAATTATTCATGGTGTTCATAAACTTGGATGGATATTTCTTCACATTTTATTGAAATTTTATCCTTGGACTTGGGAAATGTAGTTTATTTCCCAATAGGTGGTGGTTGAGTAATTTTCATGTCAAATAAAAGATACATTAATTTATTTTGATGATGTGGGGAAGTCCTCATAAGCTCTAAAAAATGAATTTGAGAGGGGAATTTAGAAATTTGTTCTATGACATTTGATTCATACAATCCTATATGATTTGGAGAGGGTTGTGAAAGAGGTATAACATGATAAACTATATTAGATTATGGAGATGATTATCTATACTAAAAATGAGAATAATTTTAACTATGAAGTCTCAAACCTATCAATAAGTTAAGGTAGGTTGATCCAATTGTATTGAGATGTCCAATGTCATTTATTGCACCAAAATGTTAGAATCAGACTATATCAACCAATTTAATACAATAACATCATAATGAAAGGCAAAAATATATTGTATCCTTAAGAATACTATAGTCTAAATCTTATTTTTTTAATTAAATATACTTTGTTGGGGTGGTTAATACATATAAATTGGTTTTAATAGAATAAGATTATATGAGGTTGTTTCATACATTTGAAATAAGGAGTGATGTACAAATAGAGTACATCAGGGTGGTTGATTCAGTTTGTAATGTAAAAAATTGGACCACATTATCTAGTATAGTTTTAAATTATAAACTTTATAACAATTTGGCTAGTGCAGTTGAGCAATCTAATATGACATAAGTTATTGTTACTTAGGCTAGTTATTAATGAAATGATGAAATGTTAAATTAAACTATTATGTAAGTATGATGATAAATATGAATCTATTAAGGATAAGGATCAATATAAGATACTACATGATTGATGGTGTTCATATTTACAAATTTTTATGCTTCATTTGAGGAATGTGAGATAACTATGGTTTTAAGAACATTGGTGGTTGGAGGTTGATTTTGATTATTTGGTTGTTAGTTTTGATTGTGATTAAGAAGTTGATTTGAGTATGTAAAATTATGAAAATTATATTAGTGAAGTTATTTATTATTGAATTTAGAGTCATCCATTTCCACTCCCTTTTCATAGTCCAAGTATCATTTTGTAATCATAGATTTATCATCAAAACTTAAACCAAATATGAAGTCAAAAATAATGTGTTTAATTGATTTAGAAGATTAATGGGAGTGTCCCCAATTTTGATGAAACTATAAAAAAAATTAGGATCGTACCAATGAGAACTAAAGTATAGAGTATCAAATTCTCTAGGTGATAGTTTAGGAAGATGTTTGATAATATATGTAATATAAAGAATCTAGTGAATTTTAGATTTGTTAGAATTTTAAGGTGAAGGATGAGGCTAAGAAGGACATCCATTATAGGCTTTTAAAGTGTCACTTCATCATAACTTATTGGTAGGATATAATTTATGGTTATTATGTAACCATATGTGTTTAAGATACCATCATCAATAGCATATTTATATTATACTTTATAAGGACACACGTTCTAAGATTGGTCTAGGAAGGATTGAATTGTCTTCTAAAATATTATTGTCTTTCACATTGGTGAATATATTTTTTAAATTGTATTAGAAATAGTATTAACCTTTAATTGAAGTTTAGGATGAAGGGAATTTGTAAAATAATGGTAAGAGGTTATCTTTTAACATGTTGTGATCACTTTTGTTAGCCAAGGTTTTCTAAAGCTTGAGGACGTTTTTGGTAGTATCAATATCTACATGTTTTAATTTAATGAACTAGGATAGGATATTTTAAGGTAGATAATTGGTTTTAAATTAATAAACCATTGCATTAACTAAGTCTTCTCACCTATAGGTAGACTTGGAATTGAGTCATTTATACCAATGTAAAGCATCACCAAAAAGTATTTTGGGTAGTAGTTTGGTTTTTGTAAATATGTTTAGCATAATCTAGTTCTAATATATGTTTCTGAAGAATTTCAAGTGTAAATTAGGATCAATGGATCCATTATAGCTAATAGTAGGAGTGATGTTGCTTATACCTATGTTTATAGTTTATAGAACCAATGGTTAGTTTGGAATATTCTTGATGACTTTATATGAAGTGGAGGTTGTAGAATGAGATTATGATGGGCATATCTTAAGGTGGTAGGAGGTAATTTGAATATTAAATTTCAAACTAAGGTTTTGGATGGATATTTGGAATTTTCAAAAGATAGTTTTACATTTACATCATATGGGTAGTACTATTTGATTAAAAGTTAGACATTAGGTTCCTAAATCGTAACTTTATTTATTGAGGATAAAGATTATTTTGACTAAAGGTGGAAGAATTAGTAACTTATTTGTATGTTCTATGTGTGGTATTATTTTTGGTGTTAATGTGGCTACTATCAGTAGATTCATTGAAGGGGCCTACTTATAGAAATACTAGACATGATGGATGAAAAGATAAATGATGAAGTATATATTGAGTCTACCTAAGTATGGTAGAAAAATAAGAGCATGGGAAGGAGGTATTCCCTTGTGGGGAGACATCATGATTTGATGGATCACCATAGTACCTTTCCCTTATTATTGGTATGTTATTTAAGGTATATGATAATTTCATTAGTATAATCCCTATCCACCACTCATCCTCTTCCTCTCTAATGTATGGAGGTGGAAATCTCAACTAGTGGTATTATAATTTTAAAATGGTTCATAAATATTGGATAGAGTTGAATTCACATGAAAATTCCTTGCATTTCAGTCTTCAATTGTTTTATATAACATACATGTTTTAGGGATTTTTTAGATGTTGGTTAGTTATATAGAGTCCTATTCATTTTTATATTTAGAGTGATTTAAGATATACTCCATAGTAGAAGAGAAAATATAAACTAAACTGAGGTGTCTAGTGTAGTTAAGATAGGAAAACATAAATTAGACAGTATCAGGATAGTTGATACAATTGATAACTATAACTATAAAAGTTAGATTGTATTAGGGTAGATCGTAAATTATAATTATGGAAGTGAACTATATCAAGTTTGATGATATAATTGGTAGAAGAGATGGAAAAAATATATTATATCAAGATAGTCGATGTAGTCATGTAGATATACAAAAATATATCATGTTGGATAATGTAGTTTATATTAAAAATAAATTATATTTAGCTAGTTTTTGTAGTTCAAAAACACCACAGAGAAAAATATTTTGATGGTTAATATAATTTGTAAGATAGGAAAACTAAAATTTAGATACCTAGTTTGTAAATATAAATATAGGGAGGTATAATAAGATATATTTGATTTATTCTTAAGCTCTCAAATATATTGATTCTAATTATAAAATACTTGACACACTATGAATTATTTTAATGTATCCATATTTGATTTACCCCATCTTTGAGATAAATTGAGAGTAACTTGTTAGGACTAACTTATAATTGGTGTATTAAAAAATAAAATGAATGGTTGGCTTCCTATAAATAAAAAAGGAATCCCTAGGCATTTTTAATATATTGTGAGTGATGTGGAAACTAAGTTTGTGTATAGTTTTTATGTTTTCTTGAGTATTAGGGTAGTACCCCTCACACTATGGTGTCAATAAAAATGATCACCTCTTGGCCAATAATGGCATATCCTTCATAGTTTTAAATATTTTAGAACACAATATATAGGGATAAAAAATATGAAAACATAATAGTATTGAGCTAGTTGATATAGTCAAAGTGATAAAGATTAAATAAAACACATAGAATTATATAATTTTATTTTATATAGTCATGAAAACACACATAACTATACTATTTTGGTGAATAGTCTATAAAAATGTGCAATAGTACAACATAGGGTGATACCACTTGTAGATAGTAATAAACCTCCATTAGGTTGGATGATACATTTAAGATAATGGATTGTAATACTTGACTAAGATGATAGAAGAAAAACATTAAATTGATCTAAATTAAGGTGGGATACAACTCATGTGAGCTTCACTAAAATGTATGCATAAGTGACGATGACTACACCTATGCTATTTCTCTCAACTTATTAGGAAATTAATAAGGTCAATCAAATAGATCCTGCATTTAATTAGATATTTGGGTAAGTACTAATGATTTTTTTATATATATTAGAGGTAACCTAAATCTAAAATTTTAAGACAAAAGGGTTACAAATCCTAATTTTATGACACATGGATGTAATTCTCACTATACCTAAAAAAAGGTAAATGCTTGTAAATTATGATTGTAAAGTATATGGTTGTAAAATGTTAAACTAAAGGATATAGTAGAATGGTTTTCAAAGGGTAAGGTGAAATGGTCATTAAAATGGGGATTTATGCAATCTAAAGTGATTTATGAAAATTCTAATAAATCCTATGGATATACAAACTTATTTAGTAGAGGTAAATCCTAAACAAGGATACAAAGACATTCATCCACAAAGGATAAATAAATATGTGACATACTAAATAGATAAATAAAATAGTGTAAGGATATATATACTTAACTTTTGGTGGACCCATCAACAATTAAATCTCACCCTTGGCTCAAGTGGATCTTTTAAAGAGAAGTTTCTAGTTTGAAAACCTCAAATGGTTAGATGAATACATAAATATCCTCTATTAGGAAATCCCAATGACTCTTATTGAGATTGTATGATTCAATAAGACAAGCCTCCTCAAGATAAGGTTATAATCTAATAACCCTCCCAAATGGTACTTAGGGAACAATTTGATTAAAATCATAATGAATAAGTGGGATATGGTATGATATCAATGGAATTTTACCCTTACATATATAATTCCATAACCCAAAAATAACCCTAGACTCTAAACTAATGATATCATCTCACTGATATAGTTAAAATATGTTAGCTAGCACATAATTGTATCAATCAAGATGATACAATAAAAAATTTAGAAGATGAGTTCATAAATGTATCAAGGTAGTCAATAAAATACAAGAATGACTAAGGTAAAAAAATTATGGTATCAACCAAGTTAATATCATAGTATATAAGGAAGCCAAGAATATAAATAAGAGGTAAACAAGAGAGATAAATAGATAAATATTTAGAGGAGGTCAAATAAATAGTATTAATGGTATAATTAGAATATAATAGAAATGTCTCTCATAAATCACCATGATCCATTCTCACTTTATTCAAAATACACCCTTTAAAGCATGTACTTAGGGAGATTGATACATCAAAAATCAATATGATAAAAAGCATCAATAAATGAGAAAGTGAAAAATATTGTGTATAAATATTTCACTCTAATAAAAAATCAATGCAATATTGGTAATTATTTATTATCTTGTCACCTTAAACTTTCATGGAAGTAGAAACATCACATTTTTCTTGATTATATTATTTTGACTTAGGAGAGAGGGAATAGTCATCACAAGTAATTTTATCATGGGACTTGCATGTTATGGATAGAGATGACTATCCTGAAAATAATTAAACAATATTTCATTATCATCATTATTTAAATCTAAAGAAATTATTTCACTTTGTGTTTGTGATTATCCTTCATTTTCATCTTCTACTATTTTAAGAGAGGGAGATAAACTTATATCATTATTATTTTCCCAAGCGAGGAGAGATATTTACATAATATATAACATAATCAATCACGTATATAATATAATCTTAGATATCATGTGAATTTATATTATTTACGTTTTCTATAGAGAAGAGAGGGATTAAAACATCTGTTTGTATCATTTTTCATTTCTATTAAAATTCTATGCATTTGTAACTTCTATTGAATAACATGATGTAATGTCATAGAAAATTAAAAAGGTATACAAGGTCCATTAGTTAGTGATTTTTAATAATTTTATCCTTGTGAGAGATTAATATAGATAATATATTCATTATAAATATGTTATTTTTCTTTTGATCTATAAAAATAGGAATGCATGGGAGGAATTGGTTTTCAAAATTTTATATGCATTAGCTAAATTTACTCATCACTATTTTTTTAATATTTTACCATTAATATTGATTTTAATTATGAATTTCATATATATTATAATAATATTATTAATTGATATATGAATAATTAAAAAATCTATAAGTATGATCACTAGTTAACTTGTTATGATAATCATAAAGTGTATCATTGTTAGAGAAGATTAAATCCAAAGGATGAACACCACTATTAATTTCATATTAGGAATTAATTTTATATTTTTAAACCCATAATATATAAAATATTAAAATTTATAAACTTATTTATAATAAACAATTGATCATGCTATAACATAAATGATGTCAAAATGTGCAACTAAGAAAGTGTGTTTTCTTTGTAGTTTCTTAGATATATTGATCCCAGTGGTAAATAGTAAACATTTTATGGATGATTAAACCATTCCAATATTTTCATTATAATATATTTTTGTGTATGTTTATATTAATTTACCTTGAGGATAATTACTTATTGGTGCACTAGAAGAACAAATGGTTGAAGGTTTCCTATGGTTGAGAAAAAAATCCTAGGTATTTTTGATATATCATGAGGTATGTTAAGACTATAATGTGTATATAGTGTTGAATAATGTATTTAGTATTTGATTATTACCCCTCACACAATTTATTAGGTAAAAATTAAGACTAGTTCTCCAATAATGATATCTCTTATGGGTTTTAATATTGCTAAAACATAGTTTCTAGGAAAAGAAGAGAAAAATACAATGGAAAGCCAATGAAAAGAAAATATTATTATGTAAGGAAACACAAATTTTGAATCACCATGATAAAAAATAAATAATATAGTATTTATCAATAAAATATAGTAAAGTATTATTATATTTCTCTTTTATGTTTTGAAATAAAAAATTCAACTAAAACAGTAGACGAAGAAAAAAACAATGCTTGAAAGCATAATATATTGGTTCACCAATATTTTTTTACTTTTTTTAGTTAAAAATATATAAATTTTAGTGTACCATAATAGGTTTAAAACTATTAAATATCAAAATGCTAATGATGTATAATAATTAATAATTTTTATATTGACAAATACTAAATAAGGGAAATTGTAATTTTAAGAAAACACTCGGAAGAAATATACTTACCTCGAACAAAAATCCTTTATTAATATTTATAATTTAAAATTTTTAAATCCAATAAAGAAATGATTCTACATGCCAAGGATCAGAGACATATTTTATACTTTATCTAGAAAATTCCAATGAAAGTTGATGGTAGTGATTGTCAGTCTTGTCCATATTCATTATTTGTATCTGTGTTGATTTATAAAAAATTATGATTGTGAACAAAAATTTAAAAAAATGTGTGTGATGGATCAAGATAAAATAAATTTATTTTAACTTCATCTATACAAGTATAAAAAAATGGATGGCACTATTGATCAATCCTATCTATTTTCATAAATCATGTCCACATTGACTTGACAAAAATTTGTCTGTTGCACCTCTTATGCATGTGTCTTCTAAGTGGCTTGATATTGTGTGAATTTAAATATGCCACACAAAATTTATTTTTATCATATTTTATTTTAATCTATAAGGTCCACTTTGATAACTTCAAAACCTATAAAAAAGAGGTGAGTGTAGTGGGTTGAGCTTACCATAATCACCCCCTTGATGATTGACCACTTCCTACATATCAAATAATACAACGAGGGAAATCAAGACCATATATTTATCCCACCTAGAGTGAATTTACAATTGTCATTATTTAACTTTATATAAGTAATTATAAGATGGATTTGGTGCTTGAAAATTATATTTCTGAAATTTATTTGAAGGTCTCTTGATTCGGTTTATGTCTTATCCTTGTGAGACTCTTTAATTTTGAGAAATTAAGGTAACTTTTATCAATATGAAATAGTTTGAAATTTTGAACCAAGTGAATAGAGAGTGGGGATAATGCGTGAATATTGACATCTTATTATTGTAAAATAACATGAAAATTTCCTTTTTCTAACTATCCAAAATATTGAAGGGGATTTAAAAGGTTGATTTCAAATTTTGAACTAGTTAATATTTTGCATGGGACATGGAAAGTATAAGTGGACATGAGCACATTATGATCTTGTCTGCATGGCATGGACTTGTGTAGAAAGGTCAAGGTATTTTTTCCTCTATTGGACAATATTGAGCTGATTTTATATATCTTGAACATTTTACATTAGAAGTGAGGTGTAATAGTGGCACTATTAATAAAAATTTAAGCTTATATATTGACAAAAGGATTACAGGAATTATGAATGAGATTCATGAAATTGGGTACAATTCATGTTACTATAAATATATCGATATTTATCATTTCAAATTATCTATAGACAAATTTATTTGTCTGCATGTATATAACAAAAAATCTATACCTATCAAGAAAAAAAATGGGTTGACTCATAAGATAACATTAAAATGTGAGAGAATGACTAGTATGACCATTTTTTGTTCTCAAGTCATGCATGGTAAATTTGCATCAATATTTTAATTATCAATTATTGAATACATTTATTTAGGTATCTCATAATTTCCCCCTTTTATTCAAATAAAGGAATTTCTAGTTTCTTTGTAGGAGATGGCTCAAATTTAGAACCTTGATCCATGTAAACCTAAAATAATAAATAAGTAGTCAATGTCCATTTGAATAAGAAATATTAATTTTAGAATTAAAAATAGAAATGGTTAGAGTAAATTTGGGTGTTAATAAAATCCATGTTTCACTTGAAACTTGTTGAGGATGATGTTTCCTTATTTAAATATGAGAGAGTTGGGTTTATCATGCCTAAAACTTGTGTAACTATGTAGGAACATGAGTTTGCAAAAATACTTAAAACTCATGAAATTGGGGAAAAGTAAACAATTTACAAACCCAAATAACTATGACATAAAGATAAATAGAGAATACCATGGCTAGGTCTAGCCTAGAGAAGTCACTACATAGGTAAATGAGATAATCAACTAGGATAAGTTCACTCAAATATGAATCAACCACTACATAAGAAATATAGACTCATTTGTAGTGATTGTATGTAGTTTAATCAAGTTATATCCATGTAAATTAACACATGATCACAATGAAATGAATAATGGGATTTCATCCATCATATACACATGTTTTATTGTGTAGTTTCTTTCAATCTAGAATAATACATAATCAAGATAGAATAGACCATGTCCATGTTTCCATCATGATCACATATCTAATAAGTTTGAAGTAAAAATAAAACTATTTTCCATTCAACTATAACTATGTTATTGTTTATTTATGCATAAATTAATATCATTCCCCCTAAATATGTACCAACTTATATATAATGTTGTGCATGCATGTGTGTGCATGTGCATGTACATGCACGTGTGTGCGCATGCGCCCACACACACACACACACACACACACACACACAAGAGAGAGAGAGAGAGAGAGAGAGAGAGGAGGAGAGAGAGAGAGAGAGAGAGAGAGAGAGAGAGAGAGAGAGAGAGAGAGAGAGAGAGAGAGAGAGGAGAGAGAGAGAGAGAGAGAGGAGAGAGAGAGAGAGAGAGAGAGATTGATTGAATTTGATAACCTATTTATAAAATTAATGTGCATGTGAAAATGTGAAATTGTAGTCATGTAAACTATTATAAATATCCCCATACATATGCACTTAAATTTTTATGAACCTATGCTAAGGTGTCTAAAAAGTAAATAAATATTCATGGCATATTCTCATGCAATTTTTATCAATGTAACAATTTATGTCAACTATTTGAATGAATATGATAGCTAAACCATTAAAATTTATAATGTTAAATAGACTTATACCCTACTATTATTTTATTATCATGGAGGCTTATGTATCTATGAAAATCCTAATATATTAACCCTCTTTTGAGATGATGGATGTATCATATAAGTCACTCATCTCAAAATAAGAATGAACTATACCATTTCATGTATAAATATACCATAATGATATATAATTTGATCATGTGGATAAATGTATTACCAATAAAGGAATGCATGTAGCATATGAAATGTAGGGCATGTATGTTTCACATCCACATAAGTTTATCGATGAAACATGTAGTATAAGTATCCTTGAATAGGACTATTAAGTAACAGTACATTATATAGATCATTGCACACCTTAATGTTAGAAATATAAAAAAACACAATTGTTATTGTCACTCATAGGCCAAGGACCACAAAAAATGGACAGAAATTTTTGAAACAAACAAGCCCAAAGGCCACATGCATAATGACATATGAATGTTAAAAATAAGTGACATAAATAATGTCACATCATGAAGGATAATAACCATACACAATAGTAACACGCAAAGTAAAACATCATAAACAATAGTGAGAAAAATAATGAAGTATCTAACAATAAAATAGACTACAATATCTATGTGTATCATGTGTCTTCACATCATAATGAAAAATGATGTATTACTACATAATAAATGAGTAACAAGTAGGGATTACATAAGCATTATAAGTGGCTTAACATGATAAGTGGTCATGGAAATATATAACTTGTAATATTGAATCCTTTGGAATAAGATTCCCTCAATATCATCATGGTCACTGGGTAGATGGAAAACTAACATTTGTATGTCCATGTGTAACCTATATGTCATACATAACACTTAGATATCATGAAATACACATGTATGTAAAGAATATTCCATATAAACAACATGTGATAAATAATGTATGTAAATAGTTTATATTAGAAATAATTTCATGATCAGGTCCTATTTTTTAAGTATTTGAATGTTTATATATATATATATATATATATTAATTTTTTTGAATAACTATTTAAGACTATCTAATGATCCACACAATGGCATGGACATGGGAAGTGATTGTATTAGATGGTAGAAAGATACTTTCTCAAGATATGGAAGTATAATCTAGGGATGGATCAAAATATGATAAACACTTATTCATTTACTAGGTCCATCATTATAAAAGCTCTCATAGCTCATGGTATGATGAATGGTTCTATAAGGCCATCAAATATGTGGTGTCTAAATGATATAAGAGGAGGATGTCTCTTTTATTGTGTTCATTATGGAACATTATGAACTATATGTGGTGTGATATAAGTATGTATTATATAAAATAGTTCCCTTTATTGCCTTTAAGTAACTTTATTAAAGTATCTATATTGAATAGATGTATGTATAGTCAAAACATGTATGTGTAAAAATCAACTCTGTATACTAATCCTCAATATGCATACACTAACTACATTATATACTCATATTTTATGCCTCAATATATATCCATTATATTGTATTATTTGTATTTTAGGCATCATTATATTATATATGGAGCTATATGAAGTCTTTATATTGATGAGCATCCTAAATACATGTTGAAATATCCCATTAATATATAATAATAGGAATGACACAATATTATTTTTCCCACATAAATAACTAATTATCTACATCATACTATATTATGTCTCTATCCATAAAATCCTTATGATAAATATCATTAAATATTTTAAATCTTGTCATGTGTAGTAGGAGATTGTATAAGTGACATGATGCAATCATTCTCAATTGATCCATTATTAAATTAATAATGTATATAGGTTTTTCATAAATTTAGGATCATATAAATAATGCATGAAAATATGAATCATCATCACCCATCTCAATATCACCAAACATAATCATGGGAAGATGAGGTGTAAAATCATTTAATTTACTAATGATAGTACTTAGTGGATGAACATATAGCACTGGTGGAGGATGCATGTTGCATGCATAATGTACATTTTAAGTGTTGGTTTATTTTAAATCATGTTTAAATAAAGGATCATTAAAAATATTAAACTTTTTATTTCCATTGTATTACAGTCATGAATCTCTTTTATGAGAACCAAAAGTGATTATGTTTTCATATATGAGGTCCTGTATCTTATATCTAATATTGTAAAATATATTCATTGAATTCCCCATAACATGATGATACTCATAATATATTTTTTATTATTAGTTACTTGATCTAGGTTTGTTGGGATCAAACTCTTTGGAGGAAGGAGTGTTATAAGGTTACATTCAATAAGTGTTTTTTAGTTGTACATTAGAACGTGATTATGGTCATGAAAACTAACATGTTAGTGGAGCTATAAATTATAAATACCTTGAAAGTTATGTCATTAAATTCAAGTTAGTTTATTAATCATTATTTTTATCATTTGGTCTCACCTTATAACTTTTTTTTCTAGCTTTCATTGTTACAATAGTTGTAATGAGTTGATGTATACTGTAATCACCTAAAAGTGGTATTGAAGTGTTAGGAGTGATACTCAAGACAACCTATTCCTATATTATCCCTACACCCATACTAGAGCTTATTATCACACTTTTACAGGATTTTATGTGGACCACATACATCCCTAGTTAGTGAAAACATAGTCTCAGGCCTTTATTTACAAAACCTATCCCCTTGTGCCTAGTAGCCTACCAATTAGACATTAATACCACATTAAGGACAATAGAGCCAGATGGTGCTAATGTCCCTAAAATGGTTTTAATGTTATTTTTGCTAACTTTCCCAAATGGATATATTTTCAAAATTAAAACCTTACTAAGGTCAGCCAAAACATCTTTTATCATCCACATAAGGTACATAACATTATAGCTACATGAATTTAAGACTTATATCCACTAGATGTAAATTAGATGAAAAATACTTATTCAAATACAAAATAAGTTGAGAAAAATCAAGGTTATTAATCCCTATTTTTTCCTACTTATACATACTACCATCTACATCTACCCAAAGATTTGATTTTCCATATTTCTAATCTCAAAAAAACTCAAGGCATTCAAGAACACTATCATTCTATCATCACTTTGAACTGCACCAACACTTAGGCAGGGAAAACTACATTAGACATGATCCCTCCATATAGTATTGGTATATAGGCAACTCTCTTCATATAAGGGTTTTGAGAATGTCCAACCTATCTTATTAAAAAATACAATTTTTAGCTTACTCCTTACTTATAAATAATATTAGGGTTTACATCATAAATCAACTATTATAGGCATAATATATAGTTTTAGAATTCATGCATGTAGGACCCAAAAACATAGGCACATGTGCATCCATATTTTATGAGCATCCATGTAAAAATGACACTAGCACTATTTTTAGGACACTAGAGCCACATGTTGCTACTATCCAAGTGTGGTGGCACTATCCAATAGAGGATCTGACATAGGGATTTAGTTGATGACACTCAGACTTATTTGTATCTTAGGTTTTAATGGTCCAATATTCCATATCATATATGTCTATATCCCTTATGTGTTCTTTACTAATTATGTATGTAGACATTTGAACATGTAATTATATATGGCTCTAAGCCAACTTGATTATTTCTTGCATATTTGGACATTTAAACATGCCCTTTCATGTCTTCTTCCCTCAAATTTAGTGACATGTGCCTATATCCCTTGTATTGTGGCCCCTCTCCATATTTTACATGCCTCATGTGTTTTGTATTTATGATTTATTGTATACATCATCCGCATGAAATTTTTCTATGTTTTTTACACACACTAATTCTCAATGTCATGAAGGACCTCATACATCTACCCTTACTAATTTTGTGTTATGATGAACATCATGCCCCATCCCCCTAGGTAGTTACTTAAATTTTATATTAAACACATTTATTACATCTATCTTGACACCCTTGTGTAATGATAGACATAGCATACATCTTACATTACATACTTATATTCAGATTCTCTTACATTTCAATGTTATGTTTGTACATTGTATTAGATTATCACGTAGTTTTAATATATGCTCTAGCTACCACATTTTGTAGAGCTATTTATTTTGAGTATAGTTCTTGCACAAGTTTAAAAACTACCCTAAAAAGAGGGGGAATTCACAGGCATTTTTATGTCATAAAAATTAGGCTCCTACATTGCATTCATATAACATTTTTCGACACATAGAGTTAGTTACATAAAATTAGACAAGGTAAAACACATGAAAAAATAGGTGATTGGAAATCAATATAGTGACTCATATTTTAGACTAGGTAGACATTATCACCTAAATAGGGACACTAGTTCCACATGGTGTTACTATTTAGTAGCTCCAATTGTAGAATAGTTTAGATTAGACAGAATAATACAGTAGGTACAACAAAGGTTTATAAAGATACATCTATAGGCTTGAAAGTTATGCTCAAATTTTGAATATATTTACACTAGTTCAACTCAGATTCATATCAGTTACTCAAATTAGGGAATCATGTGTGGCATGATCATTCTAATATTTAGTTTAGATACTTAGATAGAGTTATAAAAAATTAGTCCATAATCAATATACTCAAATATCAGATTGGGGACATGTACATGGCACATTGTTTTATATGCTCAGTTACATATAGGTTGATGAGATTGAATTACAAACTCAATGTCCTTATCTATGATGTACACACTTGAAATCATACTCTAGGTTGTCACCAATTTCATGAAATACTCTATATATAGTTGTTGGCATTCCTAATTGGCCTAAATTTTCCAAATTTACTGAAATGGCTATGGATCTAGATTTAAAGTTATATATAACCAATTAGATATTTCTAGTGATTTGTTCAATTCATTTTTAGATGCATCTACTACACATGGGTGGGAAATGATGGATTCATAATCTACTTGAGTTCTTGAGCTATTTGGATGAGAGGGTTAGAAATGTTATTAGTCTAATCTAGGCTATTCACAGGTCATGATTCACTAAGTAGGGGTGGGAAATGATGGATTCAAAACTAGATTGAGTTATTGAGCCATATACACATGAGGATTGAGCAAATTATTAGCTAATTCCAAGATTGAGTTATTGAGTCAAAACTAGATTGAGTTATTGAGCTAAGAGTTCTACTTCAGATAAAATATTCCTACTTAGACCTAGACCAATCCTATAATATATTATCACACTTATTTAGCCTTAGTGTGGACCACAATGATCCCTAGTCAACTAAAACATAGTCTCAAACCCTCATTTCCAAATCATGGCCCTTCATGCCCAATAACTTATGAGATGAAAATTATGCCACATTAAGGACACTATAACCACATGGCACTAGTGTTCCCAAAATGGCACTAATGTCCTTCCCCCTAAATTTATTGAATGGATATATTTTTATAATTAAAAACCTCCTAAGGTTATCCTAAGCATATTTTATTATCTACACAAGCTAAAAACACTACAAATACATGAATTTTATACCTCTATCCACTAGATGGAAATTAGATTCAAAATAAATATTAAAAAATGGAACAAGTTGAGTAAAAATAAGGTTATTAATCCCTTTTCTATCATACTTCTACATACTACCATCTATAGTTACCATAAGCTCATATTTTCTAGATTTCCAATCTCAAGCACACTCAAGGAATTCAAGACCACTGTCATTATAAGATAAATTTCACTTGCACCAACACTTAGGTGGGAAGAACTAAATCACACTTGATCCCTCCTTAGAGTATTGCTATGCCATCAAATCTCTTCACAATAGGGTTTTGAGGATGTCCAACTTATCCTCCTAAAAAATACAATTTTTATCTCAAGCCTTACTTGTAAGCAAGATTAGGGTTTTCATCATAAATTATCTATTATAGGAACACTATATAGTTTTAAACTTCATGCATGTAGGAACAAGACCCAAAAACATAGGCCCAGTTACACCTAAAATTTAGGTGTAGTCTTACATAAAAGAAACTAGTGCCATTTTTAGGACAATAGATCCACATGGTGCTACTGTCCAAGTGTGAAACTAATATATATGATAGGATCTAACACAAGGATCTGATTAATGATACTCATACCTAGTCATAAATTAGTTATCAACAATCAAATCTTTTGTATTAGTTTTTTTTTTATAGATATGTCTCTATTTACACATATTTATTACTCTTTTTATAAAGTTAAATCAAGTCAAAATATATAAAAAATTAGTGGTTATTTATTGCATATTATTTCAATTATTTAGACTAGTCATTATTTTAATGAAACATGGGATTTACATAGCTAAACCTTAAAAGTGTTAAAAAATATACTTATGTTTTTTCAAATAAATTTTCTTGACTTATTTTTTCATCATAAATCATCAAATTATTGGAATCTATTAAATATTAATTATCTATGGAGTGGTGTTATATATTTTTTAATATATCTTGTAATTCATTTTCATCCATAACATTGATCATCATGCCTAGCATGCTTTTGTATCAAATCACATAGTAATTGATTCATTCATTGGATCATTTTTTTAATATAGAAAATTGTTTATATGATAACTTATCATTGATGTTGATGTAAAATTATATTATAAATTAGTTTCCCATGGGGTTCAATTATTTTAAGGATTGAAGAGGGAGAACATAAAAATTATAAATCCATATTATTTAAGACTTCTTAAAAAATAATTATCAATAGTTTCCTATTAAATGATCTTATATATTGAAAAGGTAGATCATAAAACCATATCAATGCATAGTATCTAGTACTCATTAGAAATAATTTTGTCAATAGTAATGTTACTCAGGATCACCTTTACCTTCATATAATTTTATTTTGAGATCTATAAATATTGTGATAAAATGATAGCCTTCTATCTCATGTGATAATGGGTTACCTATCAATGCATGTGAATCTATGGCATAACTATCTTTCAATACACCTTGATTAATTGCAACATCTTGGTATGTATATATGTAATGGATTTATCAAGTTATTATGTATTAGGTGATGTTGGAAATGAAACTTGTGTATCCACTATTTGAGGAGTGAAGGTGGATAGTTTAGGGACATGTATCAAAATCTATTAAAGGCCTCATGTTTCTTCCAAACTATGAGTATATGTCACATATGTCACTGAGGGCATATGCATGGGAATATTAGTGGTATTAGTGTTACACATAATCGATGTGGATGTTTCAAATATATTTTTATGCTCATCCCTTATTATATACAACCTATCATCAATATGATGTGGATTCATATTAATATATTCAATGAAATTTTCATCTTCTAAGGAATTTTGTTGAGTTTTAGTAGTTGTATCATGACTCTATATTCATGATGAATCCATTAATAGTATGCATAGAATATGTTGTGAAATGCATAGTAGGAAATTCCCATCAGAGTCATGCAATCCCTTTGTACTCCATCATTAAAAATAGGTATCTCATATTATATATTGTAATAATAGGATATAAGGAAGGTTTGGGATTGATAATTTGAAACATTAGCCTTATTAGTGAATTTTTATTTGATCTTTGTTACCCATTTTATTACACAATTTATCAAAATAAGATAAATTATCCTTTTAAAAAATACAAATATAATTTTTTTATTAATTATGTTAACAAATAGTTTTCACTCAAAATGGTTATGATTAATGTGTATTATTAGGGAAAAATCATAAATAATGTCCAAAAATAAAACCTAGAGATGAATTATGAAACCCTAGAAGTATTAAAACCTAAGGGATAACCTAGGGTTTTCACTATTATATGTGTATGGGTTCACCAATATCTTGTACCCTATTTTATATTAATGAACTATATGAATCTAATTAATATGTGGCTATGAAATACAATTTAGATAAATAGACATGGAATTAAAGGATACTTGTTAATGTAAAAAAAATGCTGATTATAATGATTTTATAAGGGCATGTGGTAAATATGAAAATTATGAAATAGATAATGATACTTATATTTTATGGTTGATTTTGGGAAAAGCATTATATTCTATAATTTTCAATTAGGGGTACATAGGCCTATGATTTGTTCAATTCCAAAACTGATCTACTGTCTGTGTTTAGTTAGTTTTATAGGATTTTGTTAGTATTGCCAATTGATACTAACCTAATAGTGGTATTGACCTATAAAGAATTATGAAAAAGTGACTATACGGTTACCTTTTAATTTTTTTAATTTATATATTTTTCCAATCATGAAACCTAATAATACATGAATATCTAGAAATCAACCTCATTTATTTTGAATCCCTAGATGTGCTTACGAGGGATAAAACCAAAAAAAATTGGGTTAAGTGAAATAATCTAAGCTTAACCTGATCACTCTTGTTTGATGATTTTCCTTGTCTATGTATCCATTACTATGAGGAAGGAAATCAAGCCACATGTAGTTCTCCCACCTAGTGTGATATTGTAATTTTGTTCCTTCACTATGCGTATCTAGATAATGATTAATTTTGGTACTTGAAAATTATTAATTTAACCTATATTTTGAGTGTTATAAACTTGTATTGTGACTAATTCTAATGATATTTATTAAAATTGGGAATAATATTTTATATTTTCTTAGTATTTAATAGTTTTTAGAATTATTTTATATAAATACAAATCTATTTTGAATGAGACCTTTATTTATTTTCATATGTATCCATTTGAATAATGTCTCACACAACCACTATGTTAGGATGATGTACTAACCATAGGGATGGGTTTTATTTTATAAAATATTCATTATTGGGATAAAGTTACTTCTGAACAATAGAAATTTTTGTTATCAACTAACAAATAATAAACATAACTGGAGGAATTGACCCATGTATATGCAGATTAAACAGAGAGCCTAGAAATGTCTATGTAGGATAATAATATGTTTAAAAAAATTATATTTTTTATATATAAGTGTTGAATCATAAGATAAAATTCAAGTGTGAGATGATGGTGAATAAGGACATTTTTTTGTGTGCTCAAGTCATGCATGGTAAATGTGTGTCTCAATTTTCATTATCAAGTACTGAAGACTAAATTTTAATATCTATAATGCCAAGAAATTATTGTTTAAATGCATATTTTTATTTTAAATATATTGGAAACATTCCATGAAAATATTCTTAAAATTAATAAATAAGATAAAATATCTTATGGATGACAAAATTATCAACTTGGCCACCCCTTTAGATGAATCTAGATCGCAACACAATGGAAATCAAAAGTTAAATATTTTTAATTATCATTTTATTGAAATTAGTAAAGCATAAATTAAATATAATTCAAAGGTATACACATACTATTTTCAAACTTTTATCACATATTGATGTTCTTTATCTTGCAAGAACCCCTCGAGTCTCAATCTCTTTGAGTGTATGCCTTAAGGGGTGCATTGGGAAAGGGGTGGGCAGACTATTGGTGATTCATAGGATTATTGTCCCTTTCACCACTTTTTATATACACACATATCTCCTAAAAAAATATCCATAAGCTTATTCTTCTCTATTACACACTACTCAGTCATTTCCCAAATTTCCCCCCTTTTTCTGAACCTAAACCCCCTTTCTACTATTTACTATACTAGGTTGACTGATTTGATCCTGAATTATTTTGGTTATAGTTCATTTAGAGTCTAGGTCATCTCTTGGCCAAAAAGGCCCATGACATAGTGATTTTTTTTCATAATTTTACTAGGTCAACTGGGTCAACCCTATCAGCCAAAACTTTTGGAAGGGCTTATGGTTAAATCCACCTATATATATAAGATCATTTCACCATTATTTATAAAATAGAAGATAAAGTAAGAGTCATTATGCATATGATTATCCACCATTATAATTAAGGATCAATTTTAGGGTTTCATACTTTATTTAAAGATACAAATATTATCTTATGGAGAAGTCTTTTGGATGCATTGCTAGGTTATGTACATAGAGCTAATTTATCATTATCTTCCTTACATACCACAACAACCTCTTGCAAATCACCTTGGCCAAGGGAGATATTGAGGCTTGGGGGGTTTGTTTTTAGGGTAAGTATTCTTAAATTTGATCCTCCTTTGTAAGAGTAGATATATATGCATTTTTAATTCTCTTTCATGCATTAGGATTCTATAAACATTGACCTAAGTATATGTCTTCTATGAATGTTTAATTTTGTTGTTTATTACCCCCACATTATGACACAAGCTTTGATGAACACTAGATTAGACATTAATTTACTTATTATTTTATTGAATATGAAAACATATGACTTAGGGTTATTATGTGATTGTGCCTCATTGGAAGCTTTGGAACCCTTAATAGTATTATTTATTGTGGTAAGATACCCCCTAATTAGGTCTAGAAGATCCCCATATTCATGATGTTATTTATTATCTAATGTATCCCCATTTGAAAGTGAAAGTATGATCTATCTTATTTGAGTTAGGATTGATTTATAGATATGATGCATTTTTTATTGCATACATTCTAGTGAACCCAATGTAAATATAACCCTCGCAAGTTTTATTTCATATTTTTCATTATTTGATCATTTTATTTGTTATTTTTCTATATTTATGATACTAGGTTGATAGTGCTAGTATAGTTTCTAAATTTTGTGCATAGGTTTAATAGACAACACATCAAGATGACTATAATATTTGTGTGGGTTTTCATTAGATATAGGATACTAGTTCAAATAGGCCGACATATTACAAGTTATCACTTCTAGATAGGCTACTAGGTCTAATTTGTTGACATAATGCACTTTAAAAGTTCCAAAAAACATACCAGGTCGACACTACCAATATTATATTATTTATAGGATTTAACAAATAGGGAACTATAGAACTAGGTTAACCCTGCTGACATGGTTGGCAAAATTTGCAAGTAAAAATCAAGGCATTTCAACTTCAATCTCAGTTTCCTCTGCATCTTTCAACCCACCAAGGCTCCTTTCTCTCTTTCTTTATCATTTTTTTCTTCATTATAATTATATCTTTCATAGTTTATAGTCTTTAAAACTGCCCTTATGCAACAAACTAGGTCAACTCTATCGACCTAATTTTGTATTTTATCCTCTATCTAAAAGACTAGGCCACTATTATCAATGTAGTTCTTAAAAAACCCTTGATTCATAAGTATAGTAGTGACATTGATAACTCTATACTATAATCTCTACATACACTTTCATCTGAATTGACACTATATTTTGTTTCAAAGTTGGAATTAACATATATATGCTATTAATTACTTCACACTTTCACTTTCAGTTGCTTGCATGCTTAGAATAGATCACATATTCTAATTAGGTGGTTTAATATACCATTTTGTTGCACTATTTTTTTATTTTATGAAAAAACTACCAAATTACAAAATCTTAAAATGCATTTAAACAATTATCTACCTAAGGCCTACTTTCTTGGATTTCATCACCAAGGGGGAAGCCAACTTGGTTTTCTGATCAAGTATAAACATGTGTTTAATGGTATATATTGGAAAAACACTGACACCCTTATCATTATAGTGTGTGAAGTGAGGGGGTAGGCCATAGTATCAATCTAGTGAAATTGCCAACATAGATCCATTTTAGCCTAAAACATCCATAAACCATTTATCTATTTCTTTATAATTCCTTACTTATAGCCAAATTCTTATCAAATATATAATCATACTCTAATAATCTAACACCATTGAGGATGACCACTTAGTTATAATTTACTTTCCATGTTGATTGCTTGCTCTTTGTTCAATTTTATGTTTTATAACAAAAGCTTTCATTAGCTAGTGTTGGTGTAAGGTTTTGTGTTGTGTGATTCAATTGGATCATCCTCATTGACCCAATTGATTGTGTGTTTCCTTTCATTTATTATTTTCAAATGTACTATCAATTTTTTTATTTCGGTACAAACTATTTATTTCCCTTGCCTGTAGTAGTAATTTAACCCTATCAACATAGTATTCTTTTATACCTTTAGGATACTATACTAGGTCGACCCTATTGACTACATATCCTTCTTTACCTATTTTATGTCCAAATTACAAAACTAGGTCAACCCTGTCGACTCTATATCCTTATTTTCTTAGTTTTTAGACCCTATTTTCACTTCTAGGTTGACTAAATCAATTATGTACTCTTATATATTCCTTCCTATCTCTTTACTTTGGTAACTATTGTATATTTTTTTAGCTAGTCTTATATCTCTTTACTTTTGTAACTATTCTATATGTGGTTATCTAGTCTTGTTGGTGATGCAATCGACCCAAATTCCTAGATGTTTCATCTCATAACTATATGATTTAGTCAATGATTTAGTGAAAGAATTATAATGTGATGATCTTCTTGAAAATTACCTTAGCCATTTCATCAATGTGAAGCAACTTCCTAATGAATCTACTCACACTTTCATCAAACAATGGAAATCTCTACCTCACAAAGTTTACCATAACATGAATGATGATACTATTTTAAAACTATTTGTTATTACTCTTAAATCTCTACTTCAATACAATGTTTGAATCTTTTCCCCTAAAAATTTAGAATAAGCCTTAAACCAAGCAAAAAAGGCAATACTTTCTTATGACTCAATTTGAAACACCTCATACAACTATTAAATAACATTTACAGTCATTTTATCATAACATTGATTCATCCAATCCTCCCTAGCCTCAAAATGGATCATCCAATTCAACCAATTTTAACCCAATCCACCCTCCCTTGAGTCTAGAATAACTTAAGAATAAATTTCTACCCTCTAAGCCCATGAGCTTTGCTCCTTGCAAACCTCTTTGAAAATGGCACAATCCTAATAAGTTTTGTTGGTGGCATGCTACTATAGGTCATTCTCATGAGTCCTTCCATGATCTTCATCAATGTATTCTTTCTTCCTTGCTTGGTCCACATTTCAATCTTTATACTCTCACAAAACAACATTATCAAGACTATTTTCAAGCTTCTTAAATTTAGTCTCAATAACCATAATCACATCAACATCAAATCCCTTATGAATCATAATATTTATCCTATACCTACATCTCATCCACTAATGTTTTTCAAACAATTATTGATATTTATTCCTACACCAATAAGGAAATAATATCTAACATGAACAACTTTCAACATATCATTTCATCCATTGAATGTCAATCTCTTAGATCACATAAACTAAAAGAGTATCTAGTTTAAATGCCTACTCTAAAGCATATCATAGATTTTCCTTGTTTACCTACTTTACCTATTCATACATATCCTACACATCTTATGTCAAATTCAACCTCCTTAAAATATAATAAACCAATACATTTACCTATCTCTAAATATACCTTACAACCCAATGCAGATTGTTATAACTGTTCAATTTCATCTCACTCTACTTCACATGTTGGGGCATCTTGTGATGCCCATCCACATATCACTTTATAATTTGGGGCATCTTTTGATGCCCATCCCTACATCCACTTGCCCATTTGGGAATTTAATGATGCCACTCTTATTATATAATATATAGTAACAAACAAATTTAACTTCAAGATACCTTCCAAGGCATATAGACATGTATTTTAGATGCTCATCTTTGATACAAATGTTAGCATATATATTACTTGTTATTTTTTTGTCTCATGTTTCTTTGATTTTATGAACTTTACTTCTTTTAGTTTCACTTTTCTAAGCATCATTATTTTCCTTTATGTTCTTTGGTTTTATTACACATTATATTTGGAATTTTTTTTGACTTTGGTTCTTATGTATATTTTTCTTTTTTTCTTTTTATGTTGTTTTTTTTCCTTAGTAGCTTTATAATTATTTTTCCCCTTATTTAGCATTCACCTCCTTAGTGTTCATCTTATGATTTGCAGTGTAAGAAAATGGATATGATCAAGCCTTCCTTACAAATTACCAAATTAAAACATATTTAAATAACTTTTTGGGATGACTACTACATTAATTAGTTCTTGTGCTAGATCTATTTTAGGTTAGCATAGATTCTTTAATGACATGACTATCATAAACATATCTGCATCCATTTTATATCATTAGTTTACCACCTTGTCATCATCTATGAGAAAATTCATCATTGTATCACTTATCACATAGATGGATATCTCATGATCCTCATATTTCACTTATTTTCCTTCATTTGAGGCTCACATCAATTAAATTTGGGATTTCACACTTACTTTTGTTTAAGTCTAGGAGTATTTAGACACCTTGGTCTTTAGGTCCTTGGTATTTAGGTCCTTTTCTCTAGTGACCAAGTGTAATGTCTCTTTTATTTTTTACCTATTCCACTCATGTTTGGTTGTCTAAATATGTATGGAGGAGGAGGAATAGAAAAATCCAAACCAAGTTAAAATCCAAATCATAAAATAAAAATAAAAGTCAATGATTAAAAAGTAAAAACAATCTTAAAATTCAAATCATACTAAAAGACATGAGTATAAGCACATCTTATTGTAATCAAAGATAAAACTCCCTACGTAGCTTCACAATAGAGTCAAGGTCCATTTCAGTGTGGTAGTCCATCAAATTAGAAAAGGAGAATAAAAAATATTTTGGTGCTACCTACTTTCTCATGCAAGTACCTAATGTTCACATTAGATCAATGGCTCTATACGGGGTCCTGAGGAATGGGGAATATGTTTTGGGATGGTAGGTACATTTTAATTTTCATTCTTATATTCTTCATGGTATGATCTATGTACTTCACTTATGAGCTCAAGATTTGTGTTCATTAGTCAAAGTGTCCCAAGTCTTTTGTGTTGATAGTTCTTAGCCTTTCTCACTTGTCTAGTGTGTCTCATTCTTGTTAAGGATGTTCACATCACCCATGTGGTACCTCAAATTATTTATTTAGATCAAATTTCCATTATATTCCCCTTATTGGATATTTCTTTTATCGGATCACACCCTTGATCACATCTACCTTATTACACCTCTTGGTTCATAGTTTATGAATTACATTATAAGACCTTAGATAGGACTAAAACTTCCTCACAAACACCCTTAAACCATTTATTTATCACACCATTTAATTATCATAATATTCATGTTTCATGTGTTTGTGTTTTCTTACATTGTATCTAATAACAAGAACTAAGTTTGAGTTTTCAGCCTTTAGATGTTTTAATTTTCATTTATTTATCATGTTCTTGTTTGATTTTTATGCACTTAACTTATGTTATATTTGACATTCTCACATGTTTATATTTATGTATAAATTCTTCATTTCTATCTTCCATCTTGACGTACATTTCATTTTAAATCATTCATATTTTTCTTTATGTTTGATTTGACATGCTTATCTTACATTCGGTTACTTATCACTTCAATATATTTATTAGATTTTACTAGTATGTTATACATTCCTTCTTTCCATTTATGTTTTCCATGCTTTATAATAGGATTTACTATGTCATAAAATTATTTTCATTCATTTTCCATCATTTTTTCATTCATTTTCCATCAATCTTTTTGGATCTAACCTTGCCTTAACAATCATAATTTAGCAATTTTTTTAAGTCCCTCATATCTTTGTCTCTAATCACTCTTTTTAAAATATAATAAAAATTTATAAAATAATGAATTTATAGAGAATATTTATAACTAATATATGCCTATATTCCAAAAATTTTGATTTTTTTCTCTTTTGCACTAATCTCTATAGGTTCACCTAATGTTCATTACATTGGATACCTTCACATCTCTTATTGTCTCCTTATTTATATATAGCACTAGGGTAAGTAAATGTATGTTTTTTAAAACTCTATCCTTTAATTTATCTTATTTTATCCTTAATACATTTTACTTAACATCAGCATTATGTGTTATCATGTTCTATTCCCAAAGCACCATCACGTGTTGCACTCTCATGACACATTATGAGATTAGAATGGGGAATATGTATACACATAATATTTTAAAAATTTTATTGCTTACTAATGTTTTTAATCTTTAAATAACCCATATATTCTCAATCTCTTTGAGTGTACACCTTAAGGGGTACACTAGGAAAGGGATAGGTAGACCATTGGTACTTTTCATGATTGTTGTCCCTTCGGCCACTTATTATCTACACACTTGTATCCTAAAAACCATATCCCTAATCTTGTTCTTTTCTATTTCACACTCCTCATTCATTTCCCACATTTTATCCACTTTTTCCTAACCTAAACACTCTTTCAACTTTTTATTCTACTAGGTTGACTAGGTCAACCCTATACTATTTTGGGTAAAATTTATTTAGGGTCTAGGTTGGCTCTTGGCCAACCTAGCTTGTGACCTAGTGATTTTTTGTCCATAGGTATGCTAGATTTATTGTATCAAACATATCATCCAAAAATTTTAGAAGGGATTAGTGTTAAATCCACCTATATATACAAGATCATTTCTCCATTATTCATAAAAGAGAAGAAGAAGTAAAAGCTATTGCATATTTGCTTATCCACCATTATACTTTAAGAGAAAGCTTAGGGTTTCATACTTTATTCGGAGATATGGATCTTTTCTTGTGGAGAAGTATTTTGTATCCATTGATAGGTCATGTATCCTAGAGTTGATTTATCCTTATCATCCTTACATATAACAATAACTTCTTGTAAAGTACCTTGTCCAAGGGAGAGATTGAGGAACAGTGGGTTCATCTTCAAGGTAAATATTCCTAACTTTGTTCCTCCTTTGTTATAGTAGATAGATATGTATTTTTACTTCTCTTATATGAATTATTATTCTATATAATTTATGTGAATATATGAATTTTATGCATGTTTACTTTTATTATTTATTACCTCTACTTTATACCACAAGCTTTGGTGAGAACTAGATTAGACTTTACTTTAGTTATTATTAGTTTAGCGAATATGAAAACGTAGGACCAAGTTAGCGTTATTACATGATTTTGCTTTACTGGAGGCTTTGGAACCATCCCTAATATTTTTTATTATGATAAGAGATCACTTAATTATTTCTAGGGATCCCCATATTGGTCATGTTCCTAATTATCTAATGTATCCTCAATCAGTAGTGTAAGTATGATCTATCTTCTCTAAGTTAGGATTGATTTATAGACATGATGCATTTATGATTGCATACACATCCCCCACTATGACATATAATTATTTAATACATGATATTATTAGTAATATTATCAATAATTCACCATATAAATCTATGATCACATGTGATGATAATAATATTGTTTATGACGATTCATATTTTCATGCACTATTCATATGATCCTATAGTTATTAATAACTCATACACAATGTAATGATTTTAATTTTTTAAAGTGATGATATTTTCATGATGATACTTGTACACTTACTTGGGTACACATGAAATAAATTACATGATATGTTAAGAGTAGTTAAAAAATTTATCTAAAATAATAAAATACATTGGGATACATAGATCAACGTCTTTAGGTGGGGTTTATATACTATCTATACCATTCATATTTATATCAATTAACATGGCATTTGACATGTTTTAAGGATGACCTTGGGCATAAAAATTTCACACAGTACCATCTATAGTTTATTGATGTTTAATATACATACACTAAAAACATATAGTCATAGTTAAAGGTGTATAATATGAGTACCCTCTAAACCTAATGGTATCTCCTCCACCACCATAAAAAGAACCATAGATGGTTTTTACACCTATTTAGGATCATGATACAAATAAATTTTTTACACATATAGGGGTTCTGTATATATACCAAATTGATAGGAACATAGTTGAGCCTACTATACATACAACTATTTAGATCCAATCACATCATAGAGTTGATGAGGGCCCACAAACGTCACCATCTCCTAAAATACATACTCAAGTACCACTACATATATTTTAACATATTCCAAAACAAAAAAAAGTTAGTTTGGCATTATCATAATATGTAATAGACATGAAATATACCTTATCTATCTATAGGTATCCATCATATACTAAATTCTATGAGTAGCGATCATGATAGTTATCATGCAACACATGAATGATTATTAGATCCTAAAAAATCCATATTTGGTAACTTTTATCCATGACAAAGGATCCTTACAATATATAATATATACACTTAATATTATTTACCCATTGATGTGATCATTGATTATCCTTTCCAAAACTCAAATATAAAAAAAAATTAAAAATAAAAATTGTAAGAAAATAAGAAAAAATAAAAAAATCATGACTTTAAAATGAAATAATTATTGGATTACACTATTTATATATGTTATTTATCACATTTTTGGTATATAGCATATTATTTTTATAGAAACATGCATTTTAATTTATATCAATGTGACATATAAAATCTAGTTTACACATGGAAATATATATGTTAAACATTGATCTACCTAGTGATCATCATGATACTAGAGGCATCTTATTCCATAGGTTTTACAATTATAGGTTCTATCTTTCTAAAACCTTTTCTATGATTTTGATCTACCAAGATTTCTTACACATGATTTTATATTTAATAATATCATACCCATTGATAAATACATATGCTATTATACTATGATGTGATATTAACACATATGGATAGTGTATACTAGTTCCCTTATTCTAGGATCCATTGATGTCATTACTCTCTTTAATGATATGATCATTTGCACTTTTCTAATTTTTGTGTCCTTTTGGCGATGATTGTGACATATTTATGTCCCTTGAGTGGGGCTCTTGGACTTTTTTTATATTATTTATTCAATGTCCCTTGTTTATAACATATTTATTTTCCTTTGCATGTGGCCCTTGGTCAAAATTTTATGACATATTAATGTCTTTTATATGCAGTGATTGGACTTATGTGTGACTTTAACAATTGAATTTGTTGTACTTATTTATTTAATCTAATATTGATTGGTTCCATGATATATATCATGACTCTTTACTATGTAGTATTATTCAGTAGTCATATTATGGTAGTGTCATATATATATATATATATATATATATATATATATATATATATATATATATATATATATATATATATATATATATATATATATATATATATATATATATGCATTATGTATGTTACTTAATTTACTTGATTGACATATATATTAAAATGATTATATATTCTCCACATGTTCATGTGACATTACATGATCTTATATTTATACATGACATGAAATAATTAACTCTTATTTTGAGATGAGTGGATTACAATACACATTCTTCATCTAAAAATGGGGGCATTATGGTTGGATTTTCATAGTGACATAAGCCTCTATGAGCATAAAATAATATAAGGGTAAATATTTCAAAGATTCAAGATGGTCCAAATATCAAATCTTCTAGTTACATAGCAAATATTTAAACTATAGTATGGATTATGGATGAATGTGTCATGTATATACACTAATTTTACAAATACTTGAGCATAAATTCATACACACTTGGTTGAATATGCAAGGGTATATATACATAATTTACATGAACATGAGTTATAGGTTTCTAAATACACTTACATTTGAGATATAAATAAATTCAACATATAGATTTATAACATTATATATCAATTGGGTGTAAATTTATGAGGCATGGTATTGGTTCATGCACATTAACACACTTTCAAATTCATTAAGAATGATATTGGCTCATTCACATACACAACAATGAAGTTTACATATGAATGTAAAATGGTTGTCACTTCACATCACATTTAATATATCTTAAGTCATGATGGGGGCATGAACATTGTTCATTATATTTATGTCATGAATTTTATTTTATATTGAAAGACCTTTATTAAGAAATATACAATAAAATATATGCTCATGATGGGGGGCATTAATTTTTTTCATTCTTTTTTGATCATTTATTTTTATACATAAAATGAACATAAGTGAAACTATTTAATTACATATATAATACATTTGTAGTGGTTGGTTCAATTTTATTTGAGTGAATTTATGTTGATGGTTCCCTATTTATCATTTTAGTTATTCTTGTTAGTACATCATGTAATTTTCTCCACATTCATGATTATTTGGACATGTCATCTTACCAAACCATGAGAATGCATAGTTACTCAATTATGGGGTGAAATCACCCAATTCTCCATGTTCTTCAACAATGAACTACAAGTTTCTAAAATACTCAAACAAGGAAGCATAAACTCAACAAAATGATGAGGGAAATATGGTATTAAAAAAAAATGGGTCTAATCTTACCATTTATCTTTTAAAATTTAAAAATTAAAATTTGGATTAAAATTATCAATACGTTGAAATTAAATACATATGATAGTAGGTTTTTATATTGAGTGACCTACATAGTTGGATAATTATACTAGATATAAAGTCTTATGTACATACTAAAATACATTTTGTTCTTTTAATCTAGCAATTCCATTACCAGATTAAAAGGAGGAATTTTTAGACATTATAATATGGTATTAAGTACTTGAAAATGAAAAAAATGACATAAATTTATCATGCATAAATCAAACACATAAATAATATCCTAATATACCATTCTCACACTTTCATGCTATAGATAATGAGTTGTTCCTTTTGTTTTATTGTTACAAACCTATAATAATCTCAATGTCTATTTAAAACCTATTAAATATATTTTGTATAAATATTATGGACTTTAGTTTAATCCACCTATACACAAGTCATCTTCATCAATTTAAATAAATATTGGTAGTAAATACTAGCCTAATATATTTGTAACTAACCCTCACCTAGAAACTACTATTAAAAATACACATTTCCTTGGGATTGACCCAATTTCCTAACATGTTGTTGGTGTGAGAATTAAAAATTGGACTCATATACAAATGAGTCAAGGTCTCAATAAAAATGGACTTGGGGCATCAATATAGTACACATAAAAAAAAATTGAGCATTAAGAAAAGCATCCTTATTCTTTGAAAATAATAATAATAATAATAATAATAATAATAATAATAATAATAATAATAATAATAATAATAATAATAATAATAATAATAATAATAATAATAATAACAGTGGAAAGCCAATTATAAATCACACCAAATCCAAGTCAAAGAAAATATTGTCAACTATCAGATCCAAATCAGTAGTTGCATATAATTAATTAACATAATTACATTATAAAATAATATGTTTGACAACTAAGTGTATATTTATATCTATTTTCATAGAATTGGATATGTAGGCAATGCTAGATACTAAAATGGGGATGATTTGGGTTAGCTCAACCCATTACACTTTCTCAATTTTATAGGTTTTTATCCCTCAGAATAACACCTAAGGTTTCATGTATTATTAGGGTAAATATCACACATATATATCATACATAGATAGTAAATGCTCACCATATGGTCATAATCCCTAATTTACACATAGTATAGTACTGATCAACACGTGATTATCAACTAGAGATATTGATCTACATCAATAAGATTAGACCTATGTAAATAAATATTCAGCTATTGAATAAAATGAAATATATACATATTCTTAGTTGATATCCACTTCTAGAATAAAATCAGAGTCAGATAGTGACCCAATAAACATACTCAACCCGTTGTTGTACTTACTATATTTGACATATGCCACTTATCAAATTATTGCAATTAGTTCTATTATTTTGTATTCAAATGTATATTGACTAAAATATATTTATATATAAATTATGTTTTAATTTTACATTATACTAGGGTTTCATTACCAAATTATGGTAAAATATTTAAAACAAGGGTGATAGATGTACTCACTTAAATTATATATATTATGTAAAAATAATTTATTTTTTTATTTTTTTATGGTTTCTAATTTTTGAGTTTGAGGAAACCCTAGTGAAATATTGAAAGGAAAGTAAAACTAAATATTCATAAATAATACATGGTTTTAAACTATATCTTATTTTATGTTTTGGTGTGTGTTACAAGACTAGAAGGTGAATATTATTACCACTGACTATTATATGCCAATAATTAATCATTATAAGATTATAAAAACATTGAACATATATGAAACTCTCTAATATGATTCAACACTATCAAATCTTCTATGTCCTCTCTTTTCATTGTTATCTATATAAACTCAATTTTTATTTGAAAACATTTTTTTAGAAACTAGAACTATGAAGGAAATACCATTTATGATTGTTTTTAATGAATATGTATCCATGTGGGTTAAAAGTTACATCAAAATGTATGAACATTAATTTCATATCATTTTATTAAAAATAAGATAGTTGAAATGGGATTATGATTCAATGACATCATAATAAAATAATTTCAAGATGCATAATCATTTTTTTATGTCTTAATATTTTAACATATTTCATAAATGTCTTAATCAAAGAGCAGAGGATTTTATAATGAAACCTCTATAAATAAGAGATATTAATAATTTTATAAAGAGCATAAACCCACGAAGGCTCGTGTGTTGTCTAGCCACACAAATTAATTTTACATCTAGAATACAAGAATTAAAAGGGTCAGAATGATGGAATGACTTGAGTAGAGTTGTACTTGATTTTTAGTGGTCTTCATATATTTAAAATGGAATAATACTATCTTGAATGATAATTTATTTTATCTTATCATTTAAAAAAAAATTGAATACAAGATACCCATTTTGAGACTATGCAATTTACATATATTTCCATTATGTTGAATCCCCATTTTTCTACTATGAAGTCATTTCCTTACATGTAATTAATTTATTATCATATATTTGATGGGTATTATTCCATTTAATGTTAATTTTTTTTCCTCCAATATTAATATTATTTTGGGTATTGTCTAAGCATTTATTTAATGATAAATGTAATTTGTGTCTTTAACACTGTTGAATACATTTAAAAAATGAATTTTGATTTTTATATGATGTGATCAATCAAAGATTATATAACTACTAGATAGTTTTTCTAAATTCAACAAAAATATTATTATTGTTGACAATACTTTTGAATAACGCCCATAACTCATTTTTTTTCCTTTCTTACTATATGATATTTTGTACTTATGTAAACATGGATGAATACTTTTACAAAGAAGGATGAATGGTAATAATAAGTGTTATTTTACTTAAGAGTAAGGAAAGATTTCATGAAATTATATACTTTATTAAATGTTATTTTTCAAATGTTTATTAAAATTTTGTGCACTTTTTAAAATATGAAATGATTACTTTCTAAAAAGTATGATAGAAATTTTTTATGGACATGCATTGATATATTACATGATGTTTGGCTATTAATGATAGTTTTAATGGGAAAGTGGGATCATTTATGTAAATTTAAGGTTAAAAACACTTTACAAATATATGTATTTATATATATGTTTTCATGTATTAATTAAAAAAAATGGGCCCTTTCCTATCAATCACAATTATAGTTATTGATACCCTCCCCACAAGTTGTGACCTTACCTTAGTGGTAGTATTAAAACATGTCATGTTGCTTATTTTCATAGGTTAAAATATTTTATATTTTTTCAATACTTAAGGATGAATTATCGATTTGGGACCAATAGATAGGAATAGTCATTTTTAATCATAAATTTATGTCTTTTAAAAAATCAACATAGGATAATCATAGGAATTTTGATGCAAGAGTATATAGTTAAACAATAAATATTGAATCACCTATAAATGTATATTTAGTGTTTTTAAGCTTTAAAAATTGAAATAAATCCACCATGGATTCATTCACACTCCAAAAAATTGTTATAAGGGCTAGATGGAGAAATTTTGTGTCATTGGATAAAGTGTCTTCTATCTTGCGTTAAATTGCCAAGCAAAAAACATTTGTGTTAATTTGTGGTTAAAAAAAATTACAACACTTTTTACTTTATAAATTATCCAATCATATCAAAAACCCATAAAGCTTTTAGTGATCATTTGAATATTTTTCAATTAAAAATAAAATCACAAGAGACACATTGTTAGGCACAAAAGATGATGGAAACATTTGGAGGAGGAAAACTATATTTGGATCAAATATTTCAAGAGTAAAGATCAATGTCTGGACAAAAATAATGTATATGTAACATTATATCTTTATATCATAGTCATAGGAAGAGTGAAAAAGTGTGTGTAGTCTTTGCAGTTCATAAAAATCCATAAAAGTGTGTGTTTGAGAGGTAATCTACAATGAACATGTCATTATTTTGAACCCATATATTTAAATATATTGATTGGTATTAAAATAATGTAAAAAATTTGGGATAATTATGTGTTTTTTTTCAACCATTATGAAAGATTTTGTAAAGGGCACAAGTGCAATATAGTGAAAATATTTTAATGTTATCCATATTTTATGGGTTAGTAATATTGACCGGATTTGACCCCAAGTCAAATTTGGCCACTCCCTCAAAATTCAAACTTGTCATGTGTTCATGTCATGCTTATATGGTCCCTAGAATTATTTATTTAACCTTTTATGCATTGTTTAAGGTTATTATGGAGAAGTTAAGGTAAAATCATGTTGTGGTCATCTAGTGGTTTAGGCATGTCATGAGGAAATAAGTCAAGGTAAATTTTTGTCATAGGTTATTAGGGGTTAATTAATGTCATATCATGTGCCAAACATATTTTCATAACATTTCATGAAGTTTTGGAAAGTTTGAGGATCATTTACTAGCTCTAAGATGTTTAAAATGCATGAAAATGTGATTTTTGGCTAATATTTATATTTTTAAAAGTTCCCTAAGTGAAAAAATTGTACCAAACACCATACAAGAATATTTTATTAATTAATCAATTGACACACCTGTCAACATGTCAATAAAAGGCTAGATTCTTGAAATTCAACTTCACTTTGAGGAGTTAGAGAAGTTATATGAACTTATGGAAGTCATGTTGAAGTTAAAATTTTGAATATGTGTACTATCATATCCTAGAAGTTGTAAAAAATCTTGGAGGGAATTTTTAGAACCAAAATTTATAGAAAACCGCTTATCTCTTTCAACACTCCATGCAAAAGCTAGTAAAGGCAAATTTCAAGTAGATGGTAGATGTTGTTTAGTTAAAGTTGGGGGATCATATTTTGAAAAAAAATTGGGACCATTATGGGATTAAATTTTAAGGCATTGGTAATTATATTGGTGATATTATATTTATGAATAATTTCTAAGAATGCAGATTACTTTGTAAAGTTTTAAAACCCCACATACTGAGTTTAGCACAATTCTAATGTAAAGTGTGAGATAATGGATGATTAAACTAATTGGATTATATTATAATATGTATTTATATTCATAACACACATTTAATAATCTTGGTGGCATGTGAATATATCCTTTTAGTATAAAAAAGTGGCCCTTGGGCATAGTTTGTAATAACTGGCAATTTTTCTATGTTTTTGAGTTCTCCATGCAGTAAATGGATTTTAGTGATTATTGATGGTATCATAAGCTCCTATAAATTCATTAATATACCTTTTATTATTAAAACATTCTATACAAGTCTCATGGTCACATATCCCCATTCACATTTGTAGATTGTGTTTTGTGCTTGCATATCATTTGGGTGATTTGAAGTAGTTTTAATATGTATTTAAGGGACATTGATATTTTTTATTCATGTTAAGTATTATTAACCAATAGTTTAAGTATAATTTTAGTCTTAACATTAATCTATTTTGTATTTTTCAAGGTTTTGAACACAAGTTGCCTAACAATCGTCTACATGCCTATAGGTCTGCAGGTACAAAAAAGTTAATGATGTTAATGTTTTATAAATATAATATTAGATATAAAATAAAATGGTAGTGTTAAAATAATATTTAAATGTACAAATATATATCTCAAATAATTTTTATCCAAATGAAGTTGATAAACAAGCTAGTAGCCTAAGAATGGTCACCTACAAGATTCTAACTATAAGCAGTGAGTGTAGAGGTTCAAAAGTTTCTTTAAAAAGGATAATTTACCTTGGAATGAAGTTATAGAGATATTTTGGTAATATTTAATCATATAAATGTTATAATAACCTATTTCAAAATGTCAACTTCAAACATGTATGAGTAGACCCCTAATCAACCTCTATAGTAGGCATGAGCAAGATTTACCTTGGACAAGTGAATTATTGTAAGGTATAATGATTTGGGGCATTGAGAGAAGAGTATAAAATATCAAAAAATAGTGAAGGATTCATTGGAAAGTTTTTAATGTTTGTCTAAATAACTAAAATGGATAAAACATAATCAAACCTTCTAGACAACACTTACAACTAGTTAAAAAATGTCTTGGATGGTAGTGTTGAGAGAACAAGGTTTCAAGGACTTGGGGGGAGTTACCAATAAATAAAAAAAGTGATAAGAGTTTGAATAATATTTAAATATTAAATAATGCCCCTATAATACCCAAATTTTAAACCATATCATATAGATGCACATAGGTAATGGACCACCTATATATCTATTTAGGTGGTTATGTTCTTTTTAAAAACTTGAGTAATGGTTTGCGTGAGTGTTTGATATAAGAAAATAATATTAATAAAAATGAATAATAGAATTTGAAAAATAATTAAAATTGGTCTTGGGAACATAAAAGGCTATGAAATTATCAAACACAGTCAACTATCTTAACAGTCACATGTAGACATGCATATGTGACTCAAAGTATCTTAAAACTTGGAGACAGTGGTGTGAAATAATTGGAAGGAGTTTTAAGTTAATAATACATAGAGATAAGGAGTTATATCAGGGGTTAAATAATCACATTGCATATGTACAGTCACCTCTAGGTCTACCAAAGTGACTCAAGACTTTCTAAAATGTAAGAATGGTTTGTGTTAAGAATTTGATGGTTATAAAAATAGTTTAGAGTTGTCAAGTCATCAGGACCACATAAGTTCTAAGAAATGATCTTGAGGGAAAAAGAAATAAATAGGGGTTTTTGAAACCCTACATACCGAACTAGAAATACATAGTCATACCTTACAAAAGTAGAGGCCTATTTGAAAAGTGTTTAGAGGACTACAATATGACATAAGGAAAGAGAGTTAGATAGAGGTCTTTGTTAGATTAAGTTAGAAAATATTGAGCAAAAAAAATTCAAACCTTGCCTGCTTAATTATTCCTTATAGTAATTGAGATTTTGATGAGGCAAATTAGTGTTTGAAGGTTAGAATGACTAAGGGAGGTATAAGGTTTTATGTTGATTAAATAGTTATGACATTGTCCTAAGAGTCTCAAACTCAAGCTATTGTGAAACAAATTAACATACATAGTTGGTAGGCCTTATACAATATTAATAGTCCTAAGATCATGCACAGACCATATACGGATTGAGTTAAAGGATGGCTAGTGAATTAAGGTGAATTGAATTTGAAATGGACTTGAGAACCTTTAGGGTATGTGAGAAACCTATACAAAAAAATCCATGGGTTATAAACCATCTGACAGAGAGAGAAACAAGAGGATATAACCCATTAGGGTATGATATTCATATGATCAAGATTTCAAGGAGCACAAGATAAAGACATGCATCTACAATGTTTGTATTACATAGTGACCATTGGCATTTAATTTTAACAAAGGAAAAACTAGTCTATAATACTTTTCTTATATATTTTGATCTAAGACTAATTTATTGATGGTGTAAAACGAAAATTTGACAAGGAATTCAAGGTGGATTCATAGAATCTAGTTATAAGATTTTAATTTCATACAATCAAAGTTATTGGGTTCCAAATTTGACTATACATTTTCCCATGTTCTATAAATGACTAGATAAGAATATTTGAGTTGTTCTTAATAGTATTTTAATGTTTCAAGATGAACCATATATTGGAGAGTGTTATAGACTCCATGAGGACCATTTGTGTAGATTTCATAGGTTTGACCAATCTATATTTAGTGTAAACAATTTCTTAGAAGTTTAATATATTTGTTGATTGCATTGGTAATTTGAGTGACCACTTTACAAAAGTGAGTCAAAAGAATTTTGAGTAGAATTGAAGAATAAAATTAGTATGAAGATGTTTTATAATTATAAAATTATTATAAAAAGGTATTGGTTGTCATGATATGCAACTAATTAGATATGGAGAGTCAAAATAACTTAACTATATTTTTATTGTATGTGACTAGTTTGAGTGGTCATTCTAAGAGAGTTGAATTGAGTGATTAGAGCCTATGTTGAAGTGTCTAAATCATATGGAGATGTATCAAAGGTCATGAGGTTTTAACCCATGTGATATAATCATATGTATATGTGAAATATTTGAGTAGTTGCTTTAGAAGTTTGAGACTGTGTTTTTTGTGTATGAAGACCTAAAGTGCAAGGAGACCTAATTGGTAGGTTCAAGTGTTGAGTTGGTGTTTTATGTGTAATTCACCCATATGAGAGTGACAAACATGATATTGGAGACAGGTTTGATGTTTTTAAATAATTGATAATGGATGAATTTTCTCTATGTAATCTCACATGTAATGTGTGAGTATGAAGGCCTAAGTGTTTTATGTCTCACCAAGACCTAATGGTGGTTTGGGGCTAATGAGGTAATGATAAACCTATGAAGAGGTTGGTTCTCACATGTAATGTGTGTATGGACCTATGATAAATGTGGTTAAAATATTTAAAGTATCTTGGCTAACCAAGATGTGTTACATCAAGAGAGTGGTATAAATACAAGGCATTATTGGACTAATTAGGTGTATAGTGCAAGTATGGCTTCAAGAGAAGGAGAGAACCTTTCAAAGAGAAGTTACAAGTCATTGATGATTAATATAGAGTGAATAGGATCATTCATGAATTTTTGATCAATTTTATGTAGGGGGACACATAGGTCATCAGACTTAATGAGCCTAGAAGAGGTAGTTTGAATAAGTTAGTCCTAGAGGTAGTTTGAGAGTGATTGGAGGTGAAGAGTGTAGATAAAGGTGATAAAAATTAGTAGAAGAGTAGTAACATGTGTTTAACATGATCTATTAAATGTATTGAGTGGGTGGTTAGTTGCCTATGGATTTGGTTTCTCCTTTCAATATTAATCTTGCTAAAGGTCTAGTTATTATGGGTACTCAACTACTAAGGGTAGTATCTCCTTCTGGGATTGGTGTCTCACTAAAATAAGGGATGGGTGTTCCTTAATCAGTTTGTGCTGGTATAAATTTTATATCTTATTTTATAGGACTATATTCCATATTTTAGGCTTTATTGGGTTTTATCCCCAAAGATGGTTTCCCACATATATCATGTGGTATGTGCTTGATCTTGATATATCTTCTTTGTTCATTGCAATGGTTAATTTGAATGTATCATGATTGTATGTGCTGAATATTTAAGAGTTGGGAATTGAATTGGATTATCTTGAATCATTGATTCACCCCCCCTCCCTTATTAGTGATTGTACCTCTAATATTTGGTATCAAAGTAGGATATTTTATGTAAGTTTAACCATTTGAAGGTGATCTAAGGTACAAACATGGATAAGTAGTTGAGGAAAGAAAATATTTAGTTGAGATCAATGATCAAAAGTTGTGAATAAAAAATTAATTATATTGAGATTGGAAAGAGTAATTCTAATTCCAAGGATGATGAACATGAGATGTGTGTTGAGGACTTTAATGAATAGGTCATGAAATATAGAGAAATAATAAGTCATCTTATAACTAAGTTTGAGAGATTAAGTGAAACTGTATATGAAGACAAGTTGACCATGTAGGATCTTAAGGATCAATTAAGTGTTAGAAAGACTAATTTGAGTTCAAATGAGGAAGAATGCAGACATCTCAAAACTCAATTAGAAGAGACAAATGCCAAGTTGAGTCTAAAGTAAGGTGAGGATGATGATTTGAAGTATAATCTTGATTTTATAAATATTATTAAAGAGAAAGCATGTATATTGAAGGATGATAAGAATAAAGACAATAAGAGGGAAAAAGAGACTATCCAAGATCTCAAAATTTAGTTAGAGGTTGAAAGTTCAAGTATAAGAGATAAAGAGGATGAGAGTGTTTAATTTGAAACCAAGTTAGATTCATTGAAGGATGATCATGAAAAATTTATTGTCAAGTTAAAAAATGCTAAGAAAGAGCAAGAGAGGATATCTCAAGACAAGAAGGATGAAATCACCAAGTGTAACATGATAAGACCTATTAGGCAATGAAACACTATAAAGTATGAAAGTTCATTTCATGGTCACTACTTTGCATGTAATATTTTTCATCATAAGATAAGAAACTATATAAGGAAGAGCTGTTGTTCAGATAGAGGTATGGATATTATGATATACTATAATTATCATGATATGGGACATGTTATTAGATTATTCCATAGAATGCATGAGAAAAGACTAACCTAGGTATGGATACCTAAGATTGTTAAGCTTGAGCATGATGAACCTGACAGATAAGATGGTATGTTTGTTGAGATTCATAATATTCATCAAGTAGAAGGTATGAATGATGTTATTTATTTCATTTTTCATTGAGTTTTTCTATTTTAAAGATATTGTAAAATCAAACTCTCAAGTGATAAAAAGGTTTATGGGCATCCTAGTGTGATCAAGAAAAGTCAATTCTTTGGTATAAAATCCTAAGGAAGTGAAGACCAAAAAAAACTAATTTAGTTGAGCCAAAAGATCAAGGTGGACTGCATGCTAAAGCAAAACAAGAATCATATATGAAGAAGGTTCAAGAATCCCAAGAGAATGTGTCATCTATCTAGATAGAAAAGGAGGATCAAAATTCAATTCAAGTCAATCTGAAGGAAAAGACCAAAGTGCTAATTGAGGATAGCTTTGAGGTATGTATAGATCCAAGAGAACATCATGTTGTTATTGAGAAATATTCATGCAAATAACATCAGTTTTCAATGCCTAATAATAAGGTTATTTATTTAGATGGAAAAGTATGTCATGAATCTATTTTGTCAATTATATATTAGAAGAAAAAGAGAATATTGTAGTAGATAAGCAAGTTGCTTCTCTTAATCTTAAAAAGAAGAAGAACTATTAGTATCAAATGACTAAGGAGGAGAAGGAATACAAGGAGTTCTTGGAAAATCCAAATTTTACATTATTCTAGGACATTGTGGGTTAGGGTGTCTCTATCTAGGCTTTAAGGAGACTCTTGACAAGCAAGAGGAAGCATGGTAGATGTCAATTGAGCTTTGGTTGATCTTGCAAACAAGAATATGATTAGAAGATGTGTTTGACTAAGGGGGATCATATGTTAAGATACTTTAGTCATGATAAAAGTTTGAATATGTCTTCTCTAGTTGTGAATTCAACAAGATTGATATAATGACTTGATCAAACCAAGTCATGTGTTTTGACAAGGTATTGAATATTCATGAATGATCAAAGAAAGCTTTTAAGTTTTGTAGGTATATAGGTCTAAGGATCAGAGAAGTGCAAGTTTAGATCAGTATATGTCAAAGAATAGATGACATGAGATGAAGCTTGATGTTAGGGGGAGATTTCTAAGCTCTATGAGCAGTTTTTGAAATCAATGATCAAGTTGGCATATTGAGGAAGAAACCCTTTATCATTAATTTTAATGGGGGAGAAAGATCAAAATGAAGAATTTCAAATGAGTAATAAGCCATTATAAGGTTGTTTTTCCATCAATGACAAAGGGGGAGAATGTTGAGCATGGTCGTGGATGTTAGGTTATCATTGATGTCAAAGAGAGCATGATATACTAGTGCATTAATGACAAAGAAGTTGTGTTTGATAGCTTGATGGTATGGACATGTTTTAGAGACCTTGTAAGGTGTTATGAGAGATTATAGAAATAAAAAGAACTCATTAAAGTAGTCATATGAGTGTCTAGGTTAAAGTAGTAATATTAACAAATAAGCTTTAGTGAGTATATTGATGAAGTCATAATTCACACATGTGAAAGTTTAAGGAGTAGTTAGGTATATGGATGGACTCCCCAATGATAGGTGATCATGTGATCTAAGTTTTAGGTCTAGACATGGTGCACATTAAACATTATTAAGGTGAAAATTTGGCTTCTCAGATATAGTTCAATAAGTTCCCATAATTATCCAATTTTGTGATATTGAAGATCTATAGAAAGCATTTAATTGTATCAAAGATCTAATAGTGAGCATATAATCTGACTAGATAAGGATATAATGGAATGCGTGATATTCTCAAATTATGATCCAACAATGCATGTGAAGTTAATATGTCAATGGTTATAAATATTTAATGAAGTAGTGACATGTTTCTAAATCATGATGTTCTTATAAAATATTAAATTCACATGGGTGTTCATGTAGATGGATATTGATAGTGCGGTTCGATTCAAATAGTTAATGCTCAAAAGGCACGTGAGGGTGACAAGTGTCTTAATCATGGAAAGAAAAGATCAATGATTAATGGTGAGGGTTAAAGAGATAATGTTAAGAGACTCACAAGGAGATATATGGAAATTTTAAGGTATCATGAGATAAATACATGTGTCTACAATGTTTACATTACATAGTGACTGTTGGTATTTAAATTTAACAAAGGAAACACTAGTTTGTAATATTTTGATTTAGGATGAATTTCATGATGGTGTAAAAGGATAATTTCAATATTCATTCAATTTGAATCCAAATAACCTATTTATAAGGCTTGAATGTTTGTAAATTTAAATTTATTGAGTTCCAAAGTTGACTGTATGTTTGACCATGTTCTGTAAATGACTAGAGAAGGATATTTGAGTTTTTCTTAATAGTATTTTAATATTTCAAGATGAAAAATGTTTTGGAGAGTGTTATATACTACATGTGGACTATATATGTATATTTTATAGGTTTGAAAAATCAATATTTAGTGTGAAAAATTGCGTAGAAGTTAACTATGTTTATTGAATGCACTAGCAATTTAAGTGAACACTTTACAGAAGTGAGTTGGAAAAGTTTTGAGAAGAATTGAATAATAAAATGAGTATGAATATTTGAATAATATTGGTGATAAATTTTTAAGAGTTGGGAATCAAATTATATTATATTACATCACTAATTGACCCCCCTCTTGGTGTTTTACCTCTAACACTCTTCTAGTTTAGGAACTATATTTATATCAATAAAGGGTTGATTATGTTGATCTAGTTCATTTTCCACTATTGATACTAATCTTAGTTGGTCGATAATAACTTTTTCTTAAGCAATGGGATAAGAAAATATAATTGGCCTATCATATCCTTATAATATATTTATGTGAGATGTTAAACACTAATAATGTGCACAACTCTATAAAATAACCTCCTTCACCTTGAGACACTAGGTGTGCTTGTGAGGGATATAAACTTATAAAATTTTAGAAAGTATATTGAACTTAGCTAGCACCAATCACTCCAATTTTATGATTTACCATTGAATACGTATCTTATTCTCTAAGGAGGTAAATCAGGACACTTATAGTTATCTCACATAGCGTACTTATGCAACTGTGATCCTTCATTGCATTTATGCAACTAATGACTTAGATTTCATAATTGAAAATATTTGATTTAATTTTAACTTGGAATGTTTCACACTTATTATAACTTATACTACTGATGGGTTCACCATTAGGTAATAATTAGGCATATTTTATCTTTGTATAGTTGTACATATTTTTTTAGGCATAATAGTTGTGTAACGAAAGGTTTGATTTTAAAAAAGTTTTTACATGGGTAGGTGTGTTTCTTACTAGATAAAATTAGTATCTCTTGGAAATATTAATTAAAATTGATGTATACATAAATAATGAATTGGAGGTATGGAAATTTTTGTGGAGGATATTAAGCAAGTTTGAAATATATGGTGAGTTTCATGTATGTTTAAAAACAATAAAATGGAAGATCAAACCTATAATATAACATGTAGATGTGAGATGATTTCAGGTTAGGACTATGTTTGTGTACCCAATTCATATGTGGTAAATGTGTTTCAAACTTGTCATCGTCACTTATATTTAATAAGATATTTTAGTGTCTAAAAAAGACCCCCTTTAATTATAGTAAAGGAATTGTTAGATTATAATGAAAGTATGTACTTTAATATGTAAAACACACTTTCTATTTGGTATGAATATCTAATTGTGCAAGTCACTCAATAGAAAATAGTGTAGCCAACATGTGTATTCGTTGTCCATATACTGACAATTTTAATCCCAAATTGAATTTTTGAAACTTTTAATTAGAAAAAGAAGAAATAAACCTATGTTCTAGTGACAACTATGTTATCCACAATTTTTTTAGAGATTTTGATTCCCTATTTAAGAATTGGAGAAACTTGTGTTCATTTTTTGAAGCACATGTAGTGTTTAGGTGATTGTGCTAAACATTTGTTTATCTATGTAAACTCTTGGGTTGGGAAGAGAACATATCCAACCCTCATGGGAGAAGTATATAATTTAATAAACCAAATAACTATGCATGAAGAGAGGGAAACACATGATTGGTGTGATAAAATAAAATTGAAACAACCACTTAGGGTTTTAGTATCACCTAAATAGGTTTGAACTCAACATAATCTATGGTAGGGTCAAATATTATAAGTTTGACCTTAATTATGAACACTTTGCCTATACGCTTACTCTACTCAACCACTATGGGTCCTTTCACCAAAGGGAGAAAGGTCATTTTTAAAATAAACATGATATTGAGTCCAAAATCTAAATATAAATTTAAAAAAAGAACTATGTTACTAACCCAAAAAAATCATAATACTCTAGAGCCCACACTTGTACCAGTTCAGGTATGTTTCTTTACTAGTCCTAAATCTCTAACACATATAGGGTTATGAAAAAAATGATAAGAGATTATGTCACATATTAAATTTTATCTATGATTAATTATAAAAATAATTATAGTTTTCTTGATATTTATGTGGTATTTTGAATATAATCATTATCTTTCACCTCCCATATTCCCTAGTATTTTGAATATAGATATTTCAAGAGGGAAAATTATGACCTCCCCATGGTTTGGAGGGATCACGACCGTGGGAAGGTTCACATTTTTTACCTATTTATGGGTAGAAAAAATTTACTTCCCCATGAGAAGGCTAAAATAATTTGTATTTTGTTGAGTGAATATTTTTGAAATGCTCCTTTACATATTTATTTATTTTTAAAAATTAAAATATTTATTATAATAATATTATTTAATAATATAATATTATTGATTATTTAATATATTTTTATAATAATAATTATTTAATGATTTATATTAAAAATTATTTTATATTATTTTCAATGATTAATAAATTTTAAATCTCATTATAATTATTATTTTTAATAAATATTTAATATTATTTTATTATTTCTAATAATTAATTATTAATTATTATTTAATGATTAATTATTAATAATTATTTGATATTATGTTATCATCTTATTTAATAGTTAATATGATTTAATTACTAGTTATTTTATTTTATATTATTAATAATCTTAGGAATTACATTATTAATTTTAGTAATTATATTATACAAAATTACAATGTCATTTATTAATAAATTACTTATTTATTTGGCTATAATTTGACCAAACACTTATATATCCTAAGTCCTATGTAACAAATCCTTTATTTTGATAATTAGTCTCATTCTTTTGAAATAAAACTCTTTATTTTTCAGATTTGTCCTTATTTTTTAAAAATTTGTTTAATTAATCATTGAAATATTGATTAGATAGTTAATTAGTTATTGAATTAATTAGTGAACTAACTAATTAATTAGTTAGTTAACTAATTAATTAGTTAACTATTTAGTTATTTAGTTAATTAATTAATTAGTTACTTAACTAATTAATTAGTTAACTAACTAATTAGTTAGTTAAATAATTAGTTAATTAATTAATTATTTATTTAACTAATTACTTAATTAATTAATCAGTCACTCAATTGATTATTTAGTTATTTAGTTAATTTAATTAATTAATAATTAAATAAATTATATTTAATTAATAAATCGTTATAGAAAAATTATATAAATACAAATTAATATAAATTTACAATTAATTAGTCTCAATTATTTATCATGAGATTTATTTATTTAAAATATTTTTAGATATTGAAAAAATAATTAATGAGTCATAATTATTTAAAGATAGATAATATATCTTTATGTGCCCTATGTTTTTAAAATGGTCCTTAATTTATCATCATTAATTTTAGCCTTAATTTTATTGTACATGAAATTTACCAATTCATTACATGGTTATAAATTATTTGACATATTTCATGCCAATAAAATAACTACAAAATTTACACTAAATATCCATTGTATCGATCATTCAATGCCCAAAATAAAGAACTAATAATCCAAATTACAATTTTGGAAAAAACCATTTGCTTGATCTAATAAAGATAAATAATTAAAAAATGTAATCATTTTAAACAAAATATAATCTCGATATGGAGGAGGACAAGCCACAACCCTAAGATAAAAAGTCCTAATGTAAACCCCTAGGGGTCAAAATATGAGTTTTATATTTACATGTATTATGATGGGAAGTCAAAATTGGATTTGAACCCATAATGTCAGATTTTGAAATCCTATAAGTAAATATGAATCATTAAGGTAAACCTAGGGTTTTATATACTCATGTGTTCACCAAAATGTTTTACCATATTGTAGATTATTTAATATTAAAAAATACAACAATTTGAACTACTCATTATTTAATATATCAAAATAAAAAAAAATGATGTAAAGGTTTAAACTAAATATCATTTGAAAAATTGTTATTATTATAAAGATAAAATATATAATGATTCATATACTTAGTATATTTGTGTTCTACATAGGACTAAGACATTATGTAGGTGATAAAAAGGGATAGAAGTAGTCTACAAGTTTTTGAAATTAGGAATTGGGTGTTTATAACTGCTTCAATAAGTCCTTCAATTATTAGACACTTATGTTAGATTATAATTTTTATCCTCTTTGATATTTGTCTATGTAAACTATGCCTCTTTGTTTTATCACAACACACTACACCTACTTATAATTTGTCTTTATGTGTGATATCAAAGGATTATTGTGTGAACAATATAAAAAAACATGTTTCCTTCTCTTCAAACCCATCTATCTTCTTTCATTGGTATGTTTAAGCATACAAAAAAGAAATAAAGAGAGTTGTACTGACATCAACCACTCAAAATTGAATGCTTGAGCATTGTGTGTGTATATAGTACTCTTAATAGGGTATCCAAACCACATATAGTTATCATATTTATGCACATGTATGAAATTATGTCCCTTTTATGAATGTGACATATAATCTAAATTTTAACACTCGAAAGATTATATATTGTCTTCCCTTTGGTGATTCACACATGGTTGGGTCATTATTCTTGTAATTTATTTATTAATTAGAGGTTTAGGGAAGTCTATTTGAATGTGAAAGTGAAATAATAGGATTTATAGTGATTAATTGAATATTATATATGATACAATAGGATTAAACCTAATTTGTATTTGTATGAAACAATTTATGTAATTTATCACACCAATGCAATATAAAATATATGCATTGACCCGTAAAGATGATTTAAATTTGAAAAATGGTTATTTTTTAGCATGGGTATAGGTAGATTAAGGTTGGATGAATCCATAATTCCATAATTTTATGAGTCTTATAGGTTCTTTTCATAAAATATGAATATTAATCTGATGATTTATAAATAATCTAAGTATAGTAATGAACATGTTAGATACAAAGTACATAATTCTTGTAATTGACTGATAACAAATTTGGATGGTTAGATCCATAAATATTATGTGGATAGAACATAAGGGTGAAAAATATACATATGGTGGGATATAATAAATATGATTGTGTATAGCATCTTAATCTTGTAAATCAAAAAATACCAAGTAGAGGTCTAGAGACCTTCTTACTACTTAAAGGTTGATATTCACCATATCATTATGTTTTCTGAGGTGTTATCAATAATGTCTCCAAGGTGACCAAGGATGTTCATAAGCTATCAAGGTTTATATGTCTTTAATGACAAAGTGTGATTTAATATTAATGCATGGATCATCAGTGTTTGGTTGGATATGTAGGTTGATGGATGTGTTTAGTAATGTAATCATGTTGAAAAGGTCTTCTAGGGTGTTAATAATAACTAAAATGAGTATAAAAGTGCTAGGTTTCCATTTTGGATCATCCTTGTGGTCATTATGGTCATATAAGCCTAGTTGGTCTTTTGGTAAATAAGGCTGAGTGAGCAAATTAATGACATCAATATTTGCACATGTGGAAGTGTCAGAAGGAGTTGGTCATTTGAATCTAATATGTTTTATGCCAATATCATATGATACAAGTTTGAGCTAATGACTATGTGCTTATAAGAAGATATAATGTTTCAAATTTGGCTTCCTTGGCATATTTCTCTATTTTCCATACCTAGCCAAATTTGCATTAAAAAGTGATCGTTGGAATTCAAATATTTGAATTTACAAAGGAAAACTAGTCCTATCTATTTTGGCTACAACTTTTGATGATGGATGAATTTAATGGTGGTATAAAAATTAAAGTGGTATAAAATTTCAAGGGAAATCTAGGAAAAATAATTTTGAGGTTTTCTTGGTCATACACCTACATTTATTATAGTCCAAAGTGGACTAAGGGTTTGACCATATTCTACAAATGACCCAAGAAGGATATTTGAGTTTTTATTGGTAGTGTTTGGATGTTTAAATTCTATTTATAAATTAGAGAGTGTTTCATACTCCCTAAGGTTCATTTGTATATATTTTGGATGTTTGACCAATCCATATTCTATAGGAACAAATGCTCACAAGTTGATTGTTTATTCATTCATGGTGTTTTCATGAGGAAGGCAAATGATTGATATGTTTTTGCATATGAAAAGGTAAGTAGGGATGAATATAAGCATATGAGGGTGTCTTATGGGTCATGTGGTAAGAATTATGTTCTTTGATGTGGTCTTGTGTTCCTATTTTTTCTTGGTAAAGTGATAAAGTGGTGAATAGTTCTCCATGAGATCTGTAAAGGCTACTAAGGCCTAGTTAAAAGGTGTAGCTACTAAAGGTGACCCATGGATGCTATTGTTTACCTATGAAATTTGTATTGAGATATTTATAAGTGTGATATAAGCCTTAAGATTTAATCAAAGTATTATGTCTGACCAAGAAGGTGATGGACAAGTATACTCTATAAAGAACTAAATCAAATGTGATGGTTTTAGAGTTGATATATGAAAGACAAAGATGTGTGACTGTGATTGGTGTATGGACTGAAGTGAATATCAGGTTAAGTAATGTTTTCATGACCTATAGGTCATAATTTTGATGTTATAATAGTTTTATTGTAGGGTTGAAGATTGAAGATGAATGAAGAAGTATAAAGTGATCCAAAAGGGTGTTTTGGATGAACTACTTATGTGTAAAGGCTTGAGAGAGTGATAAGGGCTGAAAATACATGTTAGAAATTATTTTTCCATCATATTTTTTAATATATTGATATTAGAGGTATTATGTGGGTACTCAACATTTCAAACAAGTTACTGTTAATTCATGTTTAAGGGTAGGTACTCATTGTGAAGTGGGTGCTTCACTAAAGGGTCTCATGTTTGTGATCATATTATAGGCAAAGTATTCCATGTATTTATAGGATTGAGAGTGATTTTTATCCCCCATGAGGGTTTTCCACATAATTCATGTGGTGTGTTCTTGATCTTGCATTAACTTTCTTGTTCATTGGTATGTATGACTTGTATGCTTTATGATTTCTTGTGGTGATTGATTAAGGGTTTTAAAGGATTTAAATTTAAGTTTGGATTATTGTGCATCACTTATTTAAACCCCCCCTCCCTCTTAGTGATTTTACCTCTAACAATTGGTATTATAGCCATATCTTCTTTACAATTTTAACCATTTGAAGGTGATCATAGGTACTATGGAAGATAGGGAGGCTGATACATATCTTCAAGGTGAACTATTATGTGACTTATTAGCTATCAAGCATATATAAGAAGAGAATAAAAGAGTGAATAACATGATATGAGGTAAAAATTCAGACCTGACTTCATCTATATGTTATGATATTAATGCAAGTATTGATGATGTAAAGACATAAATAGATAGAATAGAAACAACACTCAATAATTTATAGGATATGGTGGATAAAGGCTTGAATCAAAGGATGGATAATTTGTAAGGTAAATATATGACATATATAGATGTGATTTTATCTAAAGATAAGAAAAATTCTAGCTCTACCAAAGAATTCAAAGATGAGAAGTTTTGGTTTATTGATGGTCAATCAAAAGGAATGGTTGACATGAACAAATATAGTTATGTATTTAATGGATACTATTATACTTGTAATGAATCTGGTCATAGATATAGGGAGTGTACTTACTCTTCAAGGAGAATAAATGAGGTTATATGATATAACTACAATTAACAAGGACATATAGCTAAGTACTATAAGAGGGCCTTTTATGAAAAAGACATCAAGTAATTGACACCATCAAATTGTTCAAGAAAGACAAATCCATGATTGAATAAAAGAAGAAACAAGATTTAAACAATTCACTAAAGGATGAATCAATGTTTTTTTAAACTAGCTTGCATAGTCAAGATGATGAAAACAATAAATGGTATATAGACAATGGATTCTCAAGTAATATTAAAGGAGATAAGAGAAATTTTATCTCTCTCAAGAAGCATAATTAAGGTTTAGTAAGATTTGGTGATAAAAATTATGATAAAATAGTTGGGAAAGGTTATGTAAGTTTGGATAATGATCACACTAGAACTAAAAATGTTATATATGTATAAGGTTTGAAACATAATATTCCAAGTGTTAGACAAATGTGTAAAAAAATAAATACTTTGTATTTTCATGACAAAGGTTTGAAGTGATAAGAGCCAAGTCTAGAAAATTAGTTGCAAACAATCACAAGCTAGATAAATAATTATATATGCTCCATGAATCCAATAAAGAGGAGTGGTTTATGAATCAATTAGAGAAAATATAGATTTGGAATAGAAGACTTGGACATCTAAACTTTTACAATTTAGTGAGGATCAGTTCAAAAGGGATAGTAAGGCATATACATAAAATCAATAAGATTACTCATACTCTTTTCAAGGCATGCCTTCATGGGAAGCAAACCAAAAGAAGCTACACACCTTTGGAGAATTATACCACAGTTCCATTAGAGTTGATCTACACTAACCTATGTGTACCTACAAGAAATCAAGGCATTCAAGGTAATAAATACTTCATGTTATTAATTGATGAATTCACTAGGATGACTTAGAAATGTTTTCTTAAAGAGAAATCAGAAGCTTTTTCAATGTTTAAGGCATTCAAATATCTTATTTAAAATGAAAAAGGATCAATAATCAAGTGTGTGAGATCATCTAAATGAGGAGAATTTTGGTCTTATGAGTTTGATAACTTTTATGAAGAATAAGGAATTAGAAGAAAATATTTTTCTACTAGGACACCCCAACAGAATGGGATATCTGAGAGGAAAAATAGAACTGTCCAAGAGATAAATATAACCATGCTTCAGGATTCCAAACTATTAGATGGTTTTTGGGAAGAGGCTAATAATACATCAATTTACATCTTAAATAAATTGATAAAAAAAATTAATCCCAAATAATCTAAAGTGTTTGACATTAGTTGTCCTATTCTTCCATAGCTCATATGGTTATAAGACTCCATATGAGCTATGGAAGAATAGGATAACTAATGTCAAACACTTTAGAGTGTTTGATATCAAGTTTTTTATCAAGAGCGATGAAGAAAATCTTGGTAAATTTGACTCAAGGTCTTATGAATTAATCTTATTAGGTTATTGCTTCATAATTTTTTATTACAAATTTTTTAATAAGAGACTCAAAAAATTGTTGAAATCTTTAATGTAAGAGTTAAAGAGATAGATGGCATCAAGAAGCCTAGCTTGCAGATAAATGACACTACTAAGAATCCTATTTCAAAAAATGAAGGCATAAATAATCAATTAGATGATGAATAAGAAGAAGTTAGGTAGGACACTAATTCTCCTTCCAAAATAATATATAAGGATCATCCAATTTCACAAGTTATTAGAGATGTGAAAGCTAGTTTATAGACTAGAAGAAGAATGTTGGTCAATCAAAATCAGTAAGACACAAATCTATTATCCAAAGTTGAACCTAAAACATTCTTAGAAGCTATAAAAGATGAAAATTGGACATGTACAATGGATGAGGAACTTGATCAAATAGTAAAGAATGAAACACATGATCTGGTACTTAGGCCAAAAGATAATAATGTGATAGCAACCAAGTGTATATTTAGAAATAAGATGAATGAGAAAGGAGAGGTCATAAGAAATAAGGATAGACTAATGTGTAAAGGATATGCTCAAGTTGAAGGGATATATTTTGATGAGACATTTCCTCCTATGGAAAGAATGAAAGAAATTAGACTCTTCTTATCTTATGCAAGATTCAAAGGTTTCAAAGTTTACCAAATAGATGTGAAATATACTTTTTTGAATTTCAACTTAGATGAATAAGTTTACAATGAAATACCAAAAGGTTTTTCAATGACAAGTAATCAGGACTTTGTTTGCAAACTAAATAAGGCTTTATATGGTCTTAAACAATCTCGTAGAGCTTAGTATTAACAAATTATACAATTATATATTGAGCCAAGGCTTCAAAATAGGGATAGTTGATGGTAATTTGTGCATTGACATAGTTTTTGGTTTTTATAATGATAACATGAGTAGAGAGTTTATGGATGCCATGAGGACAGGGTTTGAAATGTCAATGTTGGGATAACTTTCCTTTTTCATAGGATTATAAATTAACCAAATTATACAAGGATATTAATTTCTTAGGGAAAATACATCAAGGATATGCTAAGGAAGTTTGGAATGTTGAATTGTAAGCTAATGAGTACTCCAATGATCATAGGGTGTAAGTTAAGTAAACAAGATGAATCACCAAAAGTTGATCAAACTTTGTATAGATCCATGATGAGAAGTCTCTTATACTCTATTTTATCTAGGCTTGATATCATGTAAGTAGTAGGCATTATAGGAATGTTTAAAGATAATTCTAGAGATTATCACTTGAAATTAGTGAAAATGATATTGAGGTATCTCAAGAGCACAATAGAGTATGGTTTATGGTACCCTAAGAGCAAACAATTCACTGTTGGGACATGCATTGATACAAATTGGGTAGAATGTGTGGATGATAGGAGTACTAATGGTGGTGTTCTATTCATGGATGAATTTTTGGTGTCTTGGATAAGTAATAATAAAGCCTCTATATCTCTATCAACTATATAATTTGAGTATATAACTATTACTTCATGTTGCACTCAGGTAATGTGGATGAAATAAACCTTGGAAGACTATAAGGTAAGATAAAATGGACCTTGTCCTATCTATTATGATAATACTAGTGAAATTAGTATATCCAAGAATATTGTTATGAACTCAAAAAATAAACACAATCCTATTAAATATCATTTCTTGAGAGAATAAGTGAGTAGTCAAAGTGTTAAATTGGAGTATGTGCCTACAAAAGAATAACTTGTAGATATTATAACTAAACCATTGACAAAGGCAACATTTAAATATATAAGATAAAGCTTGGGAGTCATATTCTTGTCTATAAATCATTATAAGGTCATTGGATAAGGTGAAACACAAGTTCATGATCTTTATACAAAGTTTTTTAGTGGAAATCTTCAAAAGACTCATTCAAGGACATTGGTCCTAAAAGCAATTTCCAGTCAAATTTTGATGATTAGTTTGGAAGGCCTGATCATGAAGTATGAAGGTAAAGTTATTTTGGAGTATGTTAGGATGTGTACAATTGTATTCCATGGGTTTTCATGATTATATTGGTCATATGTAACATTAATGGCCATTTGTTTGATTTGACCATTTTGGTTAGTGTTCACTACTTAGTGAGTGCTAATGTTGCAAATTTCATGCTTTTGATGTCCAATAAGCTATCCAAGAGGCAAGGTTAGTTGAATTTGATTTTTATAGGTGAAATAAGTGTATTATAGATATCATAAGGCTATCATGATCAATATAATGTGTTTTGGCATAATGACTATTGTGTATACAGGCTTTACAAGCACAAAATGATTGGTTTTAAGTGTCAAATGAATATTGGGGAGTGTTCAGGATAACTTTGAAGAATAGAAAGGTGTGTTAACCTAATTCAAATATTATCTAGGTGGTTTTAGGGTTTTAAATTTTATTGACGGTAAGATAAATATTTTTGAAGCCTTTCGGGTATCATAGTCTGTACATAAGGGCTAGATGCATAAAAAACCATTTCATGGTTTTATGTGTTTCCATATGATTTTAACCTCAAACATTGGTCCAATGGTGTGTATTTGATGAATTCAAGGTTTAAGGAATGTTTTAAAAGTTGGCATTAACTAGAAGGTGGTAAGCTGACCCTATTTATTCTTGATTCCCTAGCTTTTGCACCATGTGAGTTGGTGACCATGCCAAAGGATTTGAGACATGAGGATACTTAATCCATTTAAATGGACAAAATGGTACTAAAAAAAATTCATAATAATTTAAAGGTATTTATGAGGGATCATATGATTTTACTTGATAAATAAAATTTCAAGCCATAAAAATTCATACACAGAAAGTTATGGGCTTTGCAAGGTTCAGATATGTTACTAAGCCTCTAGGTAAGGTTAGTGTAAAGAAATGAACTTTTTTATAATTTTCTCCAAAATTCCAATGTTTTTTTGTTATCATATTTTTTTTAGTATATTTTGAACAAATTTCATGCTTTGATGGTGGCTTGAACATTTTTTGGTGATCATGAAGTTGAATTTTGAAAGATAGTTTGAAGGCAATCATGAAATTTTGTCATGGTTTGAGATGGTCTGAAGGTGATCATAGGGAGCCTAAGATCAAGTGAATTATGGGGATTCCCTATAAGTTATTGTTAAGGTGTGATAACTCTATTTTTATTGATATTATGTGTTTATTCTTCATATAGTAGGGCATGGTCAAAATGGTGTTTTGTTAATGAGTAAGACTATGAATATTTGATAACAAATGGTACGCAAAGTGATAGGAGGATATGATATCATATCTCAGAGGAGTTTTATTATTTATTTTTTATTTGAAAAAAAATTCAAAGTTTTTAGGTCTTCATGATCAACATGTAAGCCCACTTTATCATGGTGTTAAAGGGGGAGAAAGTATTTTTATAGGAAGGAGTGTGTGTATAGCTTTGTGTTAGTGTTGACATCAATGAAAATGGGGGATATTTTTGAGGTGTTGTAAATAATGTATCCAAGTTTTCCAATAGTGTTCATAAGCTATCAAGGTTGCTAGATAGTTAATTAAAAAGTGTGATTCAATAGTCATACATAGATCTTTAGGGTTTGGTTGGATAGGTAGGTTGATGGATGTGGTCATGTTGCAGAGGTCATATGGGGTGTCAAGAGTTCTTAAAGTGAGTATGGAAGTTATAGATTTCCATTTGGATCATCCTTACGGATAGTTATCCAGGCCTAATTGGTCTTTTGGCAAATCAGGTTGAGTGAGTAGATTGATGATGTCAACATTCACACATGTGAAAGTGTCAGGAGTTGGTCACATGGATATGATAAGTTGTATGCCAAGGTTATATGGTCAAAGTTTCAATTCATGAATCTATGTGCATAAAAATATATAATGCTTCAAATTTGGATTCCTAGGCATATTTCTCTATTTTCCATGCTTAGCCAAATTTGCATTAAAAAGTGACCATTGGAATTCAAATATTTGAATTTACAAAGGAAAACCAGCCCTCACTATTTTGGCTATAAATTTTGATGTTGGACAAATTTGATGGTGGTAGAAAAAGAAAAGTGGTATATAATTTTAAGGGAAATCTAGGAAAAATTAATTTTGAGATTTAATTGGTTGCACACCTACATTTATTATGGTCCAATAAGAATAATTTTTAATAATTTGGACTTATACCTACTAAAGTGAAGTAGAGAAATTTTTTTCCAAAAATAATTTTCTTATATTTTAAATAAATTAGACTATTTAAAATGATTTAGGCATAGATCATTTTAAACTAATTGGACTACTTTGAATAATTTGGACTTATACCCACTAAAGTGGAGTGGATAAAATTTTCTTCCAAAAATAAACTTTGTATATTCCAAATAAATTGGAGTGTTTCAAACTATTTGGGCATGGATCATTTTGAATGAATTAGATTATTTTGAATAATTTCAATTTATATCTACTAAAGTGGAGTGGATAAATTTTTTTCCAAAAAATAAATTTTCTATATTCTAAATAAATCGGAGTGTTTCAAACCATTTGGGCATAGATCATTTCAAATAAATTGGGTTATTTTAAATAGTATGGACTTATACCCACTAAATTGGAGTGAAGATAATTTTCTCCAAAATTAAATTTTTTATATTTGAAATAATTTGGAATGTTTCAAAGTATTTGGGCATAGATCATTTTGAATAAGTAAGGCTATTTTGAATAATTTAGACTTGAACCTATAAAATGGAGTGAAGAAGATTTTATCCAAAAATAAATTTCATTTTTTCCAAATAAATTAGACTGTTTCAAATCATTTGAGCATAGATAATTTGTATTAAATTGGGATATTTTAAATAATTTTAAATTATACCCACTAAAGTGGAGTGGATAATATTTTCTCTATAATTTTTTTTTCTATATTCCAAATAAATTGAATTATTTTAAACCTTTTGGGAGAAAATTATTTTGAATAGATTAGACTATTTCCAACTCATGGCCCCCTTCTGGTTCTTTATATCGATCATTGATCCTTTGAATTATCTTCCATTTCTGAGACATGTGGCATCATTTGGCTAGCTAAATTATGGATGAAAACATATTAAGAAATCTAGTTGATCTACATAATAAAATATCTTGAAAATAATTTATATTTCATTGGGATGATCTTTATTACCAAGTGTCAATATACTAATGAATCAATCTGGTAAATATTTTAAGATAAATCGATGAAGTATCCACTTACACTTGACCAGATCAAAGTAATTCTAAATTAGAATTGATTAGTTTGAAATTAATTGAGCTATATTTGAGACAATTCAAAATTGATTTGTATGAAATTGATGATAATGTTTATTATTAGAGTTATAGTTTATAATCAATAAATACACTTGAAAGAAACATAATATGGAAAAGTTAAATCTTTCTAAAAATTGGTTCACAACTGCTGGCATGGATATTTTGCTTTATCCTAAGAATGTAATGATAGATATCTCCAATCCTTTTCATATTTTCAACTTCCATTTCTAGTATATCTACTTAACATAACATAACTTATTTTCAAAAATTTTAATCTGTAACACAATTCTAATAATTGCAATCAATGAACAATGTGTTGAAAATTGAAAAGTCATCTCTAAAGGTCCCTTTAAAAACAACTTCATCCAATTTATTTATGTTTATATTTAATGACTTAGAATATCTTTTCCCCCAAAAAAACATGAAATTTGAACTTGTGTAACCCATGGCTTGAATGATAATCCTCAAATGATTGTCCTTTATCATTGACCAAATGTCAACATGAAAAGAAGATTACAGTGCCACCTTCAAAACTTCTTTGGAATGATCTCAAATGCAGTATGACATATTTTATATTTTATAATATTTTTTTGTATCATGTATTTACATATATATTTTTTTTTGTGCACAACAAATAATAAGTCATCTAACCTAAAATTAATAGTTTTTTAGAAGTCAGTTTTAGCTCCTCCTTTAAAATGTTTGTAATTTATTAAACATGAAATGGATTTTTTATTAAGAATATTATATTATAAGAAATATAACATGATAATTTTTTAAGAAAATGTTTTACATGTTATTAGATTGGTCATTAATGCACTTTTGATTTACATTTTTTATTTTAACATAAAAACATAGTGCATTTCATTTGATTCATTTTTTGGGCATTTCCTTAAATCTTGTAAAGATTCATATAAACACATAAAACATAAATACATGCTCAGGCACAATGTAACTATACTCATTATACATAGATGTACCATTTCTATTTCTAGTTACATTGTAACATAAATATGCATATAATTTAGGAACTGACAAACCACTCAGAGTGGAAACCACTTACAATGCCAAATGATAGAACAACTTATAGTAGTGAAATAGTTGGGAAAATAACTAGTGAAAGTAGAATGCAAACATACAGATAGAATTGTCAAACCACTCAGTATTGAAACACATAGATATCCATTCAAACACGTATTAAAGAACAAAGATAAGAACTGGTAACTTATTTTATCTTTCATATTATTAAACTCATTCAAATAATTACTATCAACATTCATTAAACACATTTCAAATGAATAGTGATGAGTTTTCATGCTTAGTCGGACAACATAACTTCCATGGACATTTTGAGGCCCATGCCAAATACATATCTTTATTGAATACTCATTCATTCCTACTAGATCTATATTGCTACTAGATACTATTTATGGAATACTTCTCTCATAGTCTTTCAGCTTCAGCTGGGATGCTCCTAGTCATGTAAATAACATTGTAGATACATGTATGTATAACATGCATTGGAAGAGTCTATATGTAGATAGAATTCGGTGGAGGATATGGGAAGAGTTCATAAGAGCTATTAATGCATTAAATTATAGCTATCAAAAGATATATCTTTCATATATATTAGGATCATGAAAATTAAAGGAAAATAAAGTGAAGTAAATGTTGACAGACAACTAGGACACAACTTGCATGCATAGGTAGTTTAGCTTATGTCACCAACATATAAATGATCATATTGAATCCTTATAACTTGACCATGATTTTATGAAGTTATAAAACAATCTTATTTTTCCATAACTCATTTCTCATAGATGTTGATAGGAATTTTAAAATTGACAAACAAAAATCTATATTCTTACAGTAATGAAAGTACCAACTATTCTTATTCATACCAATACATATTTATATGTTTATACAGCCCATCACAACAAACAAAATAGGATTTACTCTTTTAAACCGTAGTTCACTATCACTAAATTCAAATGAATATACACCTTAATAGTTGAACCACCTTCATATGCTTATAATAAGACATCAAATTAACAACTATTAAAATCAATAGAAATATAATTATTTCTAGCACAATATACTTTATTATTATTTTATTGATAAAGAACACATGGATACTCTACTTCAAAATTTATTGTATTGAAGACATAATATAACACATATTATGTTATTTTTAAATTGGTTAAATTAGACATGTAAAAAACATTGTAATGTGTAAATAAAACATGTAAACAACATTTTAATGGGTAAATACAACCATGTTCAAGCATACATAACAATAAAATGAACCCACACTTTCAAATCTTAAACTGATGCAAGTCTATATTTTATTGTCTTCTATAAAACTTCAATTTTGATGTGTTTAAATAAATAAAACCAATTAATATATTCTATATTTGTATGAAATTGTATAATTACACATTTATTGAAAGGGGTTTTCACCTTTTTATTTTTTTTTGTCTTTTTATAGTTTTTATGGGTAAACTCTTTCGTTGAAACTTTGGTTCTTTATTCCATATAAGGTATTATATAATGTAATAACTAAAGATTCTTGTCATCAATTTATTTGATATTTGTATTTTAAAAATGTGTCTTCTTGTAGAGTTTTACCTTGTGTTGTTTTCATGGAGGCACCAACCTACAGAGCTGTGTCATGGGTTGTTGTGTTGGAGAGACAAAGTTCTGAAGTTGCATTGTGAACTATTTTAATTGAGACATAAATAGATGAAAAAATATTCTTTCAGTATTATGAATCGTTGATAAATAAAAAATTATATAATTGAAAAAATATTCATGATCTTATCTTACCTTCTTCAACTTCTAGTGTGTCATGTTCATTGATATAATCTTCCATTATTATTGTTATTTCAATTGCATGCAATGCCATTAGTTATACACGCTAAAATATTGCTAAGCTATCAGGTTTGAAAAATAAAGCATACACACTGAAATATTGTTATGATGTTGTATTTTAAAAATGAAGCATGATTATAAAATAAATTAAAAATGTTATTCACTTGGTACGGCTTGGAGTAGTTGTTCTTGTATTGCTTTATCTAAATTTGTCAAACAATTTTGAAATTGAACATTAAAAATTGTTTGTTCTTCATTTTTTGTAATGCAAGATAAATTTATTTGTAATTCTATATAATAACACACAAATCCAACTCTTGTATATACCCCTAGCATGTCACATGCATCTAAAATATTGAAAGTAGAGATAAATTTCTCCCAAAATATGTTATCTAGTTTATTTTTTAATGGCCTTCCTATTTTGTTTAAACCAATAATTTCAATGTTTTTACATCTTCGTAGATGTCAAAACCTTCTTCTAATGTAATTTTTTGTGAAAGGGAACTAAAACCTTGTAGCTAGAAATGAGCAGGATCCTAAAAAAAATTGATACCTATAATATGTGTCCAATTGAATCCATTATTATTTGGACCCCATAGTTTGACACCCTTATCTTTCATAGAATGGAAACAACTAACATGCAGATGCTTGAGAGAGGTCTGAATGCCAGACCAATGTTCTAGTTTGTGCATATAAATACATTAAAGGCCCAAATAATAAATTTATAAATTAATTCTTGAAAACATAAGTGAAGATGTTCTTCCTTAAAAACTTTAGTGAGATTAAAAATATTAATAATTATAAAATTGGAATTCAGACCAAGAATGAACATTTCAATAAAATCTTCTAAAATTGATGGCCAAAGACATGGGGCCCCGTAATGCTAGATAATATTTCTATATCTATCCCAAGAAGATGACCACCATCATTCTATAGATAATTTTTCAATATGCTTAATGAATCTTGAGATAATTCTTCCCAACCTTTTTAATATTTTGAAATACCTTCATTCAGGGCACATAAATCATCAAACATTTTCACAAAAATTATATATGCTCCATTACCTCTTTAGGTGTAACTATTTTGTCTGGTGGTAGTGTCGTATCATGGTTACTAAAAAAATCTATAATTTTTTATATTATGTTACTTTCCAGCTTCACCTTTTTGCACTACATATCCATGTTGTTATACCCACAAGATTTCAAGAAGGAAATAGACCCTATTTCCAATAAATCTGGTAGTTCTAATATTTGTTTATCTGAAAGCCCTTAAATATATCTAAGTATTATTATACCAATCAGATTTAAATCTTTTTTATCTAAACCAAGTAAGGTACCACTTTCAAATAAATCAAACACCTTATTAAAATAATCATAAATGGGATGTTTCATGAAAATAAGACATTTTCTCTCTTACAGTTGTTGTGGTGAATAGTTCATTTATGTAAACAAGTGTCTATATTATTCATGCATTTATTCCATCTTTTTCACCTATTTCAAGATTCTTTCAACCTCTTAGTTTGATAAGGTCATGTGTAGATCAAACTCTTTCTAAAAATGAAACTTTATAAATCTTTTTTTTGGCTTCATTATATTGGTTACATATTTTGTGCACAATATGGAATGGATTACAAGTTGTCAAAAATCTTGCCCTTCTAACAAAACATTTATTTCTTAATAATAGTGAATTCTATTCTTCCTCCAAAATAAATCTTTGTTGTTATATAATTGTGTGTTGGCCATCTCCAATTTTGAAACTTACAATTTTTTTTCCATCATACCTTCTAGGGCTTCCATTGATTCAATAATATATGTAGGGTTATTTGGATCAAAAGGAATTAAAAAAGCATCTTTCATTATAACCTTATTATGTTTTACAAATGAATGAATTATGTCATTCACCCCTTTTTCACTTATATTTGTTATTTTTATATTAGTATCCCTTAATTCATAGAGCTCTACATGAATGTTCAAGGTGTAATTGCTAGAGCAAATATACCATGTAGAGAATTCACTATGTGTTTGATTAAAAAAATTTGTCAATAAAATTGGTCCAACCTTTTGTTTGATATAATTTTTATCCATTAATGTGAGTACTTGTATGGCCTCTTTCAAATTTGCATACAAATATATTTCCCTTTTCAATGTTTTTTCTCATGACTGTAGGGTATCTTAAATACATGTTTGCATGGTGGCAAGTAAAAGAAGTTGTTAACCCTTGTTCATGTTTTTATTTAAACATATTTTGTATTTTAATGATCAAATTATCTCTATCTATCAACCCAGACATTTTAATATCATCATAACTATTTAAATAAAGCCCAAATGTTTCACAAGAAGGAGAAAAATTATTTTTTATGAATTCCATTTTACTCAGTGTAAATTTATTTAAATCAGTTGTAGCTAGAAAAATAATTCCCTCTTCTCTATTCCATACTTCTAGTTGGAAGTCAAGGGAATCTTTAAGTTCATCTTTATCACAGACAATGATTATTCCAATCAAAGAATATTCCTTTTCTGATGTAATGCTAAACAAGTATATATCTACATGCATGTTTGGCAAACTAAATAATTCAAAATAACAATCATCAAGAGGAATTTTTTCACCACCATAAAATGGAAGATTTTGATGTGGATTCAATTTTAGTTTTTGTATTTTAAATGATAATCTATCCAAATTCTCTTGGAATGAAGCCTTATTTTGCCTTTTATCCAAATTATCTTCAAGTGAGGCATTCTTCTACCTTTTAAGTATGAGAAATCTTTTTTCACCTAAAGACATTCTATAAAGTAATTGAAATGATTTAAATATTAATCTTTTGTAAAATACAAGTTGTATATTTCATTAGTTTATGATTTTTTTTGTCATTGAGTAGTGATTAGATATATATCAAAAACTTGTAATTCTAAACTACAATAAAAAATACAGATTAAATTTTCATAATATATACATTAACTTGTACTTAAAATAATAAGGTATGACCAAACTAAAAATAAATTATGTGCACTACCCACTATAATCTAATGGGTAAAGGAATCCACAAACATTTGTTTCAAAGGATAAAGATGAAGGGAAGTATATTATAATATGTGTAATGCCCATCAATAGGTACTTTCAAGGTATCTCCTATGAGATACCTTTCAATCATGCATAGGAATCAATATTTATTATAAGACATCTCATATGAGATACCTTCAAGTTAACCATGATGGTATTACAAGTGTACTTCAATTAATTTGAAAGAATCTCCCAGTGGACACCTCAAAGGGTGATATCATACATTCAAAGGGATGTTAGAATGTATCTCCTAGTAGAACATTCATTCACCTTGAAAGTACTACTAGTTAATAACTTGTTAACTTGAAGGGCTATCTTTTATCAATGATTTTTCTCTTCAAATTTCTTATATCGGCCCTTTTTTTTGAAAGTTTTTTTCTAATATTTTATATGCTCATTCATAACACAAAAATCAACTCCCAATTCCCAACTACCAAAATCCCACTATACTTGGACAATAAAGAAAAATACTTGCTAAGGATACCCACCAACTAAATTAACTAAATATGAACTATACATAAAGTATAAAACATGTGAATCTTGGAATTTATAACAAACTAGAGTAGAATGTAAAATACTATATACATGACATGCATCTATTGATTTATTCTTTGATCTCGAATGAATTCAAACTCGACTGCTATCCTATGTAAGAAAATCCCTAACAACCTATATGACTATTTCAAGTAAATAATTAACTAGAAGAAAAGGATATTTTCTCATAGAGCATGTAAAACAACTACAAGAATTTCACATAATTATAATGACATCTTCATCTAAGGCATTTAGGGGAACACATCCACCATCACCATTTTCTATCAAAGACTCAACCAAATTCAAGGACATAGTTTATGATGCCACCATTTTTGATAATAGGTATAAGAACTAATCTAAATTATGGGATGTTTTCAATTATATCTATATGTTTCCACTAGATGAAAATCTATTTCCCTCGAAGTGACTATTCATCATAGACTTGTTAGTACTTAAGAGATAGGGATTGCATGCAGTTGTAGCCAAGCCCAAGGTGATGCCATGCATCGACCTTGTCTGAGACTTATTATTCACAAGAAAGGTTATTCTTGATTCTTTTTTTCACCACATGAGTAACCAAATGGTTTTGACATGCATATTTGGAGCATATTTTTAAAGTCATTTGTCTCTACCAGCACTAGATGCTTATTTTGACAAACATAGGATAGTTTCGTGGAATTATCATAATAATATGGAAAATATGTTAAATTCATGGCTTCTCCACAAGTGAACCATGACATACAAAGTCAAGAATCATACTTCAATCAGTAAGTTCAAGATGTGAGTATAGATTAGCATAAATTATGTGTACTAGCCAATATAATCTGATGGGCAAAAAAATCACAAACATTTAATTCAAAGGAGAAAGATGAGTGGAAGTATGTTTCTGATATGTGTCAAAACACCCATCAAAAGGTACCTTTAAGGTATCTCCTAGGAGATACCTTTCAATCATACACAAGAGTGAATTTTTTTTATAAGACATCTATTAAGAGATACCTTCAAGTTAACCATGATGGTATTACAAGTTTACCTCAACACCCTTGAAGGAATCTCCTAGTAGACACCTTCAAGTGTGGTGTCATACATTTAAATGGACATTGAATGTATCTCCAAGTATAACTTGCCATCACCTTGAAATCACTATTGGTTGATAACTTGATAACTTGAAAGGCCTCCAAATCTAGTCTTTGCTTAGACTTTTTTGGTATTTTTACATGAACACAATGTTTGACAAAAATAAGTCTTAGATATTTTTAACTTCATCAAAAAGACTAAAGTCTTATTTCCATTGGGAATTTTATCCACTACAAATTTTTTGAAGGAATTCAATGTCTTTGCCAAATCCTACTAGCATCGGGCTAAGTGTTTCAAAAAAAATCTAAAGGGTCATTTCTTTTTAACATTTTATCCACTTCAAATGTTTGAAGGGCACTTGCCCTTTGGGAATTTTGCCATGGAAAAAATGTCTAAAATAATTGTATATTTTTAGGAAGATATAAAGTCCTTATTTTTCTCTTACCTTTTACCTACCCTAAAAGGTTTGAATGGCGCTTACCCTTTGGCAAAACTGTAAAGGTCCAATTTCTTTGACAAAAGTGCTAAGTCCAATTCCTTAAAAAAAAGTCTAAATTCTCTCAAAAAAATACTTTCAATTTATATTTAATACAGAAGGCACTACTAAGTGATATTTTTAAGGCCCATATAGTACCTTCAATGTATCTCTTAGGAGATACCTTTTAACATGCATAAGGGTGTAGTTCCCCTTCAAGGTATCTCCTAGGAGATACATTTCAAATAAGGACAAGAGCAGATTTTCCTTCAAGGAATAGGTATAATTTTCCTTTACATGGAAGGGACTATTGGGTGATATTTTGAAGGCCCTTGTAATACCCTCAAGGTATCTCTTAGGAATAAGTGGATTTATCCTTCAAATAATGAGTGGAATTTTCCTTTACATAGAAGGCACGAAAGGGTGATACCCCCATTTATAAAAAATGGTGGATCTATTATTTTTTTCAAATGGATAATGATACATATCCAAGGTTAGATAGACCTAAATAACTAATGGAAAAGTGTGGAGATGACACATGTCAAGCTTGTGCTTCTCTTGAGAAAATGGGCACTTCTTTGGTAATGTTGAGTGTGTGGCTACCATGTGTAAAGTAGATGCTCCTCTTGGGGAAGTTGGGAATTTATTTGAGAAATAGAGCATGTAGGAACCATGTGTTGAAACTACATTCAAAAATTAAATGGCTCAATGGGCCCCATTTATTTACCAACTAGCCAATACTATTGCTTGGAGGTTTCACTCAGAAGGAAATTGCTTTGAAGAGCATAGGGATACCACATATCCAATTGGATCTACACTAGAGTGAAATGAAAGCCTTTTCAAGGTGGATGAGTGTTAGGCTACCATGTGGAAGAAGTGGACAAATGCCGATACTTAGGAATTTTTTTGAAAAGGGGGCTCAATAAAGGAAGAGGCCAAAAGGGGAACTACTAAAAGGTGCCAAAGAACTACTAGCTACATCGAATGAGTCTAAAATGAAAGACATACTACTCCAAAATAAATAAACATGGATTGGGACTCATTAAGAGAGAAAACCTAACCATTGTGACTCAAAAATGCAATTAGATAGGAGTATTGAAAATGGGACACCATACCGTCCAGTATTATAGTCTAATTTTGATGCTCCTATCCTATAGGCTCAAAACCTAGGGGGATATGATTGGCCTGGGAAATGTAACCTAAATAAGGTGGAATTACCATTTGAAAAATATAGGATGACTAGGGATCAGTAAAAAGGTAACTCAAGCATGAAACAAGACTAAGATAAGTAAAATAAAAAGACATGGCTAATGTGAACAAGGCTCATATTCTCTAATCATAGTCTCCTATGAAAGAACTATGAAAAGACATGATATGTGTGGTTTATTGACCAATTTATGGTATATACATTTTCCCCCATTTTATTATAGTGATGTAATGAAATGAATTACTAGAGTAAAATAAAGAAAAGCAAATGCATCCTTGAACCTACCTGGGTGAAGATAAATATGATTCAAAGGGTCCAACTCACTTCTTGGATAGAGAATTGGATGGAGAGACAAATAGTGATTGGAGAAAGAAAGGATCCTTAAAATGGATTCCCCTATACTAAATTTGAATGTGGAATCCATGTAACATGGAGAAGAAGGGTAATGTTTTCCCTCTATGTTGAATATAGCTAAAAAAGTACAATGCTCAAAGGCCCAAAACTAATGTTTATCCTCTATCCCATATAAAATCATGTAATCTAGAATGTGTGTATAGAATTTATATGTTGTGAATAGAAAAATATATGATGCCCCCACTGTGAATATCTAAACTAGAACTAAGAAATGCTTGGAGGCCCAAAACTAATGTTTATCCTCTATCCCACACAAAATCATGTTATTTTTGGGTATGGTGAATGCAATGTACCAACCATTGTATAAGGTTATGCAATCCAATCTAGTGACAACCTAGGTACCTCTAGGTGTAATCTAAAAATTAGTCAATGTGTAAGAAGAAAATGGCATGTCTTGCCCATTAAATCTATATAGTCCTAGATGTTGAAGAACATGAACATCTATGCCATGTCCCCAAATTTGGTATATGAGTGATACATATGTATAATCTAGTAATCTATATAACCACAAGTGAAATGACATATCTTTCCATGTCCCATGTGTAAAATTGGAGATAAAAACATTGTGTTTTACATTATGTCTATAATATGTTATCTAGTCTTGTAACTATGTTATGATTTATTAAGTTGTATGCGTGAGATGTGTAGTGATGTACATTCCCCCAAATCTGGTATCTAAGTCTATATCTATCTCAAAGTCACTATGAATCCATATAATCTAAACCACTATATCTAAATACTCTATGTATCTGTAAGCCTAAATCACTATGGATATATATGATCTAAACCACTATATCTGAATAGTCTATGTATCTATAAAATGAAGGTATATCCTTATAAATGTCCTAAGTAATGCTAAGTGACCCATGTAATTTGAATCACTATATATTTCAACTAATAAATGTTGAATATGATAATGTGACTCCTAGATGTGCACAAACAATGGTGTATCCACTTATGAGAGTGGATGGGCATTTTGGGTAGGTGTAGAAATAGGAATAGTAGGAATGATGCCCCATTTCAGGGAGACAAATGAAACTTGTGATAGAGGAAGTTGAGACAAAAGTGATTAGTAGTGGCATAAGTAGAAATAAGGTTGTCTTGTTGTGAATAGCTTGAGAGGTTATTTGATTTATTAGACATAGTTGTTGAAAGTGGAACAAGTTTTGATTAGTGATAATCAAGGTGTGTGTCTGAGTATAAAATAAATATAGAGATGTGCAAGCCATAGTATGAAAATGAAGTAGTTATAAGTCTAATATTACATGATGTTGAAGGTATCATTGTCATGATTCTATTGAAAGAAATGGCTTGAAAAATACAGTTACATGGTTTGAGTTATGGTTAAAATAGTGTTTTATTTTGAATGAAAATGTTGGTTGATATAGGAAATTGGAATGATTATTTATTAATTTGTGCATTTAATAGGTTTATATTTTGAGCTCTTATAGTGAGAAAATTTCAAGGAGATGAGTACCTACCATGATTCAGTTTGAGTAGTTGGCATCCCAGGTTTAGGCTAGTGGTGATGTTACCCTAGTAAATAACTAAAATGCTTGATGTTTATCTATTTTTAAGCTTGTTTTTGGTGTTTTTAACTCTCTAAAGTAGCTTAAGAAATTTTTTAATAGTGTTAGTGCTCATGTCCTACTTATAGTGCTACTATCTAGGCTTTAATGGTCCTTTCCAAGTTGAACACTCTTATCTAGTGCTGATATCCTATACCCAATGTTGTTTTCTACTGGGCCTAATTTTTTGGGATTCTAATTTTTTTATTAGTTTTTTTATTTCTTGGTTATTTACTTGGTATGGTTGACTAATATATAAGTTGTTTCTAGTGTTTTTATGGTGAGGTGTAGATGAGATATTTCCATAAGGACTAGGTGATGGAGACATTGAGGCTATTATGATTATCTACTGATGAGAGAGCTATCATGGATAGGGTAGGGTTGGTTCATGTGTGTGACCTAAGCATAGTGTAATGGGATAGGTATCTAATTAATTCCTTATTTGAGAGGTGAAATGTAGATACATGTAATTTTTGGCTTCCTATAAGAGAGATTACTATGACTCTAGAAGATGTGTATCACATTTTGCATTTGCCAATTAGTGGATGACATGTGACATTGTAGGATGACATGGGTGATGATGCTATTGATTATGTATCCATGTATTTTTCTATTATTTCCTTAGGTATACATTAGAGAGGGAGTGATAGTGATGTATTATTGTCAATTATTATGCAGTATAGTGTTCCATGCTTGCAGAAGTGGTTGGTTGTTGTGTTTTCCTTATTTGTTTTTGTGGATGAAAGTGGAGTGTCGATTACTTATAGGATGCATAAGATTATGCATAGTATAGAGGTATATGAAACTATGTTCTTATAGGGTAGGATTATGCTTGCCCACCTATATAGGGATCTTTAAAGGTTTACATAAGAGGCATTTAGTGGTGGTGTGAGTGTAGTTACCTTATTACATTATTGAGATTATGAGTGTATAGTAGTTGTGTGATTGACCAGATTACCTAGGGTAGATTGGGCACCTTTTTAATAATTTTGGGAGTAGTGGATGAGTAAATTTTCTATCTAGTATCCTAGGATGGATTATTGTAGATTATTTTTAGATAGATTGGTGGCTCATGATATCATATGGAGGCCCTATAGAGGATATCATGGGTAGGGCAAAGATGGAGTGTAATTGTGGTATATGAAGGATAGATTATGGATACATGACCATTGGGTTGGAGTGTACATGTGCTTTCACTATGAGTACATGAATAGATAGTTTGGGGTAGCATAGGATGTAACCCTTTGATGCAAGAACATCTCAAATCATTTAAATAACTTCATGGAGGACTTGGTCAAAGATGGAAATAATCCTTTATATCCTAAAAAGTCCAAGACGTGTCTTAGTTGAGTTTAAATTCAAATTCTTTCATATTTACTCCAAAATATTGTTTAAGGAGTGAATGTAAATGTTGAATGTAAAAAAAATGGAAAAGAGTGACAAGGTAAAAGTAGTTAAAAAACATATCTAGGTTATAAGCATACCTTGGTTTTTTGAGAAAATAAGGGAGATAGTTGAAATATTCCATGCATAGGATGATGTTAGATATTATTTTCCGTTTAGTATGATGGTTTGAGGAAATCTCTCTTGTTGGTTAGCTTTAGATCCCAAGTTGGCATAGGGGGAGAAGACTCTTTCAAAAGAGTAATATAAGGAATCGAAAAAGGAAGAGGTACATAGATATGGGAGAATGTGAGAGAGGACCTCACTCAAGAACGTAATAATGTAGAAGAAAGAGAGATAGAGAGAGATGTAAGAGAAGAGAAGAGAAGGGATAATCAAGTGAAATGAGAATGTAAAAGTTAAGGAGAGAAGGAACATTAGATGTGAGGACAAAAGAAAGTGTGGAGTTGTCTAATAAGGCATTTGAAGGCCATTGATCATAGACATGGATGTATTGATCCCTTTAATTTGTACGTGTATTTTTATCAAGAAGAATGATGTTGATTTCCTATGAATGTATGCAAGCAGTGATGTCATCTATAGAAATATGGTTTCAACAATGTGTAAGCATGTATAGGTGTGTGTGTGTGTTTTAGAGCATTAGGAAGGTAATGAACACATTATGATACAATATTATAAAATTATAACCTTTATAATTTTTGAAAATAGTGAAATTTTGATGGAGAATGTGTGGAGTATTAGAGAATAGGGTACAAATAGGGTTTTCTAAGAAAGACATAGTCCACAGTTCCAAAGCTAGATCTATGTGAATATGTTTTTATGAGGTTTATAAAATCATGGGAATAAGTTATGGGGAAAATTAAGAGTCTAGGTAAAAATAATTTTAATCTAGAAACCTTGTATATGCTTGGAAAACCCAACAAGTTGATTTTCAAACCCATAGATGACAATGAGGAAGAAATTTATAAGTTCTGATAATGAAATGGATTGATTCCTTTATGATATCATGAGGATGAGAATGTGTTTGTGTTTTCTAAAGTTTTATTGTGTTGGTGGAGTAATTTAAGGTTTTTGGGATTAACATTTGTCAAGGAAATCCTCAAACCAAATGATATTGTGTTGGGATGAATAGAATGGTTATGTGACTTGGAAAATGATTCGATAAGGTGTAAGGTATCTATTCATAACATAATAAATTAATTAAAACTCTTTAAATATGATTAAACACTCCTAGTTGCATTTAATATGCTCTCAACGTGTGTAGATCCATAGAAAGTCATTAACTAGAGTTTGGGGGATAGAAAGAGTTTTAACCCATAGAAATGCATAAAAACTTGTAATCATACCCTTTATGATATTAATCAAATTTTTAAAGTGGTTTCAACCCTGTGATGTATAGAAAAGTATAGAAAATTTCAATTGGAAAATGAGTCCTAGGTGTATGTAAAGAGAGAGGAGTAGGCCAATATTGGAAAAGTGATTTTATCCAAATAAGTTCACTAAAAAATGATTGATTCACCTATAAATAGGTAATGGGTATCTAAAAAAGTGATTTTTTGGCTTGAAAGTCCATACAACGATCAGGGCAAGGAGATTTGCATGAAACGAGGGTTAATTGGAGTAGGGGTTAAAGAAAGAAGTGATAATATATACAAAAGAAGCCTATTTGAATCTTAGGTATGTTATATTATGGATTAATGGGTATCCATAAATGTTTTAAAATTTGTGTTTGAGCTAATCCATAGGAATTTATTATAAAAAAATTTGTGTTTCAAGGGCTATAAGGAAGGTGCAAAGGTAAATAGGTAATCTGAGAGTTTTGAGCATTAAAATAATGGATGAATGATATAAATGGGTCTATATAGGTATTTTAAATACCTCTAAGAGGATATATCATGAAAATAGGACTAGCGAATATGAGTATTGGATGCAGATGAATAGGCAATCATGGGAGGGTTGCCAAGTGAGCAATAAGAGGAAGAGGTGGAGAAGAAGGTTCTCATTGACGAGAACAAGAGGAGAAAAGAAAGAGAAGATGAAGTGATAGGAGGAGCACTTAAGAAGATGAGAGTGTTTGTAAAGATAAAACTCACAGGGACCTTGTGGTCTCTTATTTTTATATCTAATGTTGTCTTTTAAGGGTAATTACAAGTTTGAGAAACCTTCTGAAGGTCAAGGAAAGGGCCTTAGAAAATGAAATGATTGGTGCAAGAGGAGACACCAAGTGCACAAATGAATGTGAAAGAAAGAGAAGAGATTTTTTTTTTTTTTATAAAGAAGGAGAGATGCATTGGTTAATGCATGAGGAAGGTGTTGAGGAACCCATACAAGCACGATGAGAGATGGAAGATGAGGATGAAATCTATGATGCCATTGAAATCTAAGAAGAGGCAAGAGAAGAGACACACACAAAAGAGAAGAAATATTGCTCCATAAATGAGTCCTACAATGAGGTAAATGAGTGTTTAGGACTTCATTATGATTGCTTATATGAAGAGAAGATTGTTGATATGTAGGTGTATAAAGATAAAATAAGGTACAGCCATGGAAAATGATTAAAGTACATGGTTATGTGATGCCTAAGTGGTGTAAGCAATCAAATTTTGGAGAGAGTGAGGTGAACCTCAAGCAAGAGGTCATTCAAGTAAAGAAAACAAGTAAGAAGCAACCAATATAAAACAAATTATGGGCCAAGAAGAGTAAACTAGAAGTGTACAAGGCTCAAGATAAAAGCATGCCTCAAGAGAACATAAGAAAAAAGAAAAGTTTGAGGTTCAAGAAACTAATGGAATCAAAAGAAGAAAAAATGATGATGATGCAGCCAAGTCAAGTTAAATAATATGGATCAAGTAATTTTAAAGGTAAAGAGGTCGTTTATGATGAATATGATGATAAATGTTTTGATTCATGGAATGTTTTCATCATAAATGAGTATAGAGTATGCCAAAAATTAGTTTTGAGTGCTAATGACCAGTCATGTGAAAGCTCTTATGCAAGAAAGCATAGTACAAGTGAAAAGGAAGAATCGAGTATGAATATGTGGACTAATTTTTAGGAAGGAGAGAACTAAAAATCGATGGATGATGAGGAAAGGGATGAACATGCAGCAAGGCAATGCTTCATTGAAGGCAAAGAGCAAACAAGATAGCTTCAAGGAGAAGTTAAAGATAACAAGGGGGCACAAGGTAAGGGTGCTTAAATTATATGTGATGAGTATATTAATGAAGTTTTTTTTCATGAAGATAGCTCAAGAAGAGATGAGATAAAGATTAAGGCTAGTGAAGGATAAGTAATCCTTGTGAGTGATGAGCCTATGTTTGATGAAGATAGCGAGATGGATGAGATCTTACTGAAGGAAGAGTTGAGAATGTTGGAGTAGATGTTTGTTCATTAAAGAGAGATAAATGAAGGTATAGTCCATGGTGAAGACACCATTGAGAAGAGTAAAACAAGAAAAGATCAAACCAAAGAGGCAAGGTTAGTTTTGATCAAGGAAAAAAATAGTGAAGGTAGCCAAGAGACTTCATTGTCTCAATATTTTTATTCTAAGGTGGCTTTGAATGTTTTGTATGTAGGTGTGAAGGTTGCTAATGTGAATGACATCCATGATTCATTTTAGAAGCTTATGAACAAAGAATGTCAAGAAGAAATCTCTGAAGACATGTATGAAGATGAATAAGCATGGAGATGGGAGGTTCCATCTGAGAAGGAAATGAGGAGAAAACATACTAGAAGAGAAAGAGAAGCAAGATGAAAGGCAAAGAAGGATAAGCATTGACAAGGTAAATAAAGCAATGGGATCCATGCATTGGTGAATACAAAGGCATGGAGGAAGCATTCTTTATAGAGAGAGAGTATGATGTAGGAGTATTTAAAAGCATCTAAATAGTTTCATGGAAGACTTGGTCAAAGATGGAAGCCATCCTTTCTAGCCTACAAAGTCCAAGTCATGTATTAGTTGAGTTTAAATTCAAATTCTTGCATGTTCCCTCCAAAATGTTATTCAAGGAGTGAATTTAAATTTCAAATTTAAAAACATGGAATAGAGTGACAAGGTAAAAGTAGTTAGAGAAGATATCTATGTTGGTAATGGTGGCTTGCTTGGCTTGTGCTCATAAAGTCCTTGGCAATAGAAGTTTCAATACCTTCATCTCTCCTTGGAACCTTTGGCTTGTGGCTTGTCTTGGCTTGAAATAAATTTGGCATGGTAACACTAATTTCATTGGATCCTTTAAGATATTTGTGCATTATAAATTTTAACGAAGATAGCTTACAAATGATGTTCATGTTATCTCAATTTATATTTTTTTAAAAATGTTTGGAATCAACTTGAACCATCCATCTCAAGATGGAGATGTGTGGTTGAGGATTAATCCTAGTTTTAGAATTAAGTTTAAAATTATCCTCATCATGACATTGGAAGAAGGGGAAATTAAGAGGCATGGAGGGCATCGTGGAAGGCATTGATGAGGTATGGAGGGCATGAGTCCTGATATTTGTGGCATTTATGGCTGAGGGATGTCTTCCAAAGAAATGAGGTCACCTGATGATGCAAATATTCAATATCTATTTCCAAAAAGAAATTTTCAACAAGTTTCCATTTAATTATTAATTAGGCCTTTATTTGGGTTAATTATCTCTTGAGCATGATTAAGCACTTTGTGCATAGATTACTCAAAGTGATCAGAATGCCTTGTTATTGGTCTAAATTTTGACTAGATTGGAATTGGAAGTCAATGTTAGATGCATTAGAACCATATTGCCATTTAAGATGTTACCAACAACAAATAATAAAGGCACATGTCTCATGTAAGAGGTTTGATAGGAAAGAGCAATCCATAACACTCAAGTGCAAAAATGATAGTTTGACTTGAAATGATTTGATCAAAGTTAAGTATCCCATAAATTGCATTGCCCCATTTAGGGATACCCTGGCCAAAATTGACACTTGAATATGTTAGTTTCACATCATTTAGCATGCTTTAGTGTCTGTATGCCAAATTGTGCATTTTAAGTGGAAATTGGTCAAAACCTTGGTTGGAAGTTATCAGTGGCCAGTTTTAGGTGTCTACAGTTTGCCCCTATTTGGTAAGATGTTCCAAATTGTAGACGAAGTAATGTATTCTAAGAGAATGATAAATGGCATGTATGCCAAAATGAAGATGATAGTTAAAGAACAAATCTCCAAATGGTTTTGGGAATCCTATGATGATGCCCCCTCGAGGGAGTGGTCATCACATTTATTGATCGATGATCCCTCAAAAAGAAATAAGAAGGAAGGTGGAATTCACCCGTGGTTGAGATTAATCCAAATGAGAAAATGTTTACATGTATTGATGTAAAAAGTAGGTTGATTTGCCTAAAAGAGATTATAATCAATAATAAAAGTCAAAATAATGATTTACCCATATGAGGTTATAATCATTAAGAGGACCTAGATTGGCTAAAGATGATTGTGCCCTAGTTAGAGTTAATTAGCAAGCATAACTCAATGATATAACCTAGAATATAGATTAAAGATGAATGGATGCAAAGTGATGAAAGATATGGATAGATGAATAAGATTAATCAATGTGAATGATTTAATTATACCTACTAATAAGGAAATGATCATCTTGATTAACAATGATAAAACTAGAATGGTCAATGGGTTGACTTGATCAAAATGGGTGAAAAGATTTACCAAGGTGCTAAGGAGAAAAGTATATAGCTCCATTAATTGTAGAACTTCTTGAAGCTAATTTTTGCTATAGCATGTGATGGTAGGCTTTATGATAGAACACAATAAAGACTTGGCCAAAATATGTGTAAGGACTGACCCCCAATCCAATAATCACTCAAAAAATAATGCACCCATGATAAAAACCATGATTACAATGTTAATGGCTAGACTCAAGAATAATGTGCTTGAGGAATCACCCAATGAACACATATAGACTGAGTCAAGGAAACAGCATTGAAAACAAATAGGTAAGTGAATAAAAAAATAAACAAATAGAAAAATAAATGAACAAATAACCTAAAATAAACAAACAAATAAAAAACATGAAACCAAAAGAAAAAAGAAAGCATCCTAACAATGACAATGCCCCAATAAGGTGAATGAAGGATAACTGACTAGGCTTAGACAAGATAAAAAAAATTGGATTTTGAAATATTATGAATGCTTTTGTAATTTTGATGTATCTAAACTCATTAGAGATTAACAAGATACTTGCTCACAAAATGGCAAGAGCATTTGGCCTAGGTTGCTCACAAAATGGTGAGAGCATATGGAAAGGGGGACTAAGGTGACCTCAAAATGAATTGAGCATGACACACATAGTCCCAAAATTACCTTGAGTTATAGTAATTCCATCCACACAAAAGGTGGGGAAAAACTAACTAGGTCCCAACAAGTTCTCAAATCTAACAACTGGCCAGTCAAATGAAAATAGTAATGGTAAGGTGATGCGGCAATACATGATAAACAAGTGTTTCCCTTAGTTTTCCTATATAAAATTATAACTAAGATATAATGACATAGGCCAATGATACTAATTTACTCATAGGCAGTTATAATTAGTAGTAAGACTAGTGAAACATTGATTTGCCCATAGGCAATTATAATCAAGCTCACATAAACAAACTTGATAGGATGAAAGATATCTTGCCAGATCTACTATCACACTACTTTCATAGACTATCATTGAAACACATATTGGATTGATTATTGAAATGAATCCTCTCACAAAAAGTATAGGAAGAACCAAAGGAACCAAGATCAAAGTAGGAGTAGGTAGATGACTAAAAATAGGCTTTGGTATAGATAGGAATGGAATGATAGGATGATATGGTCTTGCTTAGGCTAGTGATGGTATAGATAGATTCGATAAAATGGTAAGAGGGTTTCACCCAAGTGGTGGGGTGAATGGTTTGGATCTACAATAATAATGGAAAATGGATATGTAACAATGGCAATGGCAATGTGAGATGATATGGTACATGTTTTTGGCCTAGGTGTGGTTTTTTATAATATTGTATCTAATGATGGGGAGATGCATGTCCTAATCAAAAAATGATATAAATATAATACTTAATCATGTTAATTTCTATCCTTGATCTTCTTCAACTACTATGTCACCATGGATGCAATTCAACAAAGTGTGATTTTTTTAGTCCTAATCAACACTTATGGGAGATGGAATATCAATAATATGGCTATTTTGGTTGATGATAATGGCCTATGGAATGATAATGAAATGGGGAGAGGCTGCAGAATCCTCATAGAAGATACTAGGATAAATTGGGTCAAATATTAAGCAATCATCCTCAAAAACCATAGTAGGATAAAAAATGTATTCAAATTGATCTCCAAGTCATATGTAACCAGTGTTTTAATAGCTATGAACATATTATTCATTTGAATTTGATTCTAACTCAAGGGAATCTAAATCTGATGTTGAGATTGATGTTGATTTAGATTAAAATTTTGATGCTAAATTTGATGTCAATCCAAGAGTAAAACTTGACTCTAAATTTTATTCTTCATCTAATGGGTACCCTATTATAATGGTGTCTTGTTGAATATTTTATATTAGATAAGTAACAATTTGTAATGGTATGATGGGCTCAACAAAGACCGATTTGTCAAAGTGAGACTCCTCTAGGATGGAAAAAAGGTCAAGAGATAACTCCTTAGAGACTAACTTCTCAATAGGAGGTTCTTAATAAAATAGTAACATGGTTAAGGTAATGAATTTCCCAAAATTATTTGTAATCATTATAAAGTGACTCAGCAAAGATTGGATCATCAGATTGAGACTACTCAACAATTGGTATAAGACCAATAGGCAATTTATCACAAGTTAACTTATCACAAATGGTTGATTCAATAAAAACATCTCAGATTGGTTGGTTCTCTTGGCCTTAGTTTATAATGATTGGAAAATATCAGTTTTGAACATATCTTAGTCTTCAAAATATTGGATTGATTGAGGTTTGGTTGGGATTGGTATTTGAGGAGGAATGTCCTATGGTTGTATAATGATAGGGCCTTGGGGAGCATGATTTATTGCATGAGCCAAAGGAAAAAGTCTTGAGATGGTAATGATAAGGTGTTTTGGGGCTTGATTGATTACACAAGCCAAAAGGTCTTGGAATGATGAAGGGGTGTTTTGGAGCTTGATTGCTTACACAAACCAAAGGATGAGGTCTTGGTATAGAAATGGTTGGGTGTTATGGAGCTTAGTTTCTTACACAAACTAAAAGATGAGGTCTTGGTATGGGAATAGTGTGACATTATGGTCCTATAATAGAAATGGTATGAGGTGGTGGAGCTTGATTATTTGCATAAGCTAAAGCATCCAAGTCTTCCTCATAAACCATATCATCCCAATTTTGATTTGGCTCATATGTTGGTTCTTGACTGTGTTCCATGTATTGATTATTGCAAAGAGGGTATGGATCTATATCCCAAACACCATTATATGTAGTTGGATCTTCAAATTCCTCCTGACAAGCCTCTTCATACCAATCCAAGTCTTTATTTGGATCATTATCTAGTTCATGACTTTGTTCCCTATATGGAATATTGTAGGGAGAATAATAAAAGTACTTAGAAAATATTTCTCTATAGGGGTTCCTAATGGTATTTTGTGTGGCCATTTTATCATAAGTTATATTTTACATGACTCCACCATAAGTGTAGCTAGACATATCCACATAAATGATGAAAGCTCTAAAATAAAAAGGCTTAAAGTTCTACAAACTCTAAAAAATTATCCAAAGGATAAATGGTTCAAACTTGGTCTAACTTGGTCAAAAGGTGGAGTTGTATCTACAAAGTGGTTTCAAAGTGGAGTTATATCTCCAAAATGGTTTGTGCTAAGACTTGGCATAAAATAGTCTAACATCAAATGTCTAATGTCATATGCACAAAAGGTTAAGCATCTGAATAAAAAATGACATGTCAAAGTTCTAGGTCAAAGTGTTCCAATCAAGGTCTAAACTAGGAAAGGAAAAAAGTTGAGTTGTTAGGTATTTTGTCCAAATGTGGAGTCAAAATCTAGTCTCAAACAAATAGGCATGATATGATTTGATTTAATCTAATGAGTTTGGAAAAAACTTTGGTATAAACTTAGCACATGAAATCAAACATAAACATGATCAGTTGGTATAAGGCATAAGACAAATGGATCTTTGAGAAAGACTGGGTTTTCCCAAATAAAGGCACAAATAATGATAAGGAAAGGTACTGAACAAACAAACCATCAATAGTTTTCAAAATTAGGTAATCAATTAATTAAAGTTATGTAACCTAAAGGAGAAATATCTATGTATCAACCCCATGAATTAAGGCCTAAATAGAAATCAATCAATGTTTGACTCCAATCTTGACAAGGCTAATTAAAAACTCAATGATGAAAACTAAGTTTTGACCAAACAAACTAGACAAGATTGAGTAGCATGATGGCAAATACAATGTTCTAAATGGTATACATGACATGGTTTGTAACAATGATTTTTGGTGCAAGGTGAACTAGTCTTTAAACAAATTGAGCATCCTAAAAATGTAAGCATGCTCAAATTATGTGGTCAATGTTATGTTTGTAAAAGAATCAAAAGGCTCAAAAATATTTTGACATGATTTGGGTAGCATAACACTACCCTTCTCAACTCAAATACATTGTTTTGACATGCCTTATGAATAAAAAAAAAGTTTTAGTCTCGAAACATACCGAATGATAAAATGATCCAAAAATACACTAAGTATAATTGTCCAAATCCTAGCAAGGGTATGTCAATGTGGGGTTGACTAAAATAACAAGATTTTGAATATTTCTAGCGGAATCAATTGCTCAATGAATTTCATGTAAAATAATATAAAAGAGAAGCATGAAAATTGGGTTACTATGGCATTGGCTAGCTATAAAAAGGTCTAATCCTTTTTACAATAACTAAATCTTGCTATTCACTCAATGTAGTGAGATGTCCAAATATAGATATGTCTCATGTGTAACTCAGAAGGAGTAAGTGAAGTTAATGTCGAGAGATGAAACCCTAGGTCAAAGCTTCCCTAAATAACTTATGAGAGGTAATGATGTCCCCCTCACAAGCCAAGATGCATAAAAATAAAGAAAACATAAAATAGAAAGACTTTAGGCTCATTTTCAAGGTCACCCAAACTTTGATGAGATTTTGGGGAGTGCTTTTGGATGACATTCTTTCTAAGCCTTGGACTAGGCTATTTGTAATAGGAATGGTGCTTTTGACTCCAAGGGTTCCCTACAGGGGAAAAATGGAAGAGCATACACATAAAACCCCTCTCTTTGCCAAACAAAAATTTGATAAAAAAACTATTGCAAACAAAAATTGACAAGTGTGTTCAATTTTAAGCCCAAAATGAAAATTTTGGTGGTGTTCATTTGACCCCTTGGTGTTAGTTTCAAACTTTTAAAACATTCACCAAATCATCTAAATACTTTTTTAAAAACTAAAATAATGTTCCTAATTAATTTTTAATCATGCAAAGGTGATTTAAACATGTTTTGAATAAATATCAAGCTTGGTCCTATAGTAAATTTTTTAAAATCTCCTTTAGCTTTGAAGTTCTTTTTAGCTTGAAACAATGAACTTTGAAAAAGTAGGTCTTAGGTCTATATTTTTGGAAAAACATAGTGACCGATATTGGTTATTACCACCTACATCTATTACTTTAGATAAAAAAGATCTAACTGATGTCAATTTTTCTAACCAACTTTGGTTAAGTAGGTAACTAAGGTCGGTATTCTTGTCGACATCAGTTACTATGTAAAAATTGTGATAAACAAAAATGACAAAATAATGTTAGAAAATCAATTTTCAAGAGTTTTAAAGGCTCAAATAAATATTTTTGAGTTGAAAAATGATCTCCTTTAGGTGTGAGATGCATCTTGTCCCACCGGGCATGCCATATGTGATCTATGAATTTGACTCAAGAGAGGATGGTTAGTATGGTGTTAGTTCCAAAATGAAAACAACATGAAATAAACACACTAATAGCATAACATCTCTAGGGCTAGACACTAGGGAGAGCTTAATTAACAAAAAGAAAATGACAAACATAACTAAAAAGTAAGGAATCAAACACAACAATTCCTTCACCTTCCTTAGATGCTCCAAATGCCTTTGCAATGGTGGCTTGCTGCTCATGAAGTCCTTGGCAAAAGAAGCTTGGCTACCTCCATCTCTCCTTGGCACCTTTGGCTTGGGGCTTGGCTTAGATTAAAATCAATTTGGCATGGTAACGCTAATTGAAATTACTCCTTGAAAATATTTGTACATTATAACTTTTCACCAAAATAGCTTAGAAATGATGTTCATGGCCTCTCTATTTATAGATTTTTAAAAATGTTTGGAATCAAACTGAACCATCCATCTCAAGATGAATATATGTGGTTGAGGATTAATAAATGTTTGGAATCAAGTTTAAAATTATCCTCATCATGAAATTGGAAGAAAGGGAAATTAAGAGGCATGGATGGCATCGTCGAAGGCATTGATGAGGCATAGAGGGCATGAATCTTGATATTTGTGGCATTTATGGCCAAGGGATGTCTTACCAAGAAATGAGGTCACCTGAGGATGTAGATATTCAATATCTATTTCCAAAAATAATTTTCAACAAGTTTCCATGTAATTATTAATTAGGCCTTTATTTGGGTTAATTATCTCTTGAGCATGATTAAGCACTTTGTGCACAAATTACTTAAAGTGATCAAAATGCCTTGTTATTTGTCTAAAATTTGACTTGATTAGAATTGGAAGTCAATGTCAAATGTGTTAAAACCATATTCCCATTTAGGATGTTACCAACAAAAAATAACAAAGGAACTTGTCTCATGCAAGAGGTTTAATAGGAAAGAGCAATCCATAACACTCAGGTGCAAAATTGACATTTTGACTGAAAATGATTTGATCAAAGTTAGCTAGCCCATAAATTACATTGCCCCATTTAGGGATACCTTAGCCAAAATTAGCACTTGAATATGTCAATTTCACATCATTTAGCATGCTTTAGTGTTTTTATGCCAAATTGTGTAGTTTAAGTGGAAATTGATCAAAATCATAGTTGGAGGTTATTGGTGGCTAGTTTTAGGTGTCTATAGATGTATGAGAAGAGAAGGGATAATCAAGTGAACTGAGAATGTAAAAATTTAAAGAGAGAAGGAACATTAGATGTGAGGATAAAATAATGTGTGAAGATGTCTAATAAGGTCTTTGAAGGTCATTGATCATAGACATGGATGTATTGATCACTTTAAATTTTATGTGTTTTCATTTTATTTAGAAGAACGATGTTGATTTTCTTGTGAATGTATGCAAGCAGTGATGTCATCTATAGAATTATGGTTTCAACAATGTGCAATTATGCATAGGTGTTTGTGTTTTTTATAGAGAACTAAGAAGGTAATGAAATCATTATGATATAATATTAGCACATTAGAACCTTTAGAAATTTTTAAACTAGTGAAATTGTGACGGAGAATGTGTGGAGTATTAGAGAATAGGGTATGTACAGGGTTCTAATAGGGTTTTCTAAGAAAGACATAGTCCATAGTTCCAAAGCTATATCTACATGAATATGTTTGTATGAGGTTTATAAAAGCATGGAAGTAAGCCAAGGGGAATATTTTGAATCTAGGTTAAGATAATTTGAATCTAGAAACCCTGTAGATGCTTAGAAAACCCATAATTTGATTTTTAGACCTATAGATGATAACGTGCAGATAGTGAGAAGAAATTTATAAGTTTTGATAATGAAATGGGTTGATTCCTATATGATAACAAGAGGATTGTCTTTTTTTAATCTTTTATAAAGTTTTATTGTGTTGTTAGAGTAATTTAAGGTCTGTAAGATCAACATTTGTCAAGGAAATCCTTAAACTCTTGTTGACTATAATGAAAATACAGTACAAGTAACCAAAGTATCTTGTGTTGGGATGAATAGAATGGTTATGTGACATGGAAAATTATTGGAGAAAGTGTAAGGTATCTATGTAGATCCTAATCAATTAATTATAACTCTTTAAATAGGATAAAATACTCCCATTTGCATTTAGTATGCTCTTGGCATGTGTAGATCGTTATGAAGCCCTAAACTAGGGTTTAGGGGCTATAAAGAGTTTTAACCCATATAAACAACTAAAAAATTGTAATCATACCCTTTTAGATTTTATTCATTTTTTGAAATTGGTTTTAAGCCTATTAATAATGGAAAATTATGGAAAAGTTTAATTGCAAAATGAGTCCTACGTGCATGCAAAGAGAGAGAAGTACGCCAATATAGGAAAAGTGATTTTATTCAAATAAGTTCACTAAAAACTGATTGAATCACTTTCAAATTGGTAATGGGTATCTAAAAAGGTGATTTTTATGTCTTTTAAGTTCGTACAATGATAAAAAAAAGGATATTTGCATGAAACAAGGGCTAATTGGAGTAGGGGTTAAAGACGTGATAATCTGTACAAAGGAAGCCTAGCTAAATCTCAGGTATGTTATAGAATGTATTAATAGATATCAAAAAATGGTATTAAATTTGTTTTTGAGATAATACATAGGAATTTATGGTAAAAAAATCATGGTTTGAAGAGCTACAAGGAAGGTGGAAAGGTAAATAGGTAATATGAGAGTTTTGAACATTCAAATAATGGATGAATGACTTGAATGGGTCTGTATAGGTATGTTAAATACCTCCAAGAGGGTATATTATGAGAAGATGACTATTTTATTAAATTTTTATTTTTTAGTCTATAGAAAGATTCTTATATAAGACTATGTCAATAATAAGAACATTGGTGACCAAATATAGATATATCAGAGGTATTCGAGTTTGATTCACGAGTTTAGGGAGTACCAATTTTGGTATAAGAGATTTAATCTCTTGGTATTTGTTAATTTATCATGTTTTATAATAAGTTTCTATTTGATTGAGAAAAGGATCAAAATATTAGGATGCAAAAGGCCTAGGTGAAATCAAGGAAATTGTCAAAAGACTAATCAAGGAGAAAGGCTTGGGTGAGACAAGAAGACCAAAAGTTTAGGGTGAAATAGACCTAGGTGAGGACCTAAATAGATTAATAAACTATTGAAGAGTTCCTAATAATAATTCAAATCAATAGGGTATAAAAGAGTGCTAAGGAGAAGACAAACATCCAAAAGCAAAGAGGTATGACTAGTAATGAAAATTGATAAAGAGATTGATAGTTTGAAAAGAGATATTGATAAAATTGTAGATGAATATTATTATTGGATGCAGATGAATAGGAAAGCATGGGAGGTATAACAAGTGAGCAACAAGAGGAATAGGTGGAGAATAAGGTTCGTATTGAGGAGAATAAGAGGAAAAAAGAAAGAGAAGATGAAGTACCAAGAGGAGCACTTGAGAAGACAAGAGTGTTTCGAAAGATAAATATCATAGGGACTTTGTGGTCTATTATTTTTATATCTAATTTTGTCATTTCATAGGTAATTTTATGTGATCAGCCTTGGAAAGTGAAAAGATTTGTGCAATATGAGACACCAAGTGCAAAAGTGAATGTGAAAGAAAGAGAAGAGAGTTTGTTGGTGTTTATAAATAAAGAGAGATTCATTGGTTAATGCATGAGGAAGGTGTTGAGGAATGCATACAAGTAAGAGGAGATATGGAAGATGAGGATGATTTCCATGATGCCATTAAAATTTAATGAGAGGCAAGAGAATAGCCACACAAAAAGGAATAAATATTTCTCCATAAATGAGTCCTACAATGAGGTAAATGAGTGTTTAGGACTTGATTACAATCACTTATATGAAGAGAATATTACTGATATGTAGGTGTATAAAGAAGAAATAAAGTTATGACTATGGAAAATGGCTCAATTACATGGTTATGTGATGCCTAAGTGGTGTAAGAAATCAACTATTAGAGAGAGTGAGGTGAAAATCAAGTAAAAGGTCAATCAAGCAATTGAAAAAAGTAAGAAGCAACTGATAAAAAGTAAAATATGGGTTATGAAGAGTAAACAAGAATTTTACAAGGCTCAAGATACAAGCATTCCTCAAGAGAACATAAGAAAAGAGAAAAGTTGGAGGGTCAAGAAACCAATTGAGTCAAAAGAAGAGAAAATGATGATGATGCAACCAAGTCAAGTTAAATAACATCGATCAAGTAAGTTTAAAGTTAAAGTGATCATTTATGATGAATATGATGATAACTTATTTGAGTCATGAAATGTTGTCATTATAAATGAGCATAGAGTATACCAAGAATTAGTTTGGAGTGATAATGACTAGTCATGTGAAAGATCTTATGCAAGCAAGCATAGTACAAGTGAAAAATAAGAATGGAATATGACTATGTGGAATAATATGAAGTAAGGAGAGAACTCCAAATGGATGGATGATGAGGAAATAGATGAGCAAGTATCAAGGTAATTCTCTATTGAAGGCAAAAATTGAACAAGATGACTTTAAGGATAAGTTAAAGATAATAAGGGGGCACAATGTAAGGGTGATTAAATTGTATTTGATGAGTATATTAAATAGGTTATTTTTCATGAAGACAACTCAAGAAGGGATGAGATGAAGAGTAATTCTAGTGAAGGACAAGTAATCCTTGTGAGTGATGAGCCCAAGTTTGACGAAGATAGTGAGATAGATGAGATCTTACTAAATGAAGAGTTGAGAATGTTGGAGGAGATGTTTGGTAATTCAAGAGAGATAAATAAAGGTACAATACATTGTGAAGACACCATTGATAAGATTAATATAAGACAATAGCAAGTAAAGAGGCAAGCGTGGTTTTGATTAAGGAGCAAAATAGTGAAGGCAACCAAGAGACTTCATTATCTCAAGATTTTTATTCTAAGGTGGATTTGAATTTTTTGTATGTAGGTATGAAGATTGATAATTTGAATGACACCCATGAGTCATTGAAGAAGATCATGAACAAATAATGTTAAGAAGAAAACTTTGAAGACATGTATGAAGATGAAGAAGCATGGAGATGGGAGGTTGCAGTTGAGAAGGAAATGAGGAGAGGAACATACTAGAAGAGAAAGAGAAGCAAGATGAAAGGAAAATAAGGACAAACATTGACAAGGAAAATAAAGCAATGAGATCTAGGAATTGGTGAATACAAAGGCATGGAGGAAGAATTCTTTCTAGAGAGAGAATATGATGTAGGAGCATCTCAAACCATCTAAATAGCTTCACGGAGGACTTGGTCAAAGATGAAAACCATCCATTTTAGCCTACAAAGTCCAAGTCATGTCTTAGTTGACTTTAAATTAAAATTATTTAATTTTCCTTCCAAAATATTTTTTAAGGAGTTAATGTAAATGTCAAATGTAAAAAAATGGAAAAGAGCGATAAGGTAAAAGTAGTTATAGGAGATATATATGTTTGAAGTCTATCTTGGTTTGTTGAGAAAATAAGGGAGATAGTTGAAATATTCCATTCATAAGATGTTGTTAGGTATTATTTTCCATTTAGTATGGTGGTTTGAGTAAATCTCGCTTATTGGTTAGCTTTAGAGCCCAATTTGGCATAAGGGGAGGAGACTCTTTCAAAAGAGTAATATATGGAATGAAAAAAGGAAGGGGTACGTAGAGATGGGAGAATGTGAGAGAGGACCTCACTAAAGAATGTAAGAACGTAGAAGAAAGAGAGAGAATCTCTCATTTAAGGATAGAGAGAGATGTAAAATAAGAGAAGGGATAATTAGGTGAAATGAGAATGCAAAAGTTAAGGAGAGAAGGAACATTAAATGTGAGGACAAAATAAAGTATGAAGATGTCTAATAAGGCCTTTGAAGGCCACTAATCGTAGACATGGATGTATTTATCCATTTAATTTTATCTTGTTTTTATTTGATCAATAAGAATGATGTTGATTTTCTTATGAATGTATGTAAGCAGTGATGTCATCTGTAGAATTATAGTTTCAATAATGTGCAAACATGTATATGTGTGTGTGTGTTTTGTAGAGAATTAAGAAGGTAATGAACACATTATGATATAATATTAGCACATTATAACCTTTAGACATTTTTAAACTAGTTAAATTGTGATGGAGAATGTGTGGAGTATTGGAGAATGGGGTATAAATAGGGTTCTGATAGGGGTTTCTAAGAAAGACACAGTCCATAGTTCCAAAGCTAGATCTACATGAATATGTTTACATGATGTTTATAAAATCATGGGAATAAGTTATGGGGAAGAGTAAGAGTCAAGGTAAAGATAATTTTAAATTAGAAACCCTATAGATGCTTGTAAAACCTAAGAAGTTGATTTTTAGACCTATAGATGATAGTGTGCAGATGATGAGGAAGAAATTTATAAGTTTTGATAAGGAAATAGATTGATTTATATATGATATCAAGAGGATGGTAATGTGTTTATGTTTTATAAATTTTTACTTTGTTGGTGGAGTAATTGAAGGTCTGTAGGATCAACATTTGTCAAGGAAATCCTTAAACCCCTATTGACTGTCATGATAATACAGTCCAAGTAACCAAGGATCTTATGTTGGGATGAATATAATGGTTATGTGACTTGGAGAATGATTATATAAGGTGTAAGGTATCTATTCAAACCATAATCAATTAATTGGAACTATTTAAATATGATAAAACATTCCCAGTTCCTTTTAATTTTATCCCATCTTGTGTAGATCTTTTGAAAGCCTTAAACTACGGTTTAGGGGATATAAAGGGTTTTAACACATAAAAACACATAAAAATTTTAATCATATCCTTTGAGATGTTACTCAATTTTTGAAAGTGTTTTCAACCCTATGAAGTATGTAAAAGTATGGAAAAGTTCAATTACAAAATGAGTCCTAGGTGCATGCAAGGAGAGAGGAGTAGGACAATATAGGAAAAGTGATTTTCTCCAAATAAGTTCACTAAAAAATGATTGATTAAACTATAAATAGGTAATGGGTATCTAAAAGGGTGACTTTTTGGCTTGTAATTTCATACAATGATTAGGACAAGGAAATTTGCATGAAAAGAGGGCTAATTAGAGTAGGGTTTAAAGAAGTGATAATCCATACAAAGGAAGCCTAGACGAATCTTAGGTATGTTATATAAGGGATTAATGGGTATCTATAAATGGTATGATATTTTTTTTAGATAATACATAGGATGTTATGGTCAAAAATTATGATTTGAAGGGCTACAATGAAGGTACAAAGGTAAACAGGTAATCTTAGAGTTTTGAGCATTCAAACAATGGATGAATGACATAAATGGGTCTGTATAGGTATATTAAATACCTCCAACAGGGTAGATCATGAAAAGAGGGCTATTTGACTAAAAGTGTATTTTTTAGTCTATATAAAGATTCTTATATAGGACTATGTCACAAATAAGATTATTAGTGACCAAATACAGATATATCAGACGTATTAGAGTTTGATGCATAAGTTTAGGGTAAACCACCCTAGAAGCATGCATGTTAGTGAGGAGTGAATAGGCACTAGTGAGGTTGGGATATTGTGCAAGGTCTTCTGAGGTTTTGCTAACACCATTAACATTAGATGCATGGGATGTAACTATAGATATACCTGATGTGGATGATGTTGGATGTACAAATTCATATAATAAATGGTAGGCTAGGCATTGGTGGGTTACATTATATCCTCTTGATGAAGGATATGCTCAAAATTATGAAGATCTTGAACTGATCTAGATGATTGGAGGTAAGCAATAATTTCATTTGAATATGTACAAATTTTTGATTTTTAGTTTGATTTTAAATTATATATCTAACATAATGCCATACTTTGTGTGAAGGTGGAGTGAGAGGTGCTCAAGATGAGGTACAACTTGGGGTGGGGTGGGGAGATGATGACTATTAGGAGACCACTATTTAGTCTACACTCTAAGAGCTTGCATGGAATATTCTTGATGATTTACTAGAGGATGGATTGATAGAGTGAGTGTTGGTTACAGTCAGTAGTCATGTTCATCTATTTGATGAGGTGAGGTTTGAGATGGATAGGCATAAGATTCCCCCACTTTATTTTGTATCAATGAGTATGAGGATAATGGATGAGTACATAGACCTTTAGAGGTAGTATGTGAGCTTGTACGAAGAACATGGCTAGCTACTAAAGAAAGAGAGTCACAAAAAAAGGCATTTAGGAGTGTGAGGAGGTGTAGGGCCATCAAGTGCTAGAGTGGATTATGGGACTAGTAATAGTGGGGAAAGTGAGATAGAGTGTGAGGGCATGATGTCTATTAATGATTTATTGTATTTGATATGGTGTGTATTTTTTTGAAAATTCATTATATATATGGATGTTGCTTTGATTTTGGATTTAGGTGTATTATCTTTTGGATTTTGGAATAAATTGGTATATTTTTTTCAACTGGTTGATTAAAAATAGTTGATTTGGCATTGATGTTGAGATTGCATATGTTTTGGTAAAATGGCACTCAAGATATGTGATGTTAGTTTTGATTTTGAATTATATGTGAGTAAATTTTATTTTATTTTAATTTGTAAATTGATTTGATATAGTGAGTTATTTTAAGATTGGTAAAATGGGATATTGGCAATATCGAGATTTGGCTAATGTGGTCTATCTAGGATGCCTAATTAGAACTAGGAATATTAGTTTGCTAGTAAAAGGGGATGTAAGATATTAATTTATTCATATCACTTCCCTAAGAGTATTTCAATAATGCAAAGGTTGGCCCTTTGGCTCCATCATCACCTATTAAATGAAGATATGTAATCATGCATGTCTTAATTGATGTTTGGACTATGTGTCCAATCCCTCTAAGTAGGTGGCTCAAAAATATAAAGGCTATCCCTTTAGCTCCATAATTGGCCCATGAAGTGAAGCTATGAACTAACACTGATATGAGTGTGTGTCATATCAGTATCTGAACCCTAATGGCCAACTAAACAAGTACCCATACTACTCATGCTATGTAGGAACATGAGCTATATCTGATAATATCTATTCTACACTAATTATAGCTATGCATGGAGACTCTACCAAATGTAACTTGATTAGATGTGTAACTAAAACTATGTGATATGAAGAAAAATCATTTATCTATAATCATAGTGGATTGCTACATGAAATAACACCCTGTGGTCTTTGCTATGATACATATGACTTAGCAATATATCAAGTTAGAATTGTAACCTATGATGGGGGCTCATCTAATCTCAATCAAGGTAAGTTTCAACATGAAATGGGTCCTTCAGAGCTCATCCATAATGAATATATATTTGAAGTAGTATTATATGATGTGGGTTCATATAATTTTAATTATATTGGGTCACTACATGAGATAGGACCCAAAAAATGTTGCTATAGTGAATATATCTCTAGATTGGTACTCTGCTATGGTGCCTTTGACTATACTAGATATGTATATGGAATTGCACTATGTAACCCTCTAAATACAATGATATATGTAGGCTACTCTCACTATAATAGTTTCCAAACTTTTTGAAAAGGTAGAATAAGAGATATCCTATGAGGCTCTCTCTTAAAAGCTGCATTACACTCATAATGAGTAATCAATGATTTTGGTGAAGGAATGTCTTAGGATAACTTAGCCATAGAGGAATGAGGACTAGGAATCCATGATGGAGGAGAAATAAGTGTCCCTTGTGTGAATGCTATGATGACATTATTAACATATCTGTTAATGCAATCCCTGAGTCCATAACAATCATTATCTCTGTATCTAACAATATGATGATAGTTACAAAAGGGATGATGTGGATATCTATGTAAGAGATGTGGATCTTGTTGATGAGTATAAGGTAATGTGATTAAACTCATATATATTAGTTTAATAATATGACACATGGGATACCTTTCTTTGAATAAAACTATAGTGGTACCTAGCTACTATTATCTATAGTGCATACTATATGTTATGCTCTAGAAATTGGCTCTCTATTCTTAACTAGTTGTTTTTTTGGTTGAGGTCTCCTATCTTGTTTACGACATGGTGAATATTGTGTACCAAGGGTTTTAGATGGAAGTACTACTGTCAAATCTAGAGTAATTGAATCAACTAAATCTACCTCAATCAATCCCAATTTATTTTCCAATGCTAAACTATATAGTGTAAGTGCCTTAAAGAGGACTCTATTTGATATAAAATATTCTCGAGGAGAGGTTGGCAAAGCCCCTTAATACATATATGTTGAATCTCTAAATATTCTAGTCTATAGATCAATATTAACATATGCATATTAAATCATAAGATATAGTCACTAACTCTAAAGTATTCTAATGTAATATGGCAAGTTTCTCATATGTAACATGAGGGGCCTATGTTTGCTATGTAATATCTAAGAAATTCCTCCTCTAAGTCATCATATGTGTGTAGGGAGCTAATGGGGAGTAGATGAAGGAACAAATTTTGTTCCTCCCCCACCAATATATATTAGAATAACTTTATTAGAATAAAAGGGCTTTCATGAGATGGTAAATCCTTTTTGAAAGGCTTGAAGGTGTATGAATGGATCTCCAGTTCCATCAAATTGAGGTAATGATGGTATTTGGAAATTCTTAGGAAATGAAGATTTTACAAATGTCTTTGGAAGAGGGTTACCATGTAAATCATTGGAATCCATGAAATACTTATATGCCTTATTTTTCAAGGTAATAAGATGTACTTGGTGTTGTAATTCACCAAATGCATGCATTAAATAAATAATCTCTTGGGATGGCATATTAAAATCTTGAAGTGGTTCATTTAATCATTGAATTTGATCATTTATTTTAGCCATGGGAATGCTACATTTAGAAATTGGATCATAGAGAGAGGTTGTGATCACTTGAACCTTTGGAGCAATGGTAACTTGGACCTTACTAGAGGGATGTGGGATACCATTCTTGTTGGGTGAAGAGAGATAAATAGGTGATACTATAGTATGGGGTGGCTTGGGAGATTCATTAGTATCTTTATTATTTAGTGAATCACATTTTAATTGAGTATAGGATGTGATGTTATCATTAACATGTGCATTATTTGAAATAGAATCATACATATAAGCAGAAAACAAAATTTGGTAGTGATTATGCTTGAGAGGAGGAGTGAGAGAAGAGTTAGAAATATGAGATGCATTTTCTTCTTCACTATGTACATAATAATCATCATCATTTCATGCATTATCATAATCAAATTTTTTTTCATAGTCACTATCATTTTCATATTAATTTGCAGGTTTACTATCATACTCATTATCACTTCCATTTTCACTAAGGAGAGGTGTAAGAGGATAATTTAGTTCTTTTATAAGATGCAATAAATTATCATGTGAAATTAGAATATTATGTGCATCTATGTTATCCTTGAGTTGAATACATGCATTATTTTCATTTTAAATATGAGAAGTAAGAGTAAGAGAGTTATCTTTTAGACAATCTTTTGAAAAGTCAGAGTTGAGAACACGAGATGGATCATTTGAACTCTGCATTATCAATTTGATTTTGTTGTATTTATGCTATTGTAATTTGAAAATAAGAGAGAGAGAGAGAGAGAGAGAGAGAGAGAGATGAGAGAGAGAGAGAGAGAGAGAGAGAGAGAGGGAGAGAGAGAGAGAGAGAGAGAGAGAGAGAGAGAGTAGGTTCACATTAAATTAAATTATCGCCAATGAGAGATTAAATTGGAAATACACTACTAATTTGTTAATACACTACTAATTTGTTCATTATGTATAGGATAATGAGGGTGAAAAGTACCTTTTCCATTTATCAAAAATTATTTTCATTAGAAGAGGGAATAAAAGAGATAATACTGGGAGAAGAAGATGCATCTAATTTTTATTCACTATCATTTTCACATGTGTCATTATATTCCTCTTTAAAATAATAGTAATTATCTTCATTTTAAATAAAATAATTTTTCACTTTTTTTAGATAATGTTTAATTTTGTAAATTTATCCATTCATTGTCATAATTATGAGAAAAATTTAGATATTGATCTATGGGATAAGAGGGAAGAAGTGCCTTGTTGGTGATTTTATTTCTTTCACCAAAGAAAATATGTAAAAGTGTTATGAATAAAATAAATGCAATAATAACTACCAAAATATAAATTTTGGAAATATTTTTGATAATCCAAAAAATTTACAAAAATTCTAAAATATTTTTCTAAAAACTGTGAGAAAGGAAGGCTTGGGGTTTGAAGACCTAGTTTCAAAATATTTTGTTTTGGGTTGGAGTTTTAGGATTTTTAAAAATTATTATAGTAATTCAAATTATAAAAAGAATTTGAATAAAATAAATGCAAAAAAAATTATATAAAAATTTGAAATTTGATATTGAATTTTTACATAAAAATTTGAAGGAAAAACCCTAGGGGTACCTAGGGTTTTAGATTTTTCCTATGTGAGTCAGGTTCACCAAATATTTTATTATTTTTGGGAAAATAGTGTCTAGTTCCTAAAAAATAAATGGTCTATATTAAGGGGGGAAATCTAATAAAATATATAATTTTATCAAATTGATTACATAGGGAAGATAAGTAACTTATCTAGAAAAGTAGACTCAGACGATTGTTTCAAAGCCTAAAAACTACTACACATGATTGGAAAGATGTTAGGAATCTAGATCTATATTTTATTTAGTGAAAATGATAAGAGAAAAAAAATAGGGCACTTCAAGGTCTAGTGCTATAGTCCAAGTCCTACCATTATTATCTAAACTGGTCACAAAGATCTACATTTTTTGAGTTTTGTCCAATGTCCCTATGTGAGCCTACCTATGAAATTTTGTATCTTGAATGTTGATAGAGATACTTATAAAATGTCATTGGATCTCCTTATATATTGTAATTGGATCTCCTTATATATATTTTTTATCCTTAAAAACCCTAGGTCTATCTACACCCATAAAACAACAAATACATCAAAAGTAAAAGAGGGGAAATTTGGGTTAGAAGAAGTATGATTGCATGATCTAGAACCCTTGATGTGTTGATCACTGTCTACATTAACCCTCAGGCTAGGGTCTCAAATCAAATTTAGTTCACGCTTAGGGAATGTGCATAATAAATGTGCATGGTAGATGTAATAATGAACTTTTGCCTAGACCCTTCCTTGATCAAGCATGCAAATATATGTGTGATGTAGAATGTTTAGCTATATAATTGATTGATTTTTTATTATGTATTGTGCCAAAGTAGTAAGTGTTAGATATGAAATTCTTGGTGAATTACTTTATATATTATACTCTTTGTTTTGAATTTTTGAACTTTTATTCACATTTGGTCATCATTAGAAAGACAAGCAAAACTTAAGGATAAATCTAAAAAGAGCTTAGAACTCATTAAGTGAGGGAACCTGACCATTATAACTCAAAAATGTAATTGGAAAGGAGTGATAAAATGGGATACCCTATAGTTAAATGCTTTCATCCAATTCTAATGCTCTTGTCCTTTAGGCTCAGGACCTAGTGGGATAGGATTGGCTTGGGAAATATGACCTAGCTGAGGTGGAATGATCATTTGAAAAGCTTGGGATGACTGGGGATAAGAAAAAAAGGTGAATCAAGCATGAAATAAGACAAAGATAAGTAAAAAAAAAGACATGCCTAATGTGAACAAGGCTTATATTCTCTAGTCTGAGTGTCCTATGAAATGACTATGAAAGGACATGATATGTGTGGTTGCTTGACCAATTAAGGGTGTATATATAAAGCATAGATCAATACTATAGAAGTAGAAGAAAAGAGATAACAAAAATATAGTTTCCCATGAAAATTTAAACAAAATATCATGTCCTCTTCATTTTTATATGGATAAAAAATAACATAAGGCCTCGATGGCACATAAAAAATGTTTAGTCACACCTATGAGGGGTACCTATTATGGTTGAAGAATGAGAAAATGCTAACTAATATTACTTATATTATACTACAAATGGTGGTATATTGCGTGATATTTTTAAGGCTCTTCTAATACCTTTAAGGTATCTCATAGGGTATTCATTTCAAACATGCAGAAGATTTCATTTCCCCTTCAAGGTATCTCCTAGGAATACCTTTTAATTAAGCACAAGAGTGGTTTTCTCCTTTAAGGAACAAGTGGAATTTTCTAAACAAAAGGCACTACCAGGTGATATTTTGAGGCCCTTGTAATACCTTCAATGTATCTCCTATGAGATACCTTTAAAACATAGACAAGAGTGTATTTTCCCTTCAAAGGTATCTCCTAGGAGATACATTTGAAATAGGGACAAGTGTGGACTTTTCCTTCGAGTAACAAGTACAATTTTCCTTTACATGAAAGGCACTAATGGGTGATATTTTGAAGGCCCTTATAATACCTTCAATGTACCTCCTAGGAGATACCTTTCAATTGGCCATATTTGTCACACATACCAAGCATGTGCCTAGTTACTAATGGTTTTGATGTAGAAAAAAAGGTAGAGTTCTTGATTGATTAAATGATCAAAATGGTTTGAAATAGATCTATATGGAATGAGTGGAATGGAAAAATCATAAATCTCACAAAGCTTTTGAAGAACTTTACATTAATTTAAAGTATAATTCATAAATTTCTAAAGATTAGTCGAAAGTTACAAAGACCTTATAAAGTTCTCAGGACAAGCATGAGAGTGCATGGAATTCATCTAGTCCATTCATTCCATCTAGAGCTTATCTAGATGTTTGGTTCTGGTGGTAGGAAATCTGAGTGGGCATTATCATGGTGTTGGATATCACACGTGTGGCATTTTTAGGAAGAAATAATCATATGGGTATATTTATTTTGGAGTCTAGCATCTGTGACAAGTTGTGTCTTAGGTGATGAAGTATGAAATAAGATATGCATGTTAAAATTTGGATCCTAATATATAATTTTGTAAGTTTCCATACTTAGCCATTTTAAACCAGACTGTTATTAAGACGTCATGCAAGATCACAAGAACTAGTCAAATCTAACATTTTATAAATGCATGTAAAAATCTCAAATGGCTAGTGGATAAAAAGGGTTTGTTTCTTTAATCATTAGGTCCATTCCTCACAAGTTTTATGTCTTCATGATCTTTGTGCTTCAATTTATAAAATTACAAAGTTAATAAAAAATGGTAGACATCTCTGTGATTTCCATTTTTAAGACCCATAAAGTGACCATTGGGATTCAAAATATTTGGTGAGAACCTAAGAAAGAACACATGGATGACAAGTGTTAGGCATGTTGGAGTTATAGAAAATAAAATGGTTAACAAATCCTAGGAGCTAATGAGAAATTGAGCTCGGGGTAGTAGGTCCCAAAGATCCACAATCCACATTTAATCAAATTTAAAAAATTTGATGAAGAGGAATAAAGTCAAAATCGTCAATTATCTAGGTCTATTTCTTACAAAAAATAGAAAAGGGATGATTTGGGATGTTTAATGAAAGTTGATGAACAAAAATGGACCCAAATTGAAAAGTAAATCTAAAGGACCTGAACTTAGGTCCAACCCAAGTTGGTGGAAAAAGTAAAGGAGTGAAGCTCGATGTGAACTCAAATAGGACTATACATCAAATAGAGTGATATATACATATATAAAACTATAGGAAAACCAATATCCTTAGATTATTTTTCAGCTATAGGTATTTCAATCTAGTATCCAAGGCATATAATAGATATATGATTAATGAGATCATCCCAAGTCATCTCCTCGACAAATCACCACTCAAAAAAAACATGATGTGTCCTTAACAATTTGAATATATGAGGATTTTATATTCATAATTTGATCAGGTGGAAGATTTAAAGTAAAAGGATTTGGGGAATTGGAAATATAGTTAGAGCATTCATTTCTAGCAAGATCATGAATATCTTATTCATAATGACTTATTCTAATTAGACCAAAATCTTGGTGAAATATCTCTTAAAAGTTAACGACTCATTAATTGTCATGAACAATGTGCTCTCTCTCTCTCTCTCTCTCTCTCTCTCTCTCTCTCTCTCTCTCTCTCTCTCTCTCTCTCTCTCTCTCTCTCTCTCTCTCTCTCTCTCTCTCTCTCTCTAATATATTATCCTTTTATTTCCATTGTGTAAGAGGTTCTTAGATTTTGGACCTTTTTTTTTAATATTTTTGAGAGATGGGACAATGCTTGAGATACTACAAAGTATGTTCATCTTGATTAAGCTAGAACCTATCAACCATTTTCAAGAAATACCTTTTAATAAAATAAGCACTTTATTTACCTATATTCTACCTTGAATCTATGTTTGGAAAGCTATGCATTATGAAATTGTGTGAAGGAGAATCTTCCTAATTCATGGTCATTTTTAACTTTGTTTAGGGAGTTTTCAATACTATGTGAAGGTCTAGATTAGTGTTCTATTTTAAGCCTATTCTATGAGATACTTATGCAAATTAGATTGATCTTAAGGATGTGTAAGCTAGTATTATCCTTCATTGATCTAGTGTGGGTTCAAACTTATGGGAGTTTCCATCTTAATTTTGGTGCATGGCTTGGTTAATTTTATTAGGAGCCCTTATTCTCTGTGAAACATTAGTCTCTGGTGAGAATCAAAGAAGAAGCCAACCTAATCTAGAGGTTCAGTCCTAACATAGGTCACCCATAACCTGGGGTTGTCCCAATCTTATAAGATTACTTAGAGAGAGCCTAAATAACCCTCTTCAAGGGTGTAAATTAAGCCTATAATAGTTTTTAGCACACTAAGTGGGACTCAGGTCAAAAGCAATGGAATGATTTTTGATGTTTCCCTACTATATATCAACATTTAAATGTAGGTTTTAAAACATCAATGGTGACTCCAAGCATCTATCAGCTAGTTAAGAAACCTATCTAAGTGCCTAATCATCATAATTTGGTATGTATAATTAGTCATATTTTTATTAGTATGCTTATTCTCTACCTCAATTTTACACTTTTTAGGTAGATAATGTTTATGTATTCACCTAAAGTAGCCCTCAAACAAACTATCAAACTTGTCATAACCCATGACCCTCTCCTCTCCCCTACACCCTTTCCCACTCAATAACATGAATTCATCCCATCATGGCTCTTCTGTAAAACCTTTAACTCTAGCTATATTTTTCCCTCACTTACAAGGCCACCCACTCTTATAACCATCTAAAAATAATTAAAAGTGTCCATTCCATACTCATTTGCATCATAGAAAACAATCTAGAAGGGCATAGAAAATAAGGAGGAGGTGTCAGTTGAATTAATCCAAGAGTTAGTCCTAGTATAGGAAGGGTTATTTGTACCAAAAAATAATCAAACATGCACAAGAGTATATTTCCCCTTCAATGTGTCTCTTAGGATATACATTCAAACTAGGAAAAGAGTGGATTTTTCCTTCAAGGAACAAGTACAATTTTCCTTTACATGGAAGGCACTACTCGGTGATATTTTGAAGGCCGTTGTAATAAATTAAAGGTATCCCCTAGGATATACCTTACAAACATGAAAATGAGTGGATTTCCCCTTCAAGGTATCTCCTAGGAGATACCTTTCAAATAGGTACAAGAGTGGGGTTCTCCTTCAAGGAACAAGTAGAATTTTCCTTTACATAGAAGATAATACTAGGTGAAATTTTGAAGGCCTTTGTAATACCTTTATGTTATATCTTAAGATTTACCTTTCAAACATTCTCAAGAGTGTAATTATCCTTTAAGGTATCTCCTAAGAGATACCTTTCAAATAGGCACAAGATTAGATTTATCCTTCAAGGAATAACTGGAATTTTTGTTTATACTTAACGCACTACCATGTAATATTTTGAAGTCCCATGTAATAAATTAAATGTATCTCCTAGGTGATAAATTTTATACATGGACAAGATTGGATTTCCCCTTCAATGTATCTCCTAGGAGATACATTTCAAACATGGACAAGAGTGGATTTATCTTTCAAGGAACAAGTGCAATTTTAATTTACATGGAAGGCACTACTTAGTTATATTTTGAAGGCCCTTATAATACCTTAAAGGTATCTCCTAGATATACCTTTTGAAAAAGCAAAATATTGGATTTATCTTCAAGGTATCTCCAAGGAGATACCTTTCAAATACAGACTGGAGTGGATTTCTCACATCAAGGAATAAGTGGAATATTTCTTCACACAAAAGGAACTAGTGGGTGATATTTTGAAGGCCACTATAATACCTTAAATAAACATTTTACTATATATATTTAAAATATGGACAAGAGTGTATTTCCCCTTTAAGGTATCTCTTAGGAGATACATTTCAAATAGGCACAATAGTGGTTTTTTCCTTCAAGGAACAAGTACAATTTTCCTTTATGTGGAAGGCACTACAAGGTGATATTTTGTAAGCCCTTGTAATACCTTCAAGGTGTCTCCAAGGATATACCTTTAAAAAATTTACAACATTGGATTTCCCCTTTAAGGTATCTCCTATGAGATACCTTTCAAATAGGTACAATAGTTTATTTCTCTTTCAAGGAACAAGTGGAATTTTAATTTACATAAAAGGCACTACTTCATGATATTTTGAAGGCATTTATAATAATTTAAAGGTATTTATTAGGAGATACCTTTCAAACATGTACTAGAGTATATTTCCACTTTAATTTATCTCCTAGGAGATACATTTCGAACAGGGACAAGAGTGGATTTTTCCATCAAGGAACAAGTGCAATTTTCCTTTACATGGAAGGGACTAATTGGTCATATTTTTAAGGCCCTTTTAATACCTAAAAGTTATCGCATAGGAGATATGTTTCAAATATCACAAGGTTGAATTTCCCCATCAAGTTATCTCCTAGGAGATACCTTTCAAACATGCACAAGAGTGAATTTCTCATTCAAAAAACAAGTGGAATTTTTATTTACATGAAAGGCACTACTAGGTGATATTTTGAAGGCCTTTATAATACCTTAAATCTATCTCTTAATAGAGACATTTAAAACATGCATAAGATTGGATTTCCTCTTCAATGTATCTCTTAGGAGATACCTTTCAAATTGGCATAAGTGTGGATTTCTCATTAAAGGAACAAGTGGAATTTTCCTTTATACAAGAGGCAATACCAAGTGATATTTTGAAGGACCATATAATACCTTCAATTTATCTCTTATGAGATACCTTTAAAATATGGACAAGAGTGGATTTCCCCTACAAGGTATCTCCTAGGAGATACATTTTAAATAGGTGCAAGATTATATTTCTCCTTCAAGGAGCAAGTGCAATTTTCCTTTACATGGAAGGCATTACTTGGTGATATTTTTAAGGCCCTTGTAATAACTTCAAGGTATCTCCTATGAGATACCTTTCAAACATTAATAAGAGTGTATTTATCCTTCGAGGTATCTACTAAGAGATACCTTTAAAACATGGACACGAGTGGATTTCTCATATCAAGTAATAAGTGGAATTTTCCTTTACATGGAAGGCACTACTGGGTGACATTTTAAAAGCCACTGTAGTACTTTCAATGTAATTCCTAAGATATACCTTTAAAACATGGACAAGAGTGGATTTGTGCTTCATGTTATCTCTTAGGAGATGTGTTTCAAATAAGGACAAGAGTAGATTTTTCCTTCAATGAACAAGTACAATTTTCCTTTACATGGAAGGCACTATTGGGTGACATTTTGAGGGCCCTCATAATACCTTCAAGGTATCTCCTAGGAGATACATTTAAAACATGAAAGAGTGTATTTTTCCTTTAAAGAATAAGTGTAATTTTACTTTACATAGAAGGGACTACTAGGTGATATTATGAAGGCCCTTGTAATAGCTTCAAGGTATCTCCTATGAGATACCTTTCAAAAATGCACAAGAGTGTAATTCACCTTTAAATGATGATCAGTTGGATGTCAAATTTAAGATATCAAATACCCTTGTATATGCATTTAAAATTGATGGTCACACACCCATCATCATCAGGGCTAAGTATAAATAATGGCCAATGGCATTTGACTCTCAAGATTAAGATCAATGAATAACATTGATCCGAGCAAATATATTCTAATGATCTAAAGTAAAAGATTTTTTTTAAAGGGTAGTGGTTATGTTTTCAAACATTAATGGATGAAGTGCTATGAAATTACCACATAGATGCAATAGGGATGCCACATAAATGGAAATGACAAATCCAATGATTTTGTGGGAACAAAAAGGTGAAGGTATAAATACATGATTTGGATAAAATTCTAAGGCTCAAAACTCAATTAAGTGCAAAAATCCACTACCATCAAAGTTGTATAAAATATCTTACTTTTACAAAAGCCCTAATTAGAACCTGAATTGATCACGATTAAGTTTATGATATCAAATCATCATCTGAGGAAGTGTAATTGAGTCAAGGATTGAACTATACACTACCAATAAAAAATTTGAACACACTTATAGCTATGGTAGCTAAAATAAAAATCTAGAGATGGTGTAGATCTCTTTTTAACCTCAAATGTATATGGGATAATCTTCAAAGATAAAATTTGATGTAGTACATTTAAACACAGGAAACAATATTTGGTCTAAGATTTTATAGACAATTGATGAGCTACCTACCATCACAAGGAAAATGAGAAGAATGCATCAGTCAAGAGGAGGTACTATGAACTGGTTGCAATTCAAATGACAAGCCTTTATTATGTTATAGAGAAAATAGAGGTACTTCATTACATAGATGTTTTATCCCCTATTTTTAAATAATGCAAGATTGAAAAGGGCATGATGTGTAATGAACATACTCAAAAAATTATAGCTTATATTTCTCTCGTTGCTTTTGAGAACTACTATAATCTACCCAAGCCCCAATTGCATATAGCCACAATCAATAATTGAGCTAAGGAAAATGACCTAAAGATCATCCTCACCCTATGGTTGTATTTTGAGAGTTAAGTATTCTCATACTTCAATGACAACATTCTAATCAACCAATTTAGGGTAGGGATTAGGATGCTTATAGCTTTAATAAAATGGATATCTGGGAATCCTACCACCACTTATCATAACAAAATTTACATACCCTTGGTATATTTTATGGCTAAGAAGGAACTCACTCCTCCCATTGGTGAGGGTGTTAGCACATGTTTATGTAGGCAAATTTATACAATCAAAAAAGGAATAGGAACCAATTCTACATGGTGTCCTACCTATTATATGCCCTCCTTTCCATTACCAAGATCCTTAACTTTAGAGGATGTTCACTTGTGGGGACACAGACAATGTCCCAATTCTACTCAAAGTTTCACATATTCATGTATAGGGACCACATTCATTTCATCTATGACTATGTCTATATTGCCTTGAATAAGGCCATAACTAGAAGCCCAATGGAAAGAATTAGTCATTTGGTCAAAAATTCAATTGAATACATTGGTGACATATGGTTTTACCTTGGATTAGATAATCATTAGGATTGAGGGGACCTAATACACCCCACTTAGGCTACTAGTCTATGTGCCAAATAAGTTAGCTGACCAAGAGGTAACATACCAGATATGCAATGGTATAGATGGTGTGTGTAAAATAAAGAGAAAGGGACTATTGCATACCCTACCTATGACCATTGGCATGACTATATTTCAAAAATCATGGTTTTCAAGAGCTACATTTATTAGCGGTAGTATTGACTTAGATTATGTATGTATCATGGTTTAATTATTTATTTGATTATAATATTGATTTCTTATTTTTATTTAAACCTAAAGTGAACATATATCGATGAGGGCTTGGTTCTATTAGGCTTAATAGTCAAGATACTATTGTACAATGTGTAGAAACCCCTGTTTCCCCTAATTTCTAAATTGAATGTTTTTTTGATTGTTTTTGTGTATTTTGATTTTTTTGGTGTTTTATGCATATAATAAGAAAAATTGTGAGTTTTGAAAAATAATTCCAAATAAATAAATAAACCATAGTATAATCTCTCAACTGGCAAATCAAAGATCTTATTACTCATCCAGATGATTACATATAAAGTCCTCTATCATACATATAAAAGAATATTAAAATACAATCTTAAAAATTTGATTATTTTAGCAAACTAGAAGTAAACCCTGGGTTTATGAGGCTCAGGTTGCTATGTCAAAACACAGTCACCGATGTTGGTTATTATGCCGTCGTCAGTCGATATACTACCAGCGTCGGTCACTGCCGATCAGCTACTCTACCAATGTCGGTATGAAGTCAGCCAATGTCGGTCACTCGACTACCGATATCAGTCTCTAGGTCCCCTGTGGCACTGTCTGGCCTACAGTAGAATGGTATGGATTTGCATGGATCTATATGGATTCCATACAGGAGCAAATAGAATCTAGTGCAGCCTGAATGCTAAACACCTGATCTGAAGATCTCTATCTATATAATTTTCTAAATTAAAAACTAATAAAATAAATACCTATAAACCTCTGTGATAGCTTTTGTATGAAGTTATCTCTCAAATTGGCAATAGATCAGCTAATCTCTCACAACCTCTGAATTGCACACACTGAAGAGTGGACATTCTCTAATGCAACTAGAATACTGGAAACCCTTGGCTCCTTCTCAGAAAAACTTAGCAAAATTCTTCAATATCAATAATCAATAATCATAATGGCCTCCCTCCAATAAGAAACCCTTATATCTTCTATAAAGCGTGCTTGCCCTAATTAGGGTTTCATAATTGAGAATTAGGGTTTCATAATGAAAATATGATAAAATAATTAATATTTAATTAAATCAATCAAATATTAATATCTCCCTCAATATATGTCTGATCTTTGAACCGACTGAAGATGGTGAATCAGGGAGTGATTCCGCACATGACCATACCAAAACAAGGGTGATCTGCTGCATGTCAAAAATCCCTAAATAATAGGAGCTCAGGCAAACATGTCTGAAAGAGCCCAAATGAAATCCAATTGGAAAAATTATACTAATAGAAGCCAAGCCAAGCTCCATCATGACCCCCTATCCATCTTATTAGAATACGATGGTCGTATAATAGGCTAATCCTCAACTCTGACGATGTCAACTAAAAAGTGGACATGACAATCTACCCCTCCTAAAATTGCTTGCCCTCAAGCAATCACTGAATGATAAACCAATCAATCCACCTAGATCCCAAATGTAGTCATGATCTACACCACTATCAATCAACACAAACTCCATGCCATGTCCATCACAATTCTCACCCAATGGCATCACATCATCACTAGTACCAAGATAAGGATCCCAACATCCAATCCATGAATAAAAATCAACTGGAAACTCAAGTAAACTCCTCACCTAAATAATGTGAATAATACCAACTGACTCTATGCACCTATCTCCTATACCCACTACAATACCTAAATCCGGAGTGTGAATGCTATACATACTCATATCATCATCAACATGTGACCTGACTGTAAAAGAAAGCTGAGTCCCTACCACATGTGATAACCCCTAAACTGAACTCACCTCAAGACAAAGCTCGTCCACATGTCTCTCTTGTATTGGTGCCAATGTGCACTCGGTAGCACACTCTATCATGTCATGTCATATGAGCCTTTCCATCCGATGAAAAAACATATGTTTAATGTTGTTGCCTCGTATTACCTTAAGAATATGTGTCTTCCCACCAACATCAAAATGAACCTCCATGTCCTTGAGATGAAGAGTGACTTCCTCAAGTGAATGAAGCCACTTCATGCCCAAGACAGTCTATATCCCCCATGTTCACCACATAATAATCAGCCTTGAACTCATGGTTATTCAAGCGCAATGGGAGGTCTCTAATCATCCGCTCACACCTAAGAGTGTGACTATCGGCCACCTTAACTCTAATGCCCTCGAAATCTTTGGTAGTGAGTCCACGCTTCTCCACAAATATAGCATCTATGAAATTAGGTGTGGCTCCTGTGTCAAGGAGGGTGATGACCCTCTGTCCTACCAAAACTCCACGGAGTCAAAATGAATCATCCAACTGAATGCTAGATAGGCGTGCCTCTTGTATGTGAAGCTCTAAATTTGCCCCTGCCTTAGGCTCTGAAACCTCTACCTCAGACTCCTTAGAACTATCCTATTGTTTGGAATCTTCTAATTCTGAATCCTCATAATACACCCACATCACATGATTTGCCTTGCCCTTAGGCCTCAAAGGACAATTGTGATTGGCATCATATGGACCTTTGCAGTAGAAGCAAAGCTTTTTCCTGCATAGATCGTTAAGATCCTCTCAATCCACAGGTGGTACTGCTCGATTTGCCTTTGAATCATTCTTAACACCTAATTTATCTATGTTAAAATCTAGTCTCTCTCTATTACTGTTGAAGCCCTTATTGTCCCTGTATGAAGAAGTACCTCCTGAGTTAGATTTACTAGATGGGGCTGCCATCTCCATAATACGTGCCTTCTTCATAGCTTCCTATAATGAAGGAGGATCAAAAGCTTTGATCCAACCTCTCAATGGTTCAGATAGGCCCTTGATGAAGAGAACTATGCACCATGACTGCCAACTGTTGAAACTCCCCAATGAAGGACTCCAAGTTACCTATTTGTTTCAATTGGGCTAGATCTCAAAAGTAAACCTCAGGATCTTTCATGTCAAACCTCTCAACCAACCTATCCATGAAGTCCTGGTACTCGGTCACCTAGTTATGTTAAAGTGTTACCATAACATGGTACCACCAATCATGTGCTACTCCCTCCAAGTGCAAAGTGGCGTATTTGATGGCCTCTATCTCTATCATTGGCCTCAATCCCAAGAATGTGTCAAGCTTGTGAACCCAAGCTTGCACTATCATCTTGCTGCTACTGTCAAAGTAGTTAAAGAAAGCTTGCCAGTAGCCTTCTTCAGTTCACTGAGTTGACCTCTAGGCCTCCTATCCTATCTAACCAATCTGTAGTGCTCTCTCCTCTGATTAACAAAATGATCAAAGGACAACCTCTCCCAAAACTAAAGAGATAATAAGTCCCACTCATCATTTGCAACCATGAGAACATCTACAAATAGAGAATCTCCTACCTCTTCCTCTACTGGAGCCTCTGGTTCCTCCTGAACAAATTTAGGTCATGTAGGTCTATCAGCTATTTTGGAGTGGGCCAGCTGTGGTCTCTGATTAACAGTAGCACTCATGTTATCTCCTTGTTCCTCATTCTATGTAATAGGTGGGTTCATCCTCCCTACCATAGTAGTAAGTTCCTAGAGTGCCTATGTCATCTCATGGAATAATTCTCTGGTATCCTGATCATCATTATGTCTGTGGCCCCTTGGTGGGATACCCTCATGCCTGTCACTTATGGTGATCAGCTGATATTCTAACACTTGGGTACCTTCAGGCAAAGCTCTACTATGGGTGTGATACATGTGTGGTCCTAACTCTTGTGGCTGCATAAGATCTCAAAACCCTCAGGATGGCAGGATTTAGCTTTGATACCATTGTAGAAACCCCTGTTTCCCCTGATTTCTGAACTAAATGTTTTTTTGACTATTTTTGTGTATTTTGATTTTTTTGGTGTTTTATGCATATAATAAAAAAATTGTGAGTTTTGAAAAATAATTCCAAATAAATAAATAAACCACAGTATAATCTCTCAACTAGCAAATCAAAGATTTTATTACTCATCCAGATGATTTCATATAAAGTCCTCTGTCATGCATATAAAAGAATATTAAAATACTATCTTAAAAACCTGATTATTCTAGCAAACTAGAAGTAAACCCTGGGTCTATGTGGCTCTAGTTGCTATGTCAAAACATAGTCACCAACATCAGTTATTATGCTGTCATCAGTCGATATACTACTAGCGTCGGTCACTGCCAGTTGGGTACTCTGCCGACGTCGGTATGAAGTCGGATGATGTCAGTCCCTGGGCTACCAATGTCAGTCTTTGGGTCCCCTGCAGTGCTATCTAGCCTATGGTAGAATGGTATAGATTTGCATGGATCTGTATAGATTCCAAATAGGAGCAAATAGAATCTAGTGCAGTCTAAATGCTAAACACCTGATCTGAGGATCTCTATCTGTATAATTTTCTAAATCAAAAACTAATAAAATAAATACCTGTAAACCTCTATGATAGCTTCTATATGAAGTTATCTCTCAAATTGGTAATAGATCAGTTGATCTCTCACAACCTCTGAATTGCACACACTGAAGAGTGGACATTCTCCAATGCAATTGGAATACTGGAAACCCTTGGCTCCTTCTTAGAAAAACTTAGCAAAATTCTTCAATATCAATAATCAATAATCATAATGGCCTCCCTCTAATAAGAAACCCTTATATCTTCTAAAAAGTGTGCTTGCCGTAATTAGGGTTTCAAAATGAAAATATGCTAAAATAATTAATATTTAATTAAATCAATCAAATATTAATGTCTCCCTCAGTATATGTCCGATCCTCAAACCGATTGAAGTTGGTGAATCAGGGAGTGATTCTGCACATGACCATACCAAAACAAGGGTACTCTGATGCATGTCAAAAATCCCTGAATAATAGGAGCTCAAGCAAACATGTCTAAAAGAGCTTGAATGAAATCCAGCTGGAAAATTTTTGCTAATCTGAGCCAAGCCAAGCTCCATCATGACCCCCTATCCATCGTATTAGCCTATGAAGGTTGCATAATAGGCTAATCCTCAACTCTGACGATGTCAACTGAAAAGGGGACATGACACAATGTTTATCTTTGATGTATTATTTTGGGACCTAAAGCCATCATTGATGATTGTCAATTATGCCTTTCCTAATCATATTTCATTAATATTCAAATAATGAGATCGATTATATAAGTTCTTTGTGGGCCTTGATTTGTTTCATGGATTTATAAAAAAATAGTAATTATTATATTAGTACCTGGATTATAATAACTAGGATGATATAGAGATTTGTTGATTTTATTTTATATGAATATAATGTTCATTATTATAATAAGTGTCTAGGTTATTATTCTTTATGACTTGTTTTGGTTGTTTCCTTATTCATTTTATTGATTCATGGGTAACTATGTTATTTTATGGAACAATATTCAACCTTGATTAAGATATTCATTGTTAATATTATTTTTATCTTAATATTGAATTATTGGTGTAAAATAATATTGATTAAAACAATAATAGGGGATGTCATCATTGTTACTTTGGCTAACTAACAAGGTTATACATGGGGTCCCCTTCACCTTTAGGCATAATTAAGCCAGAGGATTAAATGGTGGGAAAGGCCCTATAGATTCATCTCATTAAGAGATGAAATGACATATTCCATTGTAAACAACCTAGTTTTGAATGGTGGTGGTTTGGGAGAAGCGATGGTGTAGAGTGGTTTGGGAGTGCAGTTTTTCCTTATGTTTTCTAGTGGTGGTTTTGAGGTTTTAGTGATGTTTAGTGGTGCAGTTTGCATGATAGTGATGTATTTTGATTCTATTCACCAAGTGGAATGCCCCCATCACAACAAGTTGCTTACAACATGAAATTTTGTCGTTAACCCACTTCTACATTATCACTTCTTAGGCTTAAGTTAGTAGTTTTGTTCATGAGGTTTCAAATTAATGAGTATGGAAAACTGATATTTAATAATGGAACTAATAGTAGGTATTTTCCATTTTATTAATATTGAATTTTTTATATATTCATCCCAATTTATCATTTACTAAATAACTAGTGTCAAGGTAGATGCATCAAGCACTAAGGTAGATGAAACAAGCATTGTGTAGAGCTCTGAATTTGAGAACAGCTCAATAATCTCCCCTTGTTTTGTCACTATGCATAATAATATGAATGTACATAATAAAATGGAGTTAAATATAAATAATGAGAAAAGAAACACATTCTATTTACATTACTTAAGAATGAACTTAACACATATAATAATCTTGGAAAAATATGATCCCCTATAACAAGAAACATAATACTACCCATTTGTAGCCCTAGCACTAACTTGCTAAGAATGTGCTTTAGTAGTGGTGGAGGATAACTTGAAATTACCACATCAAAAATAAATTCATTTTAACATTTTATTTATTGTTAAGGATGTGCTCCTCCAGACGAGGAAAAAAATATTGAAATACCTGTCGATGAAGGCACATCTTAAAACTTACTATTGGATTTGTTTTTTACTTTAGTTGTAGGGTTTTAAAAAAATAACTTGAATATTTTCTAGCTGACTATTTTTTTTTTTTTAAATTTCTATTCTTATCATAGATGAGAAAAGGAAAATTTTAGAAAAGGAAAAGGATTCCATCTTCCAAGAATAGTTTTAAGGACTGACTTGCTATTGTGTAAAGTGGCTTATAAATTTAAGTACTTATATACTATCAGAAAGAAAATGGAGAAAAATATTTTGGATAATTGGGGGTGTAATATTGGAATTATTTATGGGTTGAATATGTATATTTCAAAAAAAATCCCATCATAAATAAAATATTTTACCTCTTTATGGATGCTTTGTAAGGGATAACTATTATAGGGTTAAATATTATGCGACATTAAGACTCTAAACCTACCATCCTTCTCAAAACCTCCAAACATAGTAGCAATATGATTATTATTAGTATTACTATTTCAAGAATTTGTGAGGCATAAGAAGGTGTTAATTGAGCCACAATGTCAACACTTAATATGATTTCCCATGAGTCAAAAAAGTAACCTACTACAAACCAAACATATTTTTATTGGATGATATGCAGACCGTTGATCTTTACCTTCTTCATTGCCTTCATGCAATATTATTTATTACCATGTCTATGGTTTGAACCTTTCAAAGTATCCTTCTTGTCCAATAGAATTAACATTGTTTCCATATAAAGTTTTATTCTTTTATTTTCTTTAACTCATCCCAAGAGCAACACCACCACCATTTTTTTATCTCACCTATTTCAACTCAAGTGAAACCATATTTTTATTTTATTCAAGGATTTCAATGGACTCCAAAATCCCCTCTAAACTTTCAAAAAACTAAAAATATGCATTTGTCTCCATGTCTACATAGGACATATATATAATGTATATATATATATATATATATATTGTGGTCATATTTCTTTCTAGAACTGTGAGCCACTTCATGTCTATTTCCTACATGTAACAATTAGATCGTGAAAGTTATTTTCTTTGATTCTATCATGAGTTTTATTATATGTTAGATGACACATATTTGATTTTATGTTTTTGTGAATTAATAGGAAGGATAGAGGGAAACCAACATTTAGGGGCTCTATTTGGGAATTAAATGGGAGAGTTAAAATCCTCAAAATGGGTGATAGATGATAACATTTACTGTCGCTTTGAGAAGTCATGGACGCTCCCTTTCATCCTTCTAATTGGTTTTTTGGGGTTGTTTTGTTGGGATCTTGAAAACTGCATTTGGTCTTTGTTTATTTATTTAATCAATCTCCCATTAGATTTTATTTAGTATACATTTGAATTTCAAAAGGATTTTGTTTTGGATGAAAATATTTATTTTTATTTAATTTTGTTTTTAAATTTTGAAATTAAAATTTTGCTAGTTATTATGACTCTTAATTCTTGTTACATAGATTTACATAATTTGAATGATTATTTATTCTAGAATGAAAATACTTAATAAATTAATTTTTTTAATGTTTTTTATTATCAAATTGGCAATGGTGAATTTGGTGCTACATTAGGAAAAAAAAAGTTAACAAGGATTGTGTGAAAATTTCAATAGTTATGGGTTCATTGCCATTAATAGCATTTATATATTATATAAGATTATATATATATATATATATATATAATCACAAAACAAAAATATACAATTCCTTCGGCTTTTATTTACACCTTCAAGACAATTTCTAGTGATATTAAATTGCTAGTGATATTAATTTCCTTGCTAGTGGAAATCAATGTTTGATTTGTCTTTGTCTCTGACAATAGTAACAGAGTAATAATGATATTTGATTAGATTATTGGACATAGACCCACGATGGATATACTATGTTATTTTGGCTTTCGACTTAGGGAGAATCATGAAATAATGGTTTGATTATTATTTTTTATTTAATTTATATCCTTTAATTTATTTTTTTATTTTTTAATAAAATGTTAATTTTTTGGAGGGAGAAAGAAGTAGGAAGTTGAAAAGCTCCTTTTAATTTATTTTTTAATTTTTTTAATAAAATATTTAATTTTTTTGGGGGCAAATATGTGAGAAGATTAAAAGCAATGTGCTCACCCTAATTGTTTTTAAAAATTCCATATTCACTATCATTTCCTTTTTATTCCCAGTTTTATTTGATTTTTCCAACATGAATTAGTAATACCAGTTTAGATGTTATCGATGCTACTGTGTTCATAGTGCTAGGCTCTAAGTCGATGCCCATGAAAGGGTTTCTAGGTTGTCACATTTATAAGCCAATTACGTTGTTCCTCACATCACTTTACTTTAACCCTACCTTTACCATTTCATCAGTAAGTAATCACTGCAAATTTCCCTTTGAATCTGGATATTTGTGTTTTTTAGAGTTCTTAGGTAATAATTATTTTTCCATTAATGCATATGATATATGGTTTTAATGTACATTTTGGTTACTCTATATATTCTTTATTAGTGCATCTATGTTTTTTCCATTAGTGCATCTATATCTTATTTATTAGGGTTATATATAATAGCTATAAAGGTAGGGGGCCCTATCTCCCTATCTAGGCTCGAAGCATCGAGGAAGAAATCAATCCCTATAAACTAATTGGCTTAAGTAGCTGAGAATGGGAGATTGATTGGAGAGATCATGAATTGATTTGATTCATATTTTTCTCGATCATCTAGATTATAAGTCGGTCAACACATATGCATATATGCAGGGACTTGATCGATAGGAGTCGATCCAGTCATTAATCTTGTTACATACATACATACATATATACATACATAAATATACATATACATACATACATACATACATGTGTGTGTGTGTGTGTGTGTGTGTGTATATGCATCCAACAAGATTAATGACTGGATCGACTCCTATCAATCAAGTCCTTGCATATAAGTATATGTGTTGACCAACTTATAATTTAGATGATCAAGAAAAATATGAATCAAATCAATTCATGATCTCTCCAATCAATCTCCCATTCTCAGCTACTTAAGCCAATTAGTTTATAGGGATTGATTTCTTCCTCGATGCTTTGAGCCTATTTATTATGTATGTATGTACACACACACACACACACACACACACACACACACACACACACACACACACACACACGTGTGTGTGTGTGTGTGTGTGTGTGTGTGTGTGTGTGTGTGTGTGTGTGTGTGTGTGTGTGTGCATGTATATATGTATGTATGTATATGTATGTACATATATATATATATATATATATATATACATATACATATATATATATGTGTGTGTGTGTGTGTACATATATATATATGTACATATATATATATATACATACATACATACATACATATATATATGTGTGTGTGTGTGTGTGTGTATGTATGTATGTATGTATATGTATCTATATATATATATATACATATATATATATATATATACATATATATATATATATACATACATATATATACATACATACATACGTATATATATATATGTATATGTATATATACACATACATAAACACACACACACACACACACACACATAGATATATATATATATATATATATATATATATATATAGATATATATATACATAAATATATATATATATATATATATATATATATATATGGGATATTTCTAGAGCAAGTAGGATAGTTATTGGATCGTGTTTCAGCCTTGCGAAAATAAAGGAAATAAATGTTTGTAACATGATCAAGATGAGCGAGAGGTTGAAATCAATAAAAAAAAATTTTGCTTATCCTTTATGTCACAAAAATATGGTTCTCCAAGACACTTTTAGTGTAGTACATATAGTATGATCATTTTCCCATGTATAATATGAAATCTCAAATCGTGAACAAGCTCAAATAGAAGAATAGGCCATAGTCTTAAGGTAATTTAACACCAAGTCATCTTATTGTAATCTTGACCATATTGAAAATTCAACCCTAAGAACTATGCTCTTGAATCATTTATGGAAGGGTTAACATTAGGATTTTTGTATATTTATTCAACATCAGTTAGTGGATCTTGTAGAGATGGATCACCCCTTTCCATGTTGGCCCATAACAAGATATTTCTTGATTTTCTTATAAGAGAAGTAGAAACATTATGAGCAGCCATGCCAAAAGTATATTGTACCTCCTCTATCCAAGTTTATGAATGGAATTAGAAAAATCATGGGCACAAAAAATAAGCATATATTTTGTAGGTGCAAGATTTTCCACTATCTAGAACAACATGTCAACTAAAATTTCTTTATCACTTTCATCCTTGACACCTACACCATATTCATGAAAATGACATCAAAAACAAATTTATTTTATTTTTTTAACAGTCAAATATTTTTATAAATCATGTAATAGATGGTACTCCATTATAATATGCTCATTGGAACACACATACAATGATGTAATATCTATATGTTTACACATAACATAAACACCCACACAGAAATGTTGCCTTCAATGAGAATAAATCTTCCAATATCAGTGGTAGTGGAAATGAATATCGTACAAGACACTATGTCAGGAAAACTATCTAGATCATAAGTATTGGATGATGGTGTTCCTATCCACATTACTATATATTATCTAATAACTTATTTAAATAATCCCCTCTAATCATCTTAAAATACAGGATGACTATTTTGACTTCATATACATCATTAGATCTTACTATGACAAGAATGTCAATTTGATTCAAAGTACAATGATGGATGTCAATAAGGCTTCAAATCTTTATATAGGAAAAATAATAAGGTATATAGACTTGAATTTATATACTATATTCACATAAACTTATGGAATTGATGGCTGAGTCTTAGTTAAACTACAGGTTTATTTTAGTATGTTTTTGAGTATATATGAAACAATCCTATATTATTATTAAATGGATGAATAATTATTATATGATTGATAGGAGAAAACTTATATGGATATTAGATCTTAGTCTATTGAATCTTATTACTTTGATTCATAATTTTTCAATGAAGTAAAATTGTATATTAAATTAACTGTTTCAACTTCATTAGTTGTATGATTCTTGTTTATACAAATCATGACAAAAAAATAGTTGAAGTACTATATTTGATATTTAAATACATATTGGAATTTATATGTTAAATTATTTCATTTATTTTTAAGTAGAAGGAAAATTGAGTTAAAGTGTCCCATATACCATACATGTATTTATTATTTATTAATGAGGCATATACATATATGGAATACATGACTAAATGATCCATTACAAACACAGTGCATGTATACCCACTCCCCCCTCCCCCGACACACACACACACACACACACACACTCACACATGCATAGACTTATGATGTATATTTAATTTATGAATTTATCTATTTTAAATATAAATATCCACAAATATACTCTTTACCTCTGCTCTATGCATCTAGCTCTGACTTGCTTGTTTGACCATCATTAAGAATGTTCTTCTTGGACTCTTTATAAACTTATCTATCTCATACACCTATTGATATTACCCTTGTATATTAAAACTATACCATTTTATCATCTCTTTTGAATTGACTTGTTTCCCTTTCACCAACACCATTTAAACATATCATTCCCTAAGCAATTCTCATAAGAGTTTCTTTACAACATTCTCATCCCTTGATAAATGTTCCTTAGAAACTAGATCTATGCATGTTTCAAAAACTTCTTCCATATAATATAAATATTATAACCTTATTAAAAATCAGTCTCAACAAATTTTAATTATTTATCCCACCTTTTGCTTCTTCAACAATTTTGTCAACTTTCCCTTTTCCTTAATCTCTTCATAGGCTATTTAGTAACATTTTCTTGCACATTTCTTGATTGTATGGTAAAAGTAAAAGCCCAAATTGAGAAAATAACCACCATTAAAATTAACCTCTATATTTTTATATCATTTCATAAATTTTCAAGCTTTAAATCCACTTTTAGATAACTTTTCTAGGCCATTTTGGGTCTCGATTTAGGCCTTTTAGGTCTTTCATACCCTATATTCCATACAGTTGATTATACAGGTATGGTTGCATAATGAATAGAATAAAAAAGTTAAAAATATCATTTTATTCACTCCACCAAAGCTAATTACAACATTTGAGCACATTCTACATGGTAAAACTCTTAAAATTCTAATTTTCCTATTTAAACCCTAGAATAGGGTTTCTAGGCAAACTAAACTACCTGAGAGGGAATAATTTGAAACCGTGACCACTCAAACTACATTAAAACAATATAAATGACTTTTAATGTTCCTTATAAATATTATTCATATTTTTAAAAAAAATTATTATCTTTTTAAGGATTTTGTTCACATATTCCATACTAACCTGTGTTGATTGTGTGTATTCAACAGGCCTGTGTACAGTTGCATGAAGATAGAAAAAGATTATAGGGACCTTGGAGGTTTTAAAATATTTATGATATCTTAATATACCTCATAATAAATTCTCATAATTATTCCCAACATTTATGGTCTCTATGACAAATATGTCTCATTATGAACAGTTGGACTATGTGTGGATTCTTAGCATTCTACAGGTCTTTCATTAGTTTGTAGTATTATAAAGATAAAAATGACACATAAAATTATTATGATAATTAAAAATGTATTCCTACCATCATATAATTTAATTTATTAACTCTCCAAACCTTATTCATTCATTTTAGGGCATAAGCAAGTTCTTTGCTTTGATTAAGATCTAAAAAATATAGAGTATTGTTAGTTGATTATCAAACAAGGAATTATATGACATTTATTCTTGAAAACGGATTTTGTTATAATAAAATAAACAAAATAATTTAAAATTTTTAAGACCCATTACACATTTAACAACATCTTTCTTTTATCATCTCATGTATACCATTCCTTCAACATAGAGTATACATTATTCAAAGTCTGCAAACTAGTTACTTATCAATATCATTATAGAGAACTAAACCAAATGATTAAAAAATAGTAAAATATATAAATCATATGTGTTAATATTTACCAAAAATAACTTCAAAGTCCCATTTTATTTATTTATTCTATTTCCCATTACTTGTTCGCATAGTCATTTCATGGCATATCTACATGATAGTGATTGTAACATTTGTTTCAAAAATATAAAAAACTTCATTATTTTTCTTAAGGGTTAAATATTAATTATATTTCATAGACATCAGTTATTCTAATGTATGATAGACTAATGTGAATTACATCTTGATTAATATGATGAAATATAACTTATAAGGTCATAGGCAACCAACTAGACCAGCAACTTAGAAATGGACAATAATTCAAAGTTCTTGGCTATGAATTTAGGATGAAGTTTTACAATTTGTAGTTAATGTTTTTTATAAATTATGTCATCAATAATGTATGTAAGAACACAATCCATTTTTTAAGTGATGAAAGGACCTTTAATCCCTCTTAATAATTTATGATCACACAATCTTTGAGATTAACATGGTAGCCCTATGGTACTCATTACATACAAATAGGTTCTTTGTGATTTGAATAGGGTTTAAATGCCTTGTGTTTATGAATCTAAATGAAATGGATAGATTTTCAATATGACTACTGAGCATCTATTCCTTCATCTTATCCTCTATGTCATGTGGGATAGAGTTTTTATTAGATAAAAACCTAAAAACCCTGATAATGCATCTATCAGCATGTCCCCATGTCAATTTGAAAAAGGAATATATATTGATAAAAATGCCCTAGGACTTGATGATAAAAGTAATGTAGATGCAACTAAACGGGCCTCATAGACTCTTCAACCTAAAGCCAACCTAGCAGTGGGAACTGTGGTTCACAATGGATGGATGTAGCATTTGGTAGATTGGGAACTCACCAAAAAGTATACAAATAAAATTAAAGTATAGAATCCAAAATAATATTTGGAAATAAAATAAGATCATATTGGGCGTAGATACTGACTGGGTTATAGATATGGATTGGGTTGATTCCCCACATCTACCTATACAATCCCAATTAGGGGAGAAATTCAGGGTGATCCCTATCTATCTATATCTAGGTGGGGGGGGTAGGCATATTAGTTGTATCATCATCCATAGATATATTCCTATTGAAATTTTTCTTTGAAATTCATGCTATCATCGACTGCCCCTAGGACTTAATGATGTAAATGATGTAGATGCAACTTTATGAAAATAGTAATGCTCATTCCCTACATACCAAACATGTCTTGGGCCTTATTGTAGGAACCATGTATAATGGAAAGAATTAAAATTTTACATTTCTCTCACACCTGATAAAAAATAATAGTAGATAGAATAATTATTGGAGAACCTAGAGTTGACAATTTATTATGTACAAACCAAAAAAAGGGAAATAAAGAAAGAAATTATATTAAAGTAGGTAAATGAAAATTAAATTAAAACAATTAATAATAGAAAGAGGGAGTGAAAAAATGATCTAAATATTCTAAAACAAACAAGAAGTTAAAAGCTATAAGTATAATAATAAAATATTGTAACTAACTAGAAAGAGTGAACCCTAAACATATAAAAGAGGAGAGCATCATGTATTATAAAAAATACATGTAACCATGTGAAAAAGGCCCATATCTAGAGAAGATAAAGCTGATGGAAACCATGGATAAAGTCAAAAGCTAACCTTAATATATATTTGAAGGCAAAAAAGATGGACTGAAACACTCATAAAATACATTGAAAAAGCCAACACAAGATCTGATAATGTGCATAAGAGAATTAATAAGACTAAGTGGGCATGGTTTGGAAATCCTAGTGGGTGAAAAAAGAACCTATACCAAAAAATCCCTTAACATTCATGACCCATGATCCTCCAAAAATAAAGAGGAAGTTGGTAATGTACCTTTGTCTTAATCTAATAGAATGTGGACAAGGTAAGAACTAAGCCTATACACCAAAGAGTGATAGACACACCATGTCTAGCACAAGAAAAGGAGAAAAAAGATAAAGGTACTTGTAATATTGCATCAACCAAAAAGAAAAGATCAAGTGTATAAATAAGTATATTGTAGTAATTTGCACAAGTAAGGCTTACACACAAGCCTTCATATTATTTTTTTTAGCTTTATGCATGTGCTTTGTTACTCCCATGAAATCTATTCTGTGTGTGTAGCCTAAAAATAGAAGAAGAAAGATTGAAAACTTTACAAAGTCATCTGAAGGTCTTGATGCAAAAATTTGCCTATGAGATTGCAATGTCATGTAAGGCAGAAATGGTAAACAATAATTTGGAGAAGTCTTGATAATGGTCTCTTTCATGTAATTTCCTTTGAAAACCATTGTGTCTTACATTAGGTAGCATAGCTTGTGCTCTGTTTAAGTCTTGAAAAGTAATCTGACTATTGAAGAAAGTAGTTTTTGTAAGTTTCTAGTTATTTTACATTTAATGACTAGAATAATGAAAGTTTGTTGAATGCATTTACTCTCTTTGTGATGTGTTAGATGCATGATGTGATATGGATATTTTGGATTTTATTTTGTATTTAATGACTTTAGTTAGTGTTTTTGAGAATTAATTTAAGTAGATGGGTTTTATGGTTATATAAACAAATCCCTACACTTGTGTGAAGGTAATCAAAAAATACCAAAGGAAAGTCCATATAATGGCCATTAAAGAATACTACTAGTAGTGATGTATGCACATATCTGGGGAAGGGACTACAGGGTTGAATCATGTCCTTACTCATTAATCTTGTACCTTGGATGTTCTAAAGCTTGGATTTCATTTTCCTTAAGTTTCTTATTAAAATAACAAGTAAAATTCCAAAAATAGGTAACTGAACTATTATTCTTTGCTTCCAAAGTAAGGTTAGGTTATGTTGATGATACATTAGTGTTCCCTCTGGGAATATTGACTTCATACAAAATGTCAGAGAGTATTGACTATGGAAGTGAATTTTGATGCAGGTATTTTATACATGTATTTCTTGTCTTATTTACCTTTGGAATGTATTTCAATTGCTAGATCTAGTTTAGAAAAGTTGAAAAAGGATTTGGAAGCAAGAATTGAAAAAGGCATTACATTTATTTGACAATAAATAGAAGTAAAATTATCATGATGGAACTTTGGAAAAGATGGTGATGATTTAAAAATAATTATTAGGCTCTTGCATAATAAGTGGAGTTTAATCCACATTTTTTGAAGATGTAACAATATAAATTATTAGGAGGAATAAATAGTGGTGGTATAATAGTAAGCATACACATTGGAATAGATGGTGTCTTTTAAACATATATGCCCACTTCAATTTTATATCATATTTCTAAACCCAAAATTATTCTTAGTCTCTTCTAATTTTTTTAGTGCTATTGTAACAAAAGAAATTTAACAATTACAATCACCAATACAAAACATGATCACCCACAATTGAGCTCCTTATCCAATGAATATAGATGTTGCCTAATTAAAACCAAGGGAGTTACAATTTTGATGTAAAGATTGTACTAATGATTTAAATGATAGGCTCTTGCATAATAAGTGAAGTTTCATCCACATTTTTTTGAAGATGTAACATAAGAAAATTTTCTAATATGAATTTAGCTCCTTAATTTTTAGCCCCCTAAGGAATATATTTGAGATAATTTCATTCACCAATTCAAATACCTATGAGGGAGAGTCCCTTTTCTTGAACTTACAAAATAATATTTGAAGATAAATTCAACCCCAAAATGGTAATTAAAATAATTGACACAAAATCATACCTAGTAACTCAAAGATCTATTTGGAAAGGATTTTGTGTGCTTATCTAAATAATGGTTCTTGGTCACTTATAAGTTTTTTAGTACCATTATAACAAAATTAATTTCTCCATTGAAATCATGAAGATAAACCTTGATCAGCCATAACTGATCTCCTTATCCAATGAATATAGATGATCCTTAATCAAAATAAAGGGAGTTATAATTTTGATGTAGATATTATGCTAATGATTTATAAAAAATAGGCTCTTGCATAATAAGTGGAGTTTCATCAATATTTTTTGAAGATGTAACATAATCAAATTATCTAATAGGGATTTGAATCCTTATTTTTTAGACCCCCCAAAGAATACCTTTGAGATAATTTAATTTACCAATTCAAATAATTATGAGGGTGAGTCAACTTTCTTGAACTTACAAACTAATATTTGGAGATGAATTCAACCCCAAAATGGTAATTAAAATAAGTGACACAAAATTATACATAGTAACTCAAAGACCTCTTGGGAAAAGATTTTGTGTGCTTATCTAAATTATGGTTATGTGAGGGCATAAGTAGTCAACCTCAAAACACTTTAATAAGTCTATATATAGTATTTATATATATAGACTTTTCATTTATATATTGTATCTAAATATATATTTTTATAATTTAGCAAATTTCATTCCAATAAAATAGCAATAGAATCATCACAAAAAATTACATTTGATGGGTCTCTTACCATGGGCTTTAGATCACATTCAGGGGATCATCATAATTAGAAATTATTTAATAATTCACTACAAGACCATAGTATAATGAAAATTATAGAAGTTTTAATATGAAAATAAAAGTAAAATTGTCTTCATAGAACTTTGGAACCAATGGTAATGGCTTGGAAATAATTATTAGGCTCTTGCATAATAAGTGGAGTTTCATCCACATTTTTTGAATATGTAACATTATTAATTATTATAAAAAAAAACTAGTGGTGGTATAATAGTAGGCAAACACATTAGAATATATGGTGTCATTTGAACATATATGTCAACTTCAAATTTTTATCATATTTATAAACTCAAAATTCTTCTTAGACGATTCTAATTTTTTATCACCATTACAACAAAAACAATTTCTCCATTACAATCACTAAGATAAAACCTAATCACCCACAACTAAGCTTCTTATCTAGGAAATACATATGCCTTCTGATCGAAACCAAGGGAGTTATAGTTTTAATGTAGATATTATGCTAATGATTTATAAATAATAGGCTCTTGCATAATTAGTAGAGATTAATCCACATTTTTTGAAGATGTAACATAACAAAATTGTCTAATAGAGATTTCAATCCTTAATTTTTAGACCCCCCAGGAATAAATTTGAGATAATTTAACTCACCATTTCGAATACCTATGAGGGAAAATCTCATTTCTTGAAGTTACAAACTAATATTGGAGATGAATTAGATTCCAAAATGGTAATTAAAACAAGTGACACAAAATCATACCTAGTAACTCAAAGACCTCTTGAGAAATAATTTTGTGTGCTTATCTAAATTATGGTTATGTGAGGGCATAACCAATTTACCTTAGAACACTTAAGTATATATATAGTATTTGTATATATAGAATTTTCATTTATAGATTATATCTAAATGTATATGTGTATAATTTAGGAAATTTCATTCTAATGAAATAGAAAAAGACATGTCAAAGTAAATTACACTTGATGGGTCTCCAAGCATGGGTTTTCGATCACATCTAAGAGATCATCATAATTAGAAAATGTTCAATAATCCCTTACAAGATAATATTACAATGGGAATTTTATAACTTTAAATAAGGAAATAGAAGTAAAATTATCATTATAGAACTTTAGAACTGATGGTAATGATTTAAAAATAGTTAATATTAGGATCTTTCATAATAAGTGAAGTTTCATCCACATTTTTTGAAGATCTAACATCATTACTTATTAGGAAAAACAAATGGAGGTGGTATAATAGTAGGCATGTGCATTGAAGTATATAGTGTCTTTTGAACATATATGTCCAATTCAAATTTTTATCATATTTATAAACCCAAAATTTTTCTTTGTCACTTCTATTTTTTATCATATAATTTAGGGAATATAGAAAAATACTCATCGTAAAAAATTATACTTGATGGGTATCCTACCATGGGTTTTGGATCACATCTAGGGGACCATTTGAATTTGAAAATGTTCAATAATCCATTACAAGACCATAGTAAAATGAAAATTATAGGTGTTCAAATATGGAAATAGAAGTGAAATTATTATCGTGGAAATTTGGAATTGATGGTAATAATTTACAAATAGTTATTAGGATTTTGCATAATAAGTGGAGTTTCATCAACATTTTTTGAAGATGTAACATTATTAATTATTAGGAGAAGTAAGTAGTGGTGGTGGTATAATAGTAGGCATGCACATTGGAATAGATGGTGTCTTTCAAATTTTTATGTCCACTTCAAATTTTTATCATGTTTGTAAACCCAGAATTCATTTTGGTCACTTCTAATTTTTTTATCAGCATTGTAACAAAAGAAATTTATTTGTTACAATCACAAAGAAAAAACCTAATCACCTATAATTGAGATCCTTATCCAATGAATACAGATGCCACCTAATCAAAACAAATGGAGTTGAAATTTTAATGTAGAGATTATGTTAAGAGACTATCTCTTTACACAAATAATGCAATCCATCATAGACTAAAGCATGGGATGATGTATGAGGTCAAAAATGCAATAATAGGTACATATTTAAAACTCTACAGTGCTTCAGCATGTATACAATAGATGAGGTAGTTTACTTTAAGGTAAAATCTCTCAAAAAATTAATGTTTGGGAGGAATTAAATTAAAATTTACAATCACATATCATGAAGTTAAAATAATGTCTCATAAGTATTAAATTTGATGTTGCAGATGACACTTGGCATGGGATAGTTGGTAGTAAAGTAGATGGATAATGTTATGATCTTGATATTAAATATATGCGTAAATACCTTTAAGGTAGGGAAACACCATATAATACTCCTTTAAGAAGGAATAACTCCACAATGTCTCTTCGAGGGGGCAACCTCCAATATCCTCTTACAATAGAAGACTCAATGCTTACTTCATATATATATATATATATATATATATATATATATAACCCATGGATGGGTAACCTTCTAATCCTAGTGTAGGCTGACCATTACCCAATGTACTACTTCCACAAGTTACTCTATTATCCTAATATATTGTACCCATATAACTAACTAAAGGGATGTGTGCCACATGTCCGCATCTCCATCAACCCATATACATCAATATATCATATCCCTAGGTACATAGCATTACTTCACTCTTTGACATGTTTCATCCCCAAAACATAGGAAGAAACCAAATAATGAGTGTGCTTCAAATCATTGCACACTTGTCTCTAATCTCGATCATCTAACCATCCATATGTGATCTTGGAAGGTGATATCTCTCCAAGCTTGTGTCTAAATCCCATTGTGCTCCTCTAATTTTTTTCATGATCATAATTATACTGCTTTGGTAACCAAGCATAATTATTCCTCTTTTTATTCCATGTACCATATTTTGCTACTCCACTCTGATTCCAACCATGACCGTAGTAGGTATTCTTCCATGCATAGTCATAATGATTTCCCCATTCATTCCATGTTCCATAGTTTTTTTTCTTTGGATTTCATGCATATCCATAATGATTGGAAATTTTATTTCTTGTATAGACAAAATGATTGTTATTATGACACTTCCTCACCTAGTTCCATGATTGTTTCCTCTCATGATGATGTGGATGTCTATATACCTCAACCTTTTAAAATACTTTGACCTTATCCACCTTTGCTTCTACCTCTTCCACATTTTCCTTCTTTGTCTCTTGAGTAGATGAAGTTCTCATTTGTAGTGTGTCTTTATCTATAGCATCTAAATCTTCATCATGATATTCATCACCTGTTTCCATATTATCCTCATGATCTACCTGGATTGTTATTGGTGCCTTTTTCACTATGATATCTTGTAAAGTGATCTTATTTTTCCTATACCAAAAATTCATGAACTTTTTCTAAATATTAATATTCATTATTCCCAAAGTCTATATCCATGGATATCCAAGAACTATATCCACATCATCCATATCTAAAGCATAAAAATAGGAATGCAAAACATATTTTTCCATAATGAGCTTCAGATCTTCAAACATTGAAATATTCTTACCATCTCCTTGACCCTCTTTGATATTTTTTGCTTGAACATGTAGATGCTTGGACACATTCATGTTGATGAAGTTATACTTACTGGTAGGGTTTGTGGACATAATAACCCTTTTCTTTTAAATGCATACATGAAATTGAAAAATTGACTCAGATTTATTTAGAGCCAAATAATTTGAACCTTTATCATCCAATTCTTCTTCTTTTATTACTTCTTCTACTTCTTCTTCTTCTTATTCTTCTACTTATTTTCTATTTCTTCTTCTTCTTTTTTTGCTTCTTCTTCTTCTACCGCTTTTTCTTTTTCTACTTCTTGTTTTATAGCCCAATGATGTAAAAAGATCTATTCCATTTTTTTCCATGAAGAAAACCTTTCTGTACAGCTCAATTGATCAAACCAATGTAGTGGAGACCTAGACAGAAAAGGAAGTAATCATCTTTGCCCAAAAGTTTCTCTAAAATGATTCTCCAAAAGGATCCACCATTCTCTACCATCAATATCATCTTATCTTGAAAATGTTTGCAACTCCATGATCCACAAAAAAAAGGTTCATGAAACCCTAAAATGTCAAAACTGATCCATAAAATCAGAAAAAATCAATCCAAACAACTCAAAAAATTTTAAATTTTTTATTGTACTTCTCTTATATTTATTTACATCTCCAATAAACATTTAGAATAAAAATTCCTTATATTTCAGAAGATATAGCAAAATTATTGTAAACCCTAAAATAGCAATAACTCCCTCAAAATAAATAAAAAAATCTCAATTTTTTTACTGTCACCTATTTTAAATATTATCCATATCCAATAAAAAATTTGTGAAAAAATTCACAACCAATCAAAATTTATTGGTGATTCACAAAAAGAATTAGGGTTTCACTCCACAAATTGCCCAAATCAAAGTTCTGATACCACTTGTTATGATCTTGATATTCAATATATGCATAAATACCCTTAAGGTAGGGAAACACCATATAATACTCCTTTAGTAAGGAATAACTCCACAATGTCTCTTCGAGGGGACAACCTCCAATATCCTCTTACAATAGAAGACTCAATGCTTACTTCATATCTTTACCATGATAATCATCTCCTATATATATACATCTATCTAACCCATGGATGGGCAACCTCCTAATCCTAGTGTAGGCCAACCATTACCCAATGTACTACTTCCACAAGTTACTCTATTATCCTAATATATTGTACCCATATAACTAACTAAGGGGATGTGTGCCACATGTCGACATCTCCATCAACCCATATACATCAATATATCATATCCCTAAGTACATAGGTGATAATCAATTGATTTCATGTAATGCAAATGATTAATTTTATATCCCTTTGTCTTGGTTATAAATATTCTATGAACTATTAAGGTACATATAAATTATACAAAGGAATCAAGTATGTTCTACTTTACATTATGACCATCAAATTTGAATTAACCATTAGGTCTTTTGAGTTGAAATTTAAATTAGTGATATGTAATTATTTTGCTGAATATATTCAAATTAAGCTATAGTACAAATGAATATTTATCTCAGTGAGTTTATTTCTCCACTAAAATCCTTTAGTTTATTTCTCCAATTTATTAAGACCAATAACTTCAATTTTGAAGTCTAACTTTAAGATGTGTTTCTTGGTGTTTCTGACTGTAGGTACCTCAAAGTGAGTTGGAGATGTGTCCATTAGTTTATATGGATAAGACTAGTTGGAATTTTTGAATCGTGTATACCATGGCTTTGTTGGCATTCTTTTGTAATTCATAGTTAGTAAGATGTATATATTCATGTACATGTAGTCAACTAAAATTTATATAATATAATGTTAGAAACTCTTTATTTCATATAATATGAATTCACTATTTCAAACTATAATTTTGTAGCCAACCATGTTTTAATTTATTTATTTTCAAATAACTTTTTTTAAGTGAAATAATCCAATCTATATTCTAATTTTTTTTAAAGAATTTAGGACTGTAAATTAGGAAAAATAATCCTAAAATTTCTTAGTAGCACACCTTAAAAAGTAATCAACAATCCCCGAACATGAAACCCCTACTATATTATAGGTAAATTTGATTAAATGGTGATATGTCAAATTAACAAAACGGAATCTTAAAGAGAAATATGTAACTCATAGAGTATGATAAGGTCAAATTGTTAGTGGTTACATTGAGAGACAAAAAAAAAATCTCATCATTTAGTAATCTAAGAACCAATGTGCCACTTTTACTATAATTCAAACATTTCGAAATCCACTACCGCCACCATTCATTGATGAGAAATAATTTTTTGAACTAATGGTAGATGGTTAGGATGTCCCATTTTTTAACAATGAGGTCCATTCATATTTTTTGAGAAAAAATTAATATAAGTTTAATATCCTGAATGAAATTATTTATTAATTTTATTATTAATAGTTTTTAGGGCCAATAAAAATGCTTTCAACATGATAGGTTAGGTGCATATCATGTACCTAATCAACTTGTGACAATATCTATCAAATAGCCACTTTATCCTAAGACAATCCCCTTTAAAATGAAGGATATTGTAGAGATTGATAGTTTACATTCACTTAATGCACTTACTGACACCTTGTTGTACCATACTCATGCTTATGATAGTGGACATGGAGATAGTCCAACTAACACTTCTACTCAACCACACTAATGCAAATCATATGGTGCTCTATGCATTAGAACTTAAATTAGATAAGGAGAAATATTTGATGTAAACTAATTATTGTGGTGTTTATAATTGGATAGATTATATTGTTTTGAACCCTATTGCAATAAATTCAATTGATAAATATATGGGGCATGATCAAAGTCTAAAAGTCAAAAGAACTCAGAGCTATCATAAAAATAAAAATAGTCAAAACCATGAGACATGAATTAAAGATCAAGCATATTCCTATTTATTGATGGTATATAACTAAGCATACACATTCTAATTAATATAATGTAGAGCAAAGGACATAATCCATTAGATCAAGATTGAACAAAGTACATTTGTCTAAGCAAGGAAGATTTAATAGTGTGAGATGAAGGTGGAATTTTCAACAAATCAAAAACAAACATGGTGGTGAAAAGTGTCATAATCATGAGTATCATAAGATGGCTGATGGTATTTGATCCATCAGATCGAGATTAACAACCTACATTGATCCATGCAAGCAAATCCAATGGTACGAGGCCAAGAGGATTTTTCAAAGTGCAACTATCACTTTTAAATATTAACAAGTTAGATGCCATGGAGATGCCATGATGACACCACATAATAAAAGCATGATGGATTTGAATATTTTGTGGACCCAAAAAAGGAAAATGTACAAATTATTGATCTAAACAAAACTTAAGGCATGAAACTCACAATTTGGACTCACTACCACCATTAGAGCTTTGCAAAAACCTTCAAAAAATCCCTAGCAAGTAAGAGATCCCTAATTTAACCTTGTGATCATTGTAATCAAGCCAATGAGAGTTGGATTATTGTATGTCCAAGGATAATTCAATTTGGCAACTGAATTACATTCCACTAGTGGGTAATTTGACAAAATTCATAGCCATGGTAGCTTGAAGAGGTGTTTCCAAGGAGGATGTGGAGTTTTACTTGACCTCAAATTACATTATATAGTATATAGTTTAATATCATATATATAAATATCATTTTAATATATTAAATTTATCACTTGGCTTCAATTTGACTTGACTACTCTTGAGGTGAATTTGCATTCAAAAATAGGCGGGAGTTGCCAATGAATTTGAAATTAAAATTTACATTAAAAAATGGGGTCTGTATAATTTTCAAATATTTTTAAGAGGAAAAAAACTGCCAAACATATCTAACTAGATATATTCATTCTCCTACATATTCTTAGTTTTTTCCAAACATACACAGTAGAGCAATAACAGATCAAAACAAAGCAGGTTGTAGAGTGTTTGAAGCATTGACTATATTTGTTAATATCATTTTTGAAGATCCTTATTTTTAGGTATTTAATCTTGATAGTGTTCTCTCTCTCTCTATATATATATATCTATATATATACATATATATATATATATATACATATATATATATATATATATGTATATATATATATATATGTATATATATATATATATATTAGATCAATACTAGGGTTCTATGGTTCTCTTGTCCTCTATTAAAAAACACAAATTTTTACAAAATAACCGAAAAAAGGAAACTGGAGATGCCGTGGTCAAATAAGAACCAAATATAATAAATATCTAAAAGCCTAAAAAATAATTAACAATAGTTCTTTAAAAGATCTAAATACCAACAACAACATCAAAACCATCAGTTGGTGGGAAAATAGTCTAAAAAATTGATTGTCTTGCCTTTTAACCTTTTTTTTAAACCTCTTTCCACACTTCTTTTGATTTTATCATAACCAATTTCATATCATGATTTAGAATTTTTGAATTTAACATTATATGCATCTCTTTATATGAATCTAAGCTTTTAGATTAATGTCCTCTCTTCATGCCCCCTACTATTTTTTGTAAGGGAGAATTCTGGGTTTTTTAATTCACCCCACATTAGACTCAACTTATTTTTTAGAAACACTTGTTCTTCTTTCTTAGTATCTCGAAATTTTGAATTTTCCTAAAATTTTGGTACTTAGAAACACCCTTCAATAACTACTACCATATCTAGAATGCGTTCAATATATTTTTTTACTCTATCTAAAATGTGTGATTTATTTGTGTTGAATTGGCCCCTTTATTCATTATTTAGAACTTTATGTTATGAAATCACTAATATTTAGATTATTTTAATATTTTTGGCCCTACTAGAGTGTGCCCAGCTATGATGTCAGTGAGGTTTCTACTGAAGCAACATACACGTGACTATTATTTAGGAAAACATGGTTTTCAAATTATAACACTAAAATTTTATAAAATAATACAATAATATAATTCCAAATACTATTCTTGTATATACTTCAATAGATTATTAATAAAAAATAATATAATTTCTAAGAATGTGTGTCAAGCTTAAAGAGGCCTCAGGTTGGCTTAGGTAGCACTGTGCCCTATTGTAAAACTCAGTACAAAAAGAAAAGAAGTCAAAGGAGTCAAGTGGGTGTTTAAGACAAAAATGGGTAGACTCAAGGTAAAGTTAGAATATAGTATGGGTAGACTAATTGTTTGGTTTAAATTCTATGGAAAATAGTCACACAATAATTACTTTTCACCTTTTTTATCATCTTCATCATCTAGTGAAAATTAACCAATTGTGTAGATTTAGCCAATAAACCATGTAGTTCAAATGTCCTTCCTTATAAATTAATGAACATGAATAGTTAATCAAAATTCATCTCAATTGTACATAAAGTGGTGAGCCATTACAATCCTAAAAAAATTCTAGCCCCATATATGACAATAGAAAACATAAGACAATATTAAATGATGGCTAAAATAATGAAATGATGGAGATTACTAGGGTTGTTTAGTGCTTCCATCTATTGATTATTATTTATTTATTACTTATTATGTGTGGAAAACCAATAGGGACTAAATGATGAATGTTAAGATGATTGAAGATAGCATTTTTTTAAAATTATAATCAAATAATCTTAATAACTAATATATTTAATAGTTTCAAATTAAATTTTTTTATAGATAATCACCCAAACCAACCAATAGGACCAGCTTATAACCTGATAAGGACCCATTGATGTCTAAATGCTCTTTCTACTTTGAATATGGTGATATTAAGGACCATATAAGTTAAATAGAGTAATTATAACATTGATTAGTAATTAAATATATACATTTAATTCGTGAGATTAAATTGGATATGATGAGATTCACTTGGCATGATTTACATGAAAATATAAATTAATACTTTAAGATAATTAATATATTTTATGTTACCATTGGATGTCAAAATCCTATTTGAGTAGCCTCATTGGTGGAAAAAATATCCAATAGTCACATCATAAGAAATAAATCCTTGTTTCGGTATTCTTCAAACATGTGAAATTAATGTGAGATTAATATGGTTCTATTTAAGAAATTAATCTTATGATCAGGTCAATTTCAATATCATGTTAAATTAATGTGATATAGATTATAATGGTGACATTCAAATGGTTCATATTATGCCAAGGTGTTAGTGACGGTATGTTTTAGCATTTAATAAAGGGTTCATTCTTGATTGGAATGTGATCATTTAGGAGTGACCTATTTTTTTTACATATAAATATACTGTATAATATTTAACATGTTTCAACATTAGTATCATTATCCAATTTTAAATGACAAAACATAAAATAAAATGGCAATCAAGTTTGAACTAAATTTGGCTTATTCAGGGATCGATATCAAAATACATGTGAATATCACCCTACCATAATGGTAGGGTTATTTTGGATGAAATGAACCTTCACTCTATGGGATGAATGGTTAGTTTATTCTTTTGAGGTATTCTATTTTATGTTTAACAATTAATCTTTTAGGAAGTATATTTTTTCACATACGAAAGAGTCTTAATTTTAAGAAAATTGTGATAACAGTTATGACATGATTGTGGAGCTATAGATTATGCTATTGTAAAATTGGATGCTAAAAATTTTGATGATGAAATTCATATTTAAAATCCTAGCATGGAAAATTTTAATCCTAGCATAGAAAATTTGAATCCCAATATGGAAAATTGGAAGCCCAAAATGGAAATTTCAAAGCATAGAAAATGGGAATTCTATTATTATGAGTCGTGTGAACAATAGTAGTTGTATAAGTTTACTATTATCAATATTTTGAACAATTGTATCTATACAAGTTTTAATATTATTTTAGGTGAATTTAATATATGTAAATTCTATGTTTTATTGCTATAAATATTTCTTCCCATATTTCATATCTTCTTGCATGCTTATTTAGACCATTTCCATCACTGTTGTTTGGTCTAGACTATCCCTATAGTCTCAATGTTTTGTTTTACTTAGTCTTGTTAGTTTCTACCTACTTGAGCCTAAACATTATGTTTAGTCTTCCATATAGAGAAATCAAACTTGGGAGTTAGTTGACCTTCTAAAAGGAAAAGAGGTCAAAGGGGTAAAGTGGGTAAATAAGACAAAAATGGGTAGACTCCACCAGTTGTAATTCAATATGGATAGATTCCTTGTTTGGTTTAAATTCTATGGAAAATAATCACACAATAATTACTTTGCACATTTATTGATCATCTTAATCATCTGGTGAAAAATAAACAATTGTGTAGATTTATCCAATAAACCATGCATTTGAAATGTCATTCCTTATAAATAAATGAGTATGAATAGTTACTCAAAATTCGTCTCAATTATGCATAAAGTGTTGAGCCATTACAATCCCAAAAGGAAAATATCCCCATTCATGATAATAAAAAACATAAGATAATATAATAAATAGTCTCCCATAGCTTTATACTATGGAATTTACCACAACAATTGACTATACCACCTTTAATTAGGATTTGAAATTTTGGAGATGGGTAAATCAAATAGTTTAATTAAGTAGCCAAATTAATATAGATGAATTTGTGTGTACCTCCAGAGTTAATAAATATAGTCAACTTTTATTTCTAGAGGAAACTAACCACCTTCTTATCTGGAGACTAATAATACCTAAAAGTGCATGATAGGAAATATTAGCTTGAGAATATTTAGATTCATCCTTAAGTCCTCCTAGATTTTTGAAGTGTGTCTATGTCAAGGATGTCTCCTTTGATTTTAGTTAGGAACCCAAATAGTGCCTAATTAAAATTAGACTACTCAGATATGATTCATATCTAGACTAAAGTTAAAATGATATAAGGTTATGGGATGCCTATAGCTATTGATTTTGGCTTTAAATCACATTATATTTCAAATTTAACACTCATTTGACTTTGATTCACCATAAATTGTAGCTTTAAAGATAAATTTTGTTTCCTTTTGACACGTAGCACCTTTCAATTATTTTTGAGGGATCTCAATTTGATAAATTTTTGTACTATTCCATGTGGCATATTTTTATTCATTTTTATATCTTGGTCAGGTCCCTCTAATTTTTCTTGGTTGTGGGGGTGTCATGCATCATTGTCATAGGTAATTAGAGCTAGCATTAGGGTTCTTACAAAATAAAAGGGTCCCAAGATTATATCAAATATATTGACAAGACATTTACAATCAACATGGATGGTATTCTAAGGCCACTTGAGGTATATCCTAGGACATACCTTGAAAGAAAATTCCAATCATGCATATGTTCAAGGTATTTCCTAGAAAATAAAATTCCAATAATGTGCATCAGTGTTCTTGGAAAATAAAAATTTACCATGGTTATATATAATACATTGCAAGGACCTTTACAATCAAGATGGAAGTTATTACAATGCCCTTAGAGGTATCCTTTAAGATATACCTTGAAATAAAATTCCAATCATGTGCACGTTCAAGGTGTGTCATTGGAGATATCTCAAAAGAAAATTCTAATAATGTGCATCAGTGATCTTGCCAAATAAAAAGTTGTCATGATTATATCTAATCCCTTACAAGGACATTTGTAATAAAAATCAAATGTATTATAAGACTATTTTAAGTATCTCCTAGGATATACCTTGAAATCAAATTCCAATCATGTGCATGTTCAAGGTATCTCCTAAGAGATATCTCAAAATAAAATTCCAATAGTGTGCATGAGTGTTCTTGCCAAATAAAAACTTATCATGGTTATATCTAATCCCTTGAAAGGACCTTTTCAATCAAGATATAATATATTATAAGGCCATATATATATATATATATATATATATATATATATATATATATATATATATACATATATATATATATACATATATATATATATACATATATATATATATACATATATATATATATACATATATACATATATATATACATATATATATATACATATATATATATATACATATATATATATATATATATATATATATATATATACATATATACATACATACATACATATATATATATATATATATATATATATATATATATATATATATATATATATATATATATATATATATATATATATATAAATAAAATTACAATCATGTGCATGTTAAAGGTATCTCTTATGAGATATCTTAAAACAAAACTCCAAAAGTGTGCATCAATATTCTTGCCAAATAAAAAGTTATCATGGTTATATCTAATACCTTTCAAGGACCCTTATAATCAACATGTAATGTATTCTAAGTCTCTTTGAGTTATCTCATAGGAGATACCTTTATATAAAATTCCAATCATGTGCATGTTCAAGGTATTTCCTAAGAGATATCGTGAAATAAAATTTCAATAGTGTGCATCAATGTTGTTGCCAACAAAAAGTTGTCATGGTTATATCAAATCCATTTTAAGCACATTTAAAAAAAATTAATTTATTTCGATTCCATTTTAGGTATATTAGAGGAGATAACTTGAAATAAAATTCCAACCATTTAAATGTTCAAGGTATCTCATAGGAGATATCTCGAAATAAAATTCAAAAGTGTGCATTACTATTCTTGCCAAATAAAAAATTGTCATGGTTATATATAATCCATTAGGAGGAAATTTTAAATAAAAATGGAAGTTATTCCAATTCCATTAGAGGTATCTCTTAGGAGATACCTTGAAATAAATTTCAAATCATGTGCATGTTCAAGGTATCTCCTAGAATATATCTCAAAGGAAAATTCCAATAGTGTGCATTAGTGTTCTTGCCAAATAAAAAGTTTTTATGGTTATATATAATCCCTTGAAAGTAACTTTTCAATTAATATGTAAGGTATTCCAAGGTCCTTCTAGGTATATCCTAGGAGATACCTTGAGATAAAATTCCAATCATGTGCATGTTCAAGGTATCTCATAATAGATATCTCAAAATAAAATTCCAATAGTGTGCATCAATATTCTTGCCAAATAAAACATTATCATGGTTATATATAATCTCTTATAAATATATCTGTAATAAAAATTAAAGGTATTCCAAGGCAATTCAATGTATAACTAGGATATACCTTGAAATAAAATTCTAATTGTGTGCATGTTCAAGGTATCTACTAGGAGATATCTCGAAAGAAAAGTCCAATAGTCTGCATTAGTGTTCTTGCCAAATAAAAAGTTGTCATGGTTATATATAATCCCTTGTAATTAAATATTCAATAAACATGGAAAGTATTCCATGTCCATTTTATTTATCTCCTAGGAGATACCTTGAAATAAAATTTGAATCATGTGCATGTTCAATGTATCTTCTAGGAGATATCTCAAAAGAAAATTCTAATAGTGTGCATGACTGTTCTTGCCAAATAATTTTTTTTCATGGTTATATCTAATCCATTTGAAGGACCTTTTCAATCAAAATTTAAGGTAATCAAAGTAAATTTTAGGTATCTCCTAGGATATACCTTGAATGAAAATTCCAATCATGTGCTCATTTAAGGTATCTCTTAGAAAAGAAAATTATAATACTGTGCATCACTGTTCTTCCTAAATAAAAAGTTATCATGGTTATATCTAATCACTTAAAATGACCTTAAAAATAAAAATTTAAAGTATTATAATGACCTTCAAGGTATCTCTTATGAGATACCTTTAAATAAAATTTTAATTGTGTGCATGTTCAAGGTATCTTCTAAGAGATATCTCATATTAAAATTCCATAGTGTGCATGAGAGTTCTTATACAATCATGTGCTTCTAAAAATTATGCTCATTCAAACCATAAATATGATATTCAAAATTAAATTGTCATTTTTTATGCCTTGAATTTAACATTCACACACCCATCAATTGACATGCACAACTATCAATCTATGGACCACATATTCCCTAGACTTCTTACAGACCTTTTGCTAGAGATTTGTTTGTGAGCTTTATGTCTTAGAAACTCTTTGAAGGAATTTATTTATGGATATTTTGCATCAAAAAAAATTAATGGGGAGTTTATTTTGGGATAATTTCTTGAAATAATTAAGTCTACTCTTTACCTTGGATAATTTATTATAGATAAAATATCTGAAAGAATTCATGTCTTTGGGTTTTTGATTTCAAATGAAATTTGTGACCCTTTAAGACTTTTGTTTTGGACCACTTTCCTAAAGAAATAACTCTTTGGGAAAATTTTATTGAGATTATTTTTGAATAAAATACCCTTCAAGACTTTGTCTTGAGATAATTTCCTAAAAAATGACCCTTCGAGAAAATTGCATAGGACACTTTGCCTTAAAAATACCCTTTAGACTTTTGTTTGGTCCACTTTGTCAAAGAATGATCCTTTAAAAAAAATGTTTTGGACTTTTGTCTAATTGAAATGAACTTTATCCTTCACTATGGACAAAATTCCTACAAGAATTTATGTCTTTGGGCTTTTTGTTTTTGATAAAATGTCCAAAATAATTTTTGATGCTAAGACCAAAACCTATAACAAATTTCTCCAAATAATTCTAACACTTAGAAAAATAAAGTGAAATAATTTATCTAAGGGAATTATTTTTGAGTTATAAGATGAAGAAAAAAACACATTGGAGATCCCAATTAATGGGATATATTTGAAACATTTTAACTACCTTGTCTACCTCCCCCTTGTACATAATTAACTAGTTTCCTTATTTTTATGTTTCCTTTCCTTTTTTGTTTTTTCCCTTTGTGTTGTTTACCTTTTCATGAATTTTAATTTAAATAAGTTTCATTGGCATAAGTGGTTTGTCTGTCCACCACATTTCCTCACCCAATTCCTCATAATTCTTCAAAAAACATTATCTGAAAGATGGTTATCTACCCACCTCACATACAATTAAAATTTGGAACTCCATTTTGCATGACTCCCTATAATGATCATTGAAAATCTCTTATGAGTGTATCTTCAATCATATTCACTACACTTATCACTTATGGGGTGCTTGATTTCAAATTTTCTAGAATGAGCCCACCTAGTAATGTTAGTGTATAAGTACCCTCACCTTGTATAAGCTGATCACTTAAAGCATTGAAATCCTCAAAGAGTATTGAGAATTTGAGAAGATTAGAAGAGCTAAGCCTATAATTTTAAATAAAAATTGAGTATAGAAATGTTAATTTGGTACATCCCATAAAGACATGGAGTAATAACAAAATTCTCAATAATGGAGCCTTCTACATCTTCATCAAGAAGCAAGAAGAATCCCATATAACATAAATCTCATGAGTTGTGTATTAGGGGAGAATTCCCCCCTAAATATTTTGTGACCAAATCCTATGCTTTTTATCTCTCTCAATAAAAGAAGAAAGTATCTAATGTTAAGAATGTGGATAAAGGGGATTGTAGAGACCAATCATTGGACCATGATTTCATAGATGATATCTTTGATTCCAATTTTTCTAAGAATCCAAAAAAATTGAGAGAAGGTGCCCACACTCAAATTATTGAAAGGGTCAATAGGGAATAATATGTTTATTTTGGATGTAAGATGTGGGACTGTACACTAGCACAATACATGGTACCCTATGTTCATCTATGCAACAAGATCATTGGCCTCTACAAAAAAAGATACGACACTAGCGTATGAATAATTGCTGGAAAATATCATCTAAGGGTGAAAATTAGTGTATAAAACATTAGGGAGATGCTTCTAATCCCAAATGACCCCAAGGCCAATACCTATAGCGTAGAGAGCCTTTAAAGTGTCTAGGAATCCTAAGTCTAAGAGAAGGTGTACTTCCTCTATTCCATCCTCAAGAGTGACATCATGGAGATACTACCTCTACCCATCTCATTGGTAAGCTTCTGATCACAATACTTTAAAAACACTCTATCCATGTTGGCCTTCATCTCAGGGATGGAATTCAATGCTAACTTCAATGCATTTTAGATAGGGTCACTCTTCCTCTTAACCATAGTGCAGAAGGGATATGTGTTTAGGATGGATTTTTTTGAATCCATCAACACATCCATGAAGGATGAGTTGAAATTTTTGTTGATGGGTAATTTTTGGTACTCATCATTCCTCTTACATCTCATTCTATAGCAACATTCCTAGTTCTTCTCCTCATACCTCACACTCAACTTTTTGATGTAAGAATTTTCCTTAGCGTGGTGTACCTAGTCACCATATGGACCCAAATTTTGTCTTTCATCAGGGAATACTAAAATTTATTAGATCTCTTTATGGCTCCAATTCTCATATACCTCAACACCAAGGCCCTTACATCCAAAATGATGCATGAACAATGTTCATGTCTCATCTAGAGTAGGGTCTTAGTTGACTAGTTTTGGGAAGCCCATTTTACATTCATTTGACTACATGATTCTTAGGGAGAACCTTTCCAGCTCCTGTATATGATAGTAGGTAGGACCCTAGCCCTATAATTGGCTCACTAGATCAATGTGATGGACTCTATCTATAGTTTAGGGAAAAATAAGAAGGGATTTTATGATGTCCCTTTCGTAAGAGATAGGATCATGGTGGTAAAGAGGAAGCAAGGATTCCTACTCATGGCCAAGCTAGTAGATCTTGGAATTGATTAAATAGATGATAGATGAAAATATGATCCAACCAAATTCATAACATCTTTTAAGGCCACCAACACTTCCATGTAATAGAACCAACCATATCTAGAATAGAGAAGGTAACCCACAAATTACATCCTCTAGAATTATGTGGATCTATCATAAATCTCATTGGACACCCTCAAGCCATGGGAGTAATTCTATGATTTGGTCCAAGCATATGAACCCATTAAAAACTTTTTGAAAGGGATGAATAAGTAGCTCACCAAGTTGGATTGGAGTAAATAAAAAGTAACTCCCTTCACAAAATATAGGTATGAAATAGCAAGTCCATACTCCAATATTGATGATAAATATATGGATGAGACCTTTTAAAATCTTTGAGAGGAGCATCATCTAGAGGAGGGTGTAGCATAAGCATAATCCTCTGTTGAGATATTAATAGAAGGAGAATCTAAAGAATAAAAAGTTGAAAGAAATACCCTTAGGTAAGAAGTAAGGGTTACACTGTAATAGTAGGAGGACAAAATACTAGAAGTATGAAAACCTTAAATATGGACACCTTACCTATACCCATAACTTATGGTACCATAATAGAAACAAACCCCTTTTGGCTACCTTGTGATTGGTTCACTCTAGTACAAGTGGCCTGAGGAACCCAAATCTAGCCCTCCACCAAAGCCAATATAGAAGAATATTCACTTGGTGAATATCCTTCTTTACACCTCTACCTCCCTCATTAAATCCACATCTTCATCCACCATCTCACCTCATGTTGTAACACTATCTACCACACAACCAATTAATTTCCTATCCCTTCTCTCCTCTTTATTTGCTTAGGCCACCACCAAACTCTCACCATTTTCTCTTATGGTTTTTATCTCTTCCTACATGCCCTTTTTGACCCCTCTTCCATCATCATCCTCCTCGTACTCCATCATGGCACAATCACCATTAACCCCATCCCATAACTTCCCACCTTTCTCTCCTTACATCCTTTCTCTCCATTCACTCACCTTCATGAGGATAGGGTACATGACTTCATACCAATAGGTAACCATCCCATTTGTGGTACCATAGGGAATCCCCTTTATAGGGTATAAAATACAAGTTCTAAAGCAATATCATCAATAGATGGACTCAACAAAGAAGAACCATGAGGCTCTAATGAAGAAGAAAGTGGGAAAGTTGGCTAGGGCCATTATGTAAACCCACATATGGTTATTTTATGACCTTGCACAACAATCTGTTATGATTTATCATTTGGACCCTCAAGTAGTCATGTCCCAAAGATAGATTCTTCTAGGGGACTATGCCATACAAGTTCCCAACCTTAATCTTATCCAAGCTAGACCCACTAATAGAGTCAAGTTGATGGAGGAAACATCAAATTCTATAACCATGAACTATATCAAGGTGATGCAATAAATAGAAGAGACCAAGCTAGAGCTCACAAAGGTGAAGGCTATAGTCAACCTCTTTAATGCTGAGGATAAGGCCAAAGATGTGGAGCTTAACAAAGCAAGGTTTAAACATTATATTTGTGTCTCTAATGAGAGCATCTAGGCAAAATCTAACTTATGAGTGGCTAAAAAAACCAAGCCACAAAAGAAATAGACTAAACTAGCATAGACTCACTAATAGCTCTTGGATTCCAATTGGGATTTTTGACAGTTATAGTAGTAGGTACAATGAGAATCCCTAGTTAAGGACCAATAAATTGAGAAACTAAAACATGACGTTGCCACCCATCTACATGTCATGAATATCCTACCTATTCTCTAAAAACTATACAAATCTTCCTAGGAGAAGATCAAGGTTTAGACCATATATGAAAATTTATCCCTCACCTTCATTGTAGACTCTTAGAATCAGAGCTCACAGGTGAGTGCATCCATTGATCAGGTCATCACCTTCATGGCTCTTAAGGTCTCAAATTCTTATCTCCTCATCTAAAACCTTTATAGTGATTTGAATGAAACATTATAAGTAGTGGGGGTGGTTGATTGAAGGTGGATAAAGGAAAAATTTCACGAGTTTTTTGGTTTCAACAAAGTAACCAACAAGTACAAGGCATTCATAAATGGCTTAGACTAGGTGGTCCAAGATAGGTGGGGGCACACTGAAAAAATAGTCCAACTAAGACTCTCCTCCCCTTTCTTGGTAGATAACAACATCCTCCATGAGGACTAGATAAAAGAGATAATAGAACATAATCAAAATGACCAAACCATTTTTGTGGACCTTGGTTAGTTACCTAATGTCTCTGATGTGGATAAGATATTGTAACCACTTTCCCATCTTGAATTATAAATTTTGGTAGTTATTTAGGCTTTAGGAAACATCTCACTCAAAATAATTATTGATCTATATAGAGCCTTTGATGCTCTTATAAAGAAGACACAACCAAGGAGGAAGATTAGATGCCTTTATAAGTGCCTGTCCAAAAATTGTAAGTTCTCAAGCCTTGTTCCTATTTTAAATTTTTTCTTTAACTATTCTATGTACTAGTGTTTTGGTTCTCTCATTTTCAGGCATATACCCCTATGATTCATCAAGAACATTGGATCAAAATCCATGTTTTGTTATTTTGGAGTAATTTGTATTTTATTTTAGACTCATTTGGTGCAACTAGTAACTCCTCAACACCTTCTGGTAGTTCTCCTTTTGGCCTCCCCTTTTTTGTGGCCATTTTAAAATGTTTGCCTAAGTATCAACCTACAACCACTTCTTCCACATGGCATACTAACACTCATATAGATTTTTGAATCTCTCTTTTCACTTTGGTAGAGTTCCCACCCATCATGTGGTATCCCCACACTCATAAAAACTATTTCCTTTTGGGTTAGACCTCTAAGCAGTGTTATTGGCTTATTGATAAATAAATGGGCCACACTAAGTAGTTTACCTAGTGAATACATTTTCAACACATGGTGACCCTATATGCAACCTTGCCAAAATAAGTACCCAATTTCCCTAGGGAGCACTTGCTTGACATGCATCCACCTCATGCTTATCCATGAGTAGTTTTGGTCTATCAGGATTTAGAGTAGTGCCATTAACTAGAGAAGATTGTAAGGGACCCACCAAATTATTAGAGACAAGCCTATCCACATGGTATCACCACAAACCTTGTAAGCATCATAGACTTAACAAGATAGAGTGACTACATAATATTTATGAACTAGAGGCTAACTACACTCATGAGCTTGAGTTCTTTTAGTTGTAAAAGTGTCATCATTGGTGTGAGTACCATTATTTCTAGGTGTCATCCTCCCAAGAAACCATCTTGCCTATATATTCTAGGTTATTTCCATTTTGAAAGGGTTGGTTACCATTTTTACTTGTTTTAGCTATTTTTTATACCATCATTCGTAATAGAATAGGACTAATAGTAGTTGGAATTTTTCCATTCTTCAGCATTAATAGATGCCCCTCATAGGTGTGACTGGATATTTTGTATGTGTCCTCAAGGCCTTCTATAATCATTTATCCATCTAAAAATGAAGAGGATGTGATATTCTATGTCAATTTGCATCTATCATCTCTTTTCCTTTGCTTCTATAGTATCAATCTTTGCTTTCATTATAGATCTTAATGCATGCTTTTTGATCCTTTATGGTTTGTACTATTTAAGGGTATGATATATTTTATGTAATTTTATTTTAAGCATTTTAAATCTCTTGATGCATAATCTTAGATTTATGTTTAATTATATTTACATCTTTTTCTCCCCTTTTTACCCCCAGCTTTGAATGAAGAACTCACTTCTAAAATCTAGGAGGTTGCTTTACATACCCTATATAGGATTCTAACTTTAGGGGGTTGATTCATTTTGGCATATGGGTAAAAATGGTCAATTTTTTTTATATTTCCCAAGGGTGGCATGCTTGGTATTCCATGACTAGTTTTCTAATCCTTTCCATTAGGCTATGGAGTCACAAATATACAGGTTTGACATAAAAACTACCTCTACAACACACCAAAAAACATAAAACACAAAGAACAAACAACATAGAAGACAAAAAACTAAGCAAATAAGCATTTATGGTTTAAAATAACTTATTTAAATATAACACGACAAGGAAGGAAACACACACCTAACCTAATATTTACAAAATAGACCTTTAACTCTCAACAATAGGGTTTTAAATGTATCCTATTCATAGGGATACACATTTCTTCTCCATTCATTCTTGCTAACTAAAAGGATTTGTTTTTTTTGCACTTGGTGATAACATATGTTTTGATCCATAGGCCATAAAAAATTTTATGCCTCCCTATTTTTAATCTATCTTCATCTAATTTCAATAACATGTCACCTTCTTGAAATGATTTTGGAGTTTCCATCTTGTCAAAATAC
>JARHVA010008253.1:132500-172500 GCA_037957365.1 Torreya grandis | reverse complement strand
ACCTAATGTGCCCTTGGATTTCTCTTTGGACTACCCTCTCAAAAAATTAATGTGCTCCCATCCATTATATAGAGCCTTCCTAATGTCTAATTCTCTATTAGTGATTAAAGGGTCATATTGGATTATCTATAAATGATATTGTTTTAGACCAATGATCCTAGCTCTCTCTAAAACATCTTCATCATATTTCACATTAAGAAATATAAAATCACATCGATATGACACATGGATGCAAGGGATGTTAAATCCATGTATGTGATTTTGAACCTGTCAAAGAGGATCCTAATCTCTATGTGTAAGGATAGGGAATGGGTAGGTTTTGTGCTTGATATCCACTTTCATGAAATACTTACTCATTATATAAATCATTCTTCCAATTGTCAAATGGTGGCCAAATAATAAGGTTTTATTCTATCTAGATAAATCCTCCTTCACACTCCATCATAGTTTGAAAGTAATTTCTTGCTCCACCAACTTGTCTAGGATGTACTTGGGAAGACATAAAGGATTTACCTTATTCCCCCAAATCATGATTACTGTGAATCTTGGTTAGAGGAAAAAGTCCCCTTTGCCATCCATGTTATTTATGATATTAGGTCTAATTCTAGGCATAGCCAAGCCATGAATGGCTTACCATACCTACAAATAGACATCCTCTGATATCTTGAACATGTTTTTGGTATAGGTATATATATGCACAAATTGATAATGGTTGCAAATCTTGTTATTTTCACAATCCATGTCTAGAGTCTATAATTTCCCAAGATCTCTATAACAAGTATCCATGATTGCATCTAGTAAATAAGACATAATGTAGAAATTGCTTGAAGGTTTAGGATGCTTATCCTTATAGATTATTTGCTCTCTCAATTGAAAGCTAATTATTTTACCCAGGGCATATGCAACATCTTGGGTGAGCATCATATACAATAATTGTACCTAATCTTAATTGATAATATAAATACATGGCATACCATTTAGTCAATTGAGGAGATCCATGCCAATACAAATCCCCATTCTAAATTTGTCGATTGAAATATCTCCTTTTTTCTTCTTCTCCTTCCATGCAATGGTCTAGTTTGGGAGTAGCTAGGAAAACATTGCCTTATCAATTGAACTCTCTTTACTAAACTACGCCACTATGTGTTTGTAAAAATAAGCATCAAGTATGCTCAAATATATGTAAATTTGGATGTTATCTCTTTATATGCATGCAACCACTATGTTATTGGTCAAATAAAGTAGGAAAACATCTTGAAATATCTTTCCTAAGAAAAATAAATCCTGTAAAAGGTTAATACATGACATTATTTCTAGCTTAGCAGTAGCAAAATGTAATCTTTAACATTTGAATGCCATCAATTCCTTCATGAATAGTTTATTCATAAGTGTAATCTCATCCTCTAGTGAAAACACATCCACATAATCAATAACATCCCATAATTCTAAATAGTTATGTTACTTATCTCTAAATATTGTAGCATCAAATAATGTATCTATGAACTTCGTGGAGTACTTTATTCAACATGGGGATGATGGATTTTCCCCTCAAAATATTCTAGATGAAGATTCCATTATGCGTATATATGTGTTGTGATGCTTAAAGTCTTCTTATTCTTTCTATGTATGATGTGAAAATAATTTGGCTCTAGCTTAGTCATGGTTTTACTCGTAATATTCTTGAGATAATAACTAGAACTTTTTGTCACTATAAGAAAGAAAGAGAATATAAAATTTACCAATTTCAAAGGAAAGATGTCATCCACAATGTAAATGATTGTGTTTGATGATAGTTTGAAAGCACTGATGGATTCAATAGCTATGAATCACCTATATAAGATTCTACATTGAATATTAGTTCATGTGACATAAATGTGAAACATTCACTTTGTTTTAATATATATTTATAATTCTAACTTTTTAAGATCAAGTTAGTGGGGGTATTTTAATAGATTGATGTGAAATATTTTCAATTTTGTTTTAGATAAGTTAAATTTTACCAATTTCAAGGGAAAGACATCATCCACAATGCAATTGATTGTGTTTGACATTAATTTTAAAGCACTAATAGATTTAATAGTTGTGAATAACCTATATATGATTCTACATTAAATAATAGTTCTTATGACATAAATGTGTAACATTCACTTTACTTCTATATATATTTATAATTCAAACTTTGTTAGCTCAAGTCGGCAGGGATATATTAATAGATTGATGGGAAAATTTTCATGTTTATTTTGGTTAAGTATGGTGAGGTGAGTAGTGATTTTGGTAATAGGGAATTGAGGTGTATATAAAGAAAAAGTGCTTTCACAAGATGTCTAATAACTAATTCCTTTGAGGGGATTGTTTTAGACAAAATGTCTACAATAATTTCCTTGAAGGGCTATTTCATTGGTCAAAATTTTTGAGACAATTATCTCAAATGACACTTTCAATTATACAAAGGGAACTTTTTCATGACTAATGTTCATTCCAAAACACCCCTTACATAAAATCTAAAGTGTATGTGCCCTTAGATCTAAAGTGTCCACTTCATGAAAAAATTATCAAAGGGTCTACTTCATAGGGTATTTTGATTGAGGGAAAGGGCTAAGATAATTATCATAAAGGGTAAATGGTCATTTCAAAAGGGGTCAAAGGCTTGGGAAGACAAAATATTGAAGGGTATATCCATGGAAAAGGGTTCATTATGAAAAGGCCAAAGGGAACTTTTCATAAGGAAAAGGGACTGGGAAAATATTATGAAGGGTAGGGACAAATTTATGAAGGATAGGCCCTGTAAGGTAAAGGGTCTCAAGCAAAGGTCTTGAAGGGTAAGTGGTCACTTCAAAATGTCTAAAAGGTCACTTTCAAAATGTCTAAAACAATTCTCTTGAAGGGTCACTTATCTCAGACAAAATGTCTCAAAAATTTAACGAAAGGGCAAGAGGGCCATTACAAAATTCCTAAAGGGAAATTTTAAAGCACTGAAGGGTAAGTTTAAGAAGCCTAAGGGGAATATACCCTTGATAAAACATCAAAAGGTTAAGTTGTAGGAGAAGGGTCTACTCCATAGGGCCTCTATCCATGACAAAAGTCCCAAAGGATCTGATTCAAAAAAGAGAAAGGGTATCTTCAAAAGGTCAGAAGGTTAGGTTCAAAGGGGGACAAAAGGAAATTTTAATTACATCAAGAAAAATACCCATAGAAAAAAAATACCATAGACTAATTATATTGGGGGAATTATTTTAGATAAAATGTGCACAATAATTCTCTTGATAAGGATACTTTTATAAGAATTAGTATGTGGAAAAAGCCTGACAAAGATGAATAGGATGATATCCGAAATAATAAGTCTAAAAAGATAATAAGTGCCAAAAGAATAACTCCCAAAAGGATGGAAAATATAGTCCATGAAAACATAAGTCCAACATAATTAGCCAAAAGTAACAAAAGTGATCATTTTAGAAAGGTAGAAGTGTAGGTTCATAAGGCAAAGGAATTATGTCTAGGGATTCATGTTGAAATGTCATGGGTTTTTAGGTGCATGACACATGGCCTTGAATATTGAAAAATTAAGTCTTAAGATTAATTTCATAGGTACCCTTAACGGTATTAAAAGGCCCTTAAAACCTGCAAAGGTACCCATATGCATGTTTGAAAGGTATCTCCTAAGAGATGCCTTCAAACTTTTGGGTCTATAATAGAGGTTCAAATCAAATATAGGATCCAAAAATATATGAAGCTAATCATTTTCCATAATTTTTCTCAAAATGCTCATTGCTCATTATCATTTTGTATTGTAATAAAATACATGGTTAAATATTGACTTAATTAGCTATTTTTCTCTACATGGATATTCTGCTTTGATGCATATATGAAATTTATCTCCTAGGAGATACCTTCAAATAAGGATGAATCAAGAATTGAAGTATGTAGTATATGATATTAAAAGTTATTATTTTTTTGAATTGGCATAAACTGTGTCATTAAAAAAATGTTATACATTACCTTTTTAACATTTTTAGGTTTTAACATATCTCTATGCTTATGTTTTAGTATAAATATATATTTATATCCTACATAAAGATATAAATTTGATTAACAAGTCTTCTCATGTATTTTTCAAAGGTCCAAGCTAAAAAATCATACATCAATGGATTTCCATTGTAGAAAATATGTTTCTCTCATAAATAATTGTAAGTTTGTTGGTGAAGGAAGAATACACAAAGTATTAGGTCCAGATGATGAATCTTTGGAACCCATAAATATCACTTCCACGTGCCATAATGAGGAAATACCTATTGAATATGTAAGTGTTAATATGATTAAATCTTTTGATCTAACTCTACCTCTTCTATTTCCTATAGATTTTGTGGATAATGTGGGGGATGTAGTTGATATTTTTACTATATGGAGCAAAATAATGATTCAACATGTCATAGACAAGTTTTCTATAGACAATGACATGGAACAAAGATAAAATAATTTTAGTTTAGTTCTACATATACAACTATTACAACAAGAAAACCGTTGATTGGATTCATTTGTTTGATATATAAATTATAATACCACATTTCAATTCCTAAGAAAAAAAATTATTGGGAAAAGGGTACATTTGTTGCACAAATGTACAACTCTTACAAATGATGAAAAATTTCTCTATGTTTATGTTGAATTTGCACAACCAATGGAGATTTTTGGTTGAATTCCTATATAAATGTTAGAAAATGAATTGGGAATTTTCATAAGGCAAGTTATACAACATTGTCAGACTTGAAGTATAGAGTTAACTAAAAAATCTATGGTTAGATGACTTTCCAACAAAATAGTAGGCACTAAGACTTGTATAAAAATCAATTTACCATACATGAAACCAAAGGAAAAATAAATTGGAAATGTTTGGGATGTACTAGATAATGAATTCACTCCTTTATTGGTATTCCTAACATAAAGGCATCCAAATTAATTAACTCATTCCTATAAATACTCAGGTTGAAAAAGAAATCAGCCAAACACTTCACTCAACCAAATGACGTTTGATGAAAGCATAGATAGTGAGATTTCAACAATGTATGTGGATAAATGTTGCACCAAAAAAAACTTCAGTCAAGATTGTCATTTGAGATTCTAAAATATGCAAATATGAATTTGCTTGATTCCACCACAATAGATAAGATGCAACATGTCTTGGATGCCCTTTCTACCAATTTGTTTAAGAATAATAAAAAACAAAACTAACATTGATTTTTAGGGTATAGAGATCTATTTGGAAGCTTGGATTAAAATATATGGATTTAAGAGAATTAAATTTTTTGACATTTATAACTATCACAAAAGTTGAAAATAAAATGCATTCAATGTAGGGAGATTTCGACAAAAGCCACAACAAAAGACAATGGTAGCTAAAGATTTGTTGGACCAATTGGGGGATGATTTTGTATATGTTTCTCCATGGCATGTCAGGTAGATATAGATGACTCATGAGAAAATGTTTGACATCTTTTAGCATGTTTCACTCAAGAATTTGAGGTTCCAAATCAATGCACGACTAGTAGATATGCAATATGAGCCAATATCCCAACCAAAAATCAATAACATGTGAATAACTAATTTTCATGATGTGACCATTGTTATGTCTAATGATTTCTCTTGTTTTAAAACATGCATTTTATTAACTCAACAAAAATATTTTGGGTCCCTCTCTAGAGATTAAGAAGAGTGTATCGATCAAGAATTCATGATGGACTCAAATCAAATACTTTTTGTAAGACAAATGAATTACACACATAAACAAATGTCATAGTAATACCTTAAATAATGCTTCAATGTCATGGAAAGGTGAAACATAAAAAATCATTTGTGATAAGGACAATGATAAAAATCAAATTAGTTATCGACAAAATATTAGAGTTGTAAATGGTAGGGATTATAACACATGGTCATGGTGTAGGTGGATATGGCTATTTTTTTTACCATACATTCTCAGAGGGTCTAAATTTATTATCACCTCATTAAACACATGCTTTAGGGATATGGAAATAGTAATGCTAGATACTTATAGATCCTTACTATATAAACTTGGATCTTTAAATTATCCATTACATGTGGCACTTTTTTCTAACAACTGTTATTTTGAATGGAAGAAATATAGAGAATGAGCATAATCAATTAGTGCCATCAAGAAACTTTCTTCTAAGCTATACCTTCAACTAGATAATTATTGTGGGGAGAATAAAAATAGGTTTATCCATCTATAATTATATTTATAAAATGTCAAACCTTATATAAAACTATTGTTACCATTTACAAATTCAAAAAATCATCCTTTTTATATAGGTATGTTTTTCAATGTTTAACTTTCCTTATCTACAAATGTGTTTTCCTCGATGTTGAGATTGGATTTATCCATTTCAGACATACCCATAAGGACATTGATGGCACATTTTGAAATCTATTTGAATGTATAAAGAACAAAGATGTATAGAGTGTGGTGGAGATGATGGACACTTATAGAATGTGTGAAAATATAACAAACTTTATGCCATATTTGATTGAATAGGTAGTGGATTTAAAATATTATGTTAATAATTACTAGTTAAAGGGAAGAAATGAAATATTAGGATTGATAATAGGTCAATACTTTCTTTTAAGCATGGAATAAGGTTAGCCCATTATGAATTGAAAAAAATCTATAAGACATAGAAATTGGTCACCCTTGATTACATTATGGGGAATAAAAGAAAATGGTGAGCCAAATGTTCCAAAAAATAATACAAAAAAAAAATTAAAAGACTTGAAAAATATAGAAATGTCTTAAGATTCCATTGTTACAAAAGACTCAGATAGAAGTAGAAAGAGAGTGAAAAATAAATTAAAATAATTTGAATAAGTATGTAAAACAATTCAATGAATTTGGTTTGACTAGAAATAGTAAGTTGAAGGATCTAGCATATTACTTCCAAAACATCCATGACATAATGAAAGAAGACATGTTCCTTTCTGAATTTGAGTGCATAAGATATTTTTGGCCTATAACTCGTCATGACATACCCCTACATAGAGATCTACATAATATGGTTCATGATAGGAACCTTGATTTTGGAGTGGCATCTATAGATACATATGTTGGTCCGAGAAGTAAAAGAATGAAAATTGCATTTAATCTAGCTCAAGATGTGCAAATTAGAGATACGTTATTTGATAGACCTTATGATTCTATAGGATTGGACTACATAGTATAGGTTTCTAGAGCTAAAAATGATATTGAGATACTACAAACAAATAGGGATATAAAATAAAGGGTCCATGTAGGTTGGTTCATCCTAATTCATATAGGGGAAAAAGATGTAGAAGAAGTAGAAATTTATTTAGGATATTTATACAAGAAATGGAATCCAAACCCAACTGACACATTTTTACCATCTATACTCATAGATAGTATCACCTACACTTGGAAAAAAAATAAAAAAATTTGGAAAAGTCATACACTTGTTCTCACTATTTTTTTGAAAGGCATTATAATAGAATATTTGAATGCATCATCCCACTAGGCACTAATAAAAATAGTGATAAAAGGATTGGGAAATTTGAAATGGTGTTTCATTTATTTTTGAATGAGAAATATGATTTGTTTTTCAAATTTTGTCCATTTTTTGAGAAAATATAATTTTTTATTATTTTATTTATTTATATTTATTTGTAGTGGAACTTCACATTTTGGGTCTTGGAAAATACACTTCAGCATTTGAGTTTTATAATTTCTACTATGATAATTCAATATTTCAGTAACTGTGCATCTATTTAATAGAATTTGACTTTTGGAATGTCCACTTTGCATTTTTATGATTCAAAATGGTCTTCAGTTTTTGTGTATTAAAAATAGCTAGATCACATTTTTTGAATCATGAGAACCTCTTCAGCTTTTTAGTTTTTCAAATCAAACTTCACATTTTACATCCTTAAAAATGGTCTTCGATAATGGTCTTCATAATTTTCACATATTATAATTTACAATTTAGATTTTATGTTTTGTAAAATACACTTCAACATTATCATTATGTAAAGAGGTCTTCAAGGTTTACACCTCATAATGTCCCACTTAGGCATCAAGCTTTTTTCTTCAGAAATTTTGTGTATCGATAAAATTTGTTATATGGATTTTTATTTTTTCAAATTACATTTCATAAAAGCACTCAATATTGCGACACATGGCATAATCTTGGTGACTTAGGTATGTAGAAGAATGACTTGTCAAAACAAAAGTCCAAAATAATGTGAGCACTTGAGATTATAACACACATCACAATCTTGGTAACTCGATTATGTGAGAGAGTATATCTATAATATAATAATACAACATGTGATCAACACGTGGAATTTACAAAAATATGATATAAACTTTGACGGTTGTGAGGATGTCACCTAAATTAGATTAAATAGATAGTTCATGATCCAATCAACTGATGACACATGGCATCCCAATCATCTCAGGTGTTTCAAATCACATCTCACTTAAACACCTAATTGATGTAGGGATTATTTTTCCTTAAGAAATAAAACAATAAGTCTTATTATCTATAAATGCATGGTCTGAACTAGTTTGAATGATCACATAATTTAGAGATATTGTAAATAGATAATATAGATATCATTTATTTGTAATACGTCCAAGTAATTCTTGATGAAGTATAGTTTATTTATGGTAGATTTTGTATTAAGGAAATCTAGAAAAGAAAATAATCTAAGAAATCAAATCAAATCTTATTCTAAACTAACTTAAACTATGATAGAGCTACAAATGAAAGAAATAAACTAAATTATACCTTAGAATGAAATGAAACTTCTTACATTGTGATTTGGATTTGATTTACTCTAAAACTATGGTTTCTCACTCTTTCAACACAAAGATAAAATGGGAAACATCATGGTATGTGATCTCTTATAATCTCAATATCATAAACTTGTAATAAAGAAACTTGACTAAATTATAGGTAGAACCTCTAATTTATAGAATTTGAAAATGGATGTGATTTATCCATCTTGAGATGAAGATCAAGAGATGAGAAGAAAAGGTAGTTTTTAATTCAAAATGGGAATATTAAATTAAAAATTATAGTGGAGAACATACGAGACTCGAAAATGAATATAAAATTCATTTGGGAGAAATATATGATATAAAATTAGTAAGTGGATGTGATGTGGATTATTAAACTGGAGAAAATTAGATCATGGAAGATAATGAGAATAAAGGTGGATTATTAAATTAGATCATGGAGGACAATGGAAATAAAGATGGATTATTAAATTAGATGATGGAAGACAATGGGATTAAAGGTGGATTATTTAATTAAAGTGGTACGAGAAAGTGGAGCCTTTGGGCATGTGATGATAATTTTGATTTTTTAGATTCATGAAAATTATGAATTTCCAAAATCCATGGAATTTTTAATTAGAAAAAGATTAGTTAATTAACATTAGATTAATTTAGGGATAATAATGTAGTGAATAGTGTGTTAGGTTGTGGAGCTAAAAGATTCACTGATGCAAGCATGGAAGGAGGTTGTGAAGGGTTTCAGAGTGTCATAGACACCGGCGTCGATCAAGCCAACCGACGTCGGCAAGATAAGGCAGGAAGGCAACTGACGTCGATCATAAGTTGGCTAGCATTGGCACCCCCCAGGCAGATAGGGACCGACGTCGATCACCTGTGTGGTTTGGATTGTGAGTATGTTACAGGCAGTTAGCTAATGAACCAAGTGTTTGCATGTTGAGAGCCAATTTTAGACTAAGAGCTAGGGATCTAATTATTGTAATTAGATTTCTAATTATTGTTTGGATGAGATCTATTTAAGAGACTCATTGGTTGTATTGTAGACTTGTGCTAGAGAGTAAGAGAGTAATAATATAAGCTCCTTCTATGTGTGAGGTGAGTAATGGTGTGTTCCTCCTAGTGCCACAGTACCAAGTGTGGGTGCTGGATTGGAGAATCAACAGGGTTCTTCATGTATGTATGATCTTGGTCATTAAGTGAGCATGGCTACTTTTGGAGATCTACATGGTAAGTAAGATCATTGATTTGTAGGTGTATGTGTGTGCAAGGTCAAGGTCAAGGTTCACAGGTGTGCAGAACCAAATTAATTTGTAGGTGTGTAAGATCAGATAGGACAGCAACATAATAGGGAGTAGAATCAGGTGGGATCTACTTGAAGTACAGTGTGTACTTGTGGAGTGCATGGAGCACTTGTGGAGTGCGTGGAGCACAGGGGTAAGGTGAACACCAACTCTGTGTTTGAGTTGGGTGTTGGGACCTAAGAGAGAGAGCTTTGAGGGAAGATTTATTGTTTATGCCCTAGAGGTGTGGGAGCCCTAGAGGTGTGTAAGGAAGAAGAACTGTGGCAGCCTTCTTTGTTGTATTTCCTTCTGAAAGAGTTTTAATACACGTTGTGTATTGTCTCTCATATCATGTGTTATTTTTGGATTCTAGTTACTTGTGTATTCTGGTTAATTTCCACATATTAATTTTCTTGGTAATCAATTGTGTGCTTCTGTTATTTATCCCAACATAGTGAATAGTGATGATGAATAATTAATAGGTCAAATTAAAGATGATTAGGTATTTAGTGCAGAGAAGGTTAAAATAAAAACAAAGTTGTAGATTTTAAGTGTCTACATTTTACCCATCTTTGAGAAGTCATTGTGAGACATTGTCGAAGTAATGACTTTTCAAAGAATGAAAAAGTTGATGAAAAGGTGGGAGAAAATTAAAGAAAATAGGTGAAGAAATAATGGATGTTCTGTTTCATCATTTTTAACTGATAGGTGAGGAATTTTGGATAGAAGAATAAGATAATGATGGGACCGAATGAGGGACACATGATGATTCCCCCTCAAGTGTTTGGGGATTAAAGTGGAGGAACACTATAAATGAGGTAGGAGGAAAAATGATGAAGTGGTCATAATGAAGGCCATCAAGAAAGTGAAGCACTAGAAATCAACATCATAATTACAAGATTAAAGTTGGTGTAAAATTATTTTCCCCTGGCTAAAAACTAGAGAATAGATAGGAAAAAGAGTACTTCTTGCTTAGAAGTTACAAAATTAGATGGTGCTCAGGACTCAAGGGTTGCATGATAAGAGGTGGGAATGATATAACTTGATGAGCTATGGGTTTTGAAATAAAAAATATAAATTTTCTAATAAGAGGGTTGTACATAATTGATAGTTTCAAGTAGTTGATTAATATTGATAGCATTTCAATTAATTGGGGCCTAAATTTGTGGAGAAATTTTGTTTCCAAATATGAAAAGGATGGGTTGGAGGGATAAAATATTGGAATGGGAGGGGATAGGTTATAAATAGATGATGAACTAGAAAGTGTAACTGGATGGAGATTGCATGGATGGTTACATAACTACCTTATGTTTGTCTATGCCTTACTTTGGAATTCCAACATGAATATGTAAGAGTGGAACAACCTAAGTTTTAATTTAGCGTAAAATAATAATCAATAATGATATGAAATAACTGTGATAAATATATTTGTTTGATGCATAAGGACTAAAAAATTATAATTTGTACAAAGCATAGTGCATCATAACATGGAAAAATCATAATCACACTATAGTGTAATACACAAAAGAGTCTTAATTAAAAACATGATAATAAGAGAGAAAAAAACAAGTGGAAATAAGATGAATGAACTCATAAATAAAAAAAGTATATAGAAACAAAAATGATTAGATTAAAATAATATAATTAAATAAAAAGACATATGACAAGAATATCAAGAGTAAGCAACTTTAATGAAGACAAGTTCATCAGAATCACAACAAAACATAGGTGAAAACAAAAACTAAATCAATCAAAACTAAAAAAGGAAGCAAATGATACGACTAACTACTTAGTCTAGGGTTGATACTTGTGGTAGTCAAAATCATTGAATCACAGATAAGGACACTCAAAGAGAACCATGAAAGTTTGGATATAAATGAGAAAAAATGAAATCATAGTGTAGAGATGATAAAGAACATGGTTGAACTAGCCCCAGGGGCCCCATGCCCCTAAAAATTACCTACATAGTCTAAATGCTCTTATCATTAAAAATGGTGTGAATTCCCATGATAATAGGGATAAACATCAGGCCATATGTAGTTCTCCCAGAAAGGGAGGAATAAATATGAATGAGGGAAGGCTAAGAAAAAATAGATAGAGGAGATTTAGATGGAAATTTACCCATAAAATGATAATAATGTAGATAATAATACTCACAAAATGATGAGAATCTAATGGAGAGAGAATGTGAAAAGATGAGTGTTCACTTGGTTAGTGATGAGATAATCAAAATATCCATAACATGTAAGGTAAGAGAGGGATAATAGACAAGTGGGAATTTATTGTGATGTGTACAGTCATATTGTCCATGTCATCTATGCTAAGAGAGGGATAATAGATGAGTGGGAACTTATAGTGATGTATACATTCATAGTGTCCATGTCACATAAGGTAAGAGAGGGATAATAGATGAGTGGACACTTATAGTGATGTATATAGTCATAGTATCAATTCATCTAAGGTAAGAGAGGGATAATATATGAGTGGGCATGCATAGTGATGTATAAAATCATAGTTTCCACATCATCTAAGGGAATAATAGGACACACTAGGAAAATGAAGGAAAATGGGTGCACTCGAATTAGAAGGGGAGACAAGACTACCCTAGATATTGTATGATTGTAGAGAACAAACACTAGGATATGGATATCAAGATAAATGTAACTTTGATCAAGTAACCTTGGGATGAGGTTGGACAAATGGTTTGAGAATGGGAAAAGGGATGGAAAATGGTTGCAAGGTGAAGGGAATAGTGGAGAGGGATAAGGTATAAAAAGAGGACCCATGCACACCATTCAAATACATTAAAGGAAGAAATGGATGTACTTTAAGAAATGAACCTAAATATATTTCATGCATTAATGTAATAGATTATAAGGTGGGAGGAGGTAGACATGGATATGCATGTAGGAATAATACAAACTGGTGATCACACTCTAATGAGTGAGTATTTTGAGTTTAAATGGGAAAATATGAGGGAGATCCAATAAGGGATGATGTGAAGGTAGACAAGCACATGGATGAAGTAAGAGTGATAAGAAAATTAGGTCATAGATAAAGATGAAGTTGGATAAGGATGGAAGAATCTGGACATGGATAAGGAGGAAAAATAGATCATGAGGCACAAGTAATGTCATCAAGGAGGATGAGAAAAATGAAATGAAATAGAGAAATGAGAATAAAAATAAATGGTAGAAGATAAGGGTGTGAGGAATGTACTAAAAAATAATAGAATGGGGAATTGAAAAAGAATATGAGAGAAGGTTAGCAAACATAAATGGGAAAGGGAGGATTATAAAGATGGCAAGCCATGAGAGAGTTGAAATAGGTCTAAAAGAGACCAAGGAGAAAATAATTTGGTGATGAAAATTAAAAACAAGAAAACACATGGAAGAAAGAGAAATATGAGGAAAAGGGAGCATAATAAGGACGCAAAAATGCTGATTGGAGAGTGAAGAAGCAAGTGGTATCATGACTACGTAAGCATGGATAGGAGAAAATGATCACAAGTAAGGAGAGGAACAATGAATAAAATCAGATGGTGTGCTTAGAGAAAAGAATGGGATGGAAGATGGGAAAGGGGTTAAGAAAAATAGGGGGAAGTAAAGGATGGGTGTACAAGAAGGTGAAGAGATAGGGTAGGTATGAATCAGCTTGTTATTAGAGATTGACAAGTTGAATGGGTGATTAGAAGAGATTGACAAGTTGAAAAGTGGTGAGGTGGTGAAGAAATAGGGGATAGAAAATGGAAAGTGGATGAAATGAAAGGGAATAAGTGAAATAATATATAAACACAATGAAATGGAATGAGATGAAAATAAGAGATGAAGATAAGGGTTGATAAGAAGAAAAAAAGGAAGGACAAAGTAAGGATGTTGGCAAGGATATAAAGCATGAAAACTCACACAGATGTAAAAGACAAGTGTGTACAGAGATGGAAAGAGGAAAAGGGGAATACAAAGCACAAAAGGATGGAACATATAATTATAAAAGGATAAATTATTTATGGATTCACAAATGATAAATATCCAGTAAGAAACTATTTATGGAGAAAAAATAAGACATAAAGGATGAAAAGAAATGAAACAAGAAGAATAAAAAATGGGAAAGGTGGGAAGATTGGAAAATAAAAAAAATTGTGGCACATGTAAGGGGAAAATAGAGATGTATAAAAATTAGGGAAACATGAGAATAAGAATAAGATGTTCACAAATGGGGGCTAGAAGAAATAGAAAAAAAGCAAGATGCAAAAGATTGGAAAGTTGAAAACAAAAAATAAAAATTGGAATGAAAATGGTTTAGAAGCAGTGGAAGAGAAGGAAGAAGGTGGTATAAAATAAGAGAAAGATGTAAAAATGTCCATTAGTGTGCAAGGGAATAGGATGATGTGGAATCAGTTAGGAAAAGAGAATGATGAAGAGGGTACAATAAGTTGCCAAGGGTAAAGGGAAATTATGAGAATGGTGAAAGAAGACAAAAGAGATAGAGGGAAAGGTTAGTAAGAAGTGGAGAGAGAGAGACATAAATATAAAAAAGTGGGTGGGGGAGGGAGAAATGAAGCATGCATAATAATTACAATGAAAATTGATGGGGGGGCCAATGAATTAGATTATATGGTGGATTTATAAAAAATAAGAGAGGTGGATGATGAAGCTTGTCAATCCTTGTTTTAAAAGAGATTGACAAGCTAGAAAAATAGTTAAAAGCGATTTCCAAGATGGAGGAAGGGAGATGGTGAAGAGATAGGTAGATAAGTATAGAAAGAGATTGTTAGGTGAGAAGGGAAAGTAAAATAAGTGATGTGGCCTAGCTAAACTTAGTAACTGAGCACTATCTACATAGTCCAAAAATACCATAGACAAATGTAGCTCTCCAAAAAATGGGAGGAAAAACAAAGAAGTATTAGATGATGTTAAAATATAAGGACACTATGAAAAATTCAAAGATTCCCTAATGTATGACACCCGAAGAAAGAGGGCATTGTTAAAAATGGAAATTAGTGAGAAGAATGGATGAAGAATGGGGTTGCTAATCAGTTTTTAGTGGCCAATTTTCCCTTAGAATTTAAGCAGCACCTACATAGTCCATGGACATCATTCAAATGTATTTCAATGCATATAAGAAGTGATGAAAAAGTGGGTAGATGTATGGGGGGTAAGATGTGCCCATGGATTTTATAACCCACTTAAGCTAATGATTGCACATTGTGATTGGTTTAGATGATGCATTCATTTGCCCTGAAGCAATGATATAAGAAAGGAATGGACCACGAATGATATCTCTTAAGATAAACTACATGTTTCAAGGTGCCCCATGAATCAGGGTTCATAGGAGAGGCTATGGGAATGATATATCCCATTGAAAATATATGATCTTAGCTAAATTTACTAATTTAATTGAATGGGATGACAAATTTGGTTTTCACCATGACACTTTCCCAAAGCACTAGTTTACTAGTTTTCACTCATGGAGGAACAATTTTTTTTTGTTTTCTTTGGTTCTTATTATTTAATTTTTTTGTTTGAGTCTATTTGAATCATATTCCCTCTACATATATAGATTATACTATAAACATATTATACAAACTCAACATTAGAGGACCAAACATTCATGATAGACAATGCTATGAAAATGATTATATATGTGAGAACAAAAAATGTATAAAATGGATGTAACATGATGGATATGCATGAAAATTTGTGAATATGCTAGCAGTTGTTTTACAAGTGATGACCTAGCTATTGTGTTTACACAACACTATCAATTTCAATTTGTAAAAAAGGAATGAAAGGGGCAATAGGATAAGTATGAAATGGAGAAGATGAAAATCAAAAATAGAAATTTTGCATGAAAAAAGAAGGTGAACTAATCCTTATGAGAAAAGGAGGAAAAATTTACTTATTTATAAACTCACAAAATACTAAATTTATTAGTTGTGTCTAGAGAGAACTAGCCTTGACAAATTTGGTAAATATGATAAAGTTACCCTTTTCAACATAGACATATAGAAAATCTCCTTTTTTTTTTAACTTTTTTTTAGACACCTTTTTATTTAATATGCAATAAATTTTTTTTATATGACCCCTTACATGTAGTCTGATGTGACTAAGAAGACACATAGGCTCATCACCAAAGACTATACATAGGTGAGTATGATTATCTCTCCCTAATGCTAATCCCATATAGTTAGTAAGATGTGAGGGCTCAACATCTAAGATCAATGAAGGATGAGAGATGTTGAATTTTAATTTTATGTTGCACAAGATTTAGATAAGGGTATCATTTTATTTATAAGGAATTTACACCAAATTCTTAGCCTCATGTAACTAGTAAGATGTAAGGGCTCATCACCTAAGAACAAGATAGGTAAGTAAAGTTACCATTTCTTTTGGTAGAATGCTAATGTTTTATGTATAGAGGGAACTGTAAGAGGAGACTCTATCATAGACAAGCTTCTAGACTAAGCTATAGCCTAGTATTGGCTAAGTCTTGCAAGAATATGTAATGAAAATATATGTACTTTGTTCAGAAGAACTAAGGCAAGAAACAATGTAATGATAATTCTTAAAATGTTTTGCTTGGGATAATAGGGTGATATGAAAAGTGAAATGACATGATAATATTCATTGTGAGAGTTTATGTTATGTGAACTAACAACTAAGTAATCACCAAACATAACATATGATATACAAGACAAAATGCAAACAATGGAAAATACAATGTAACAAGGGCATTGTGAAATGCAACTATAAATGGGCTACCCCCAAGTGTCAATATACTTGTAGAAAACAAGATACATCATTATTATTATTATTATTATTATTATTATTATTATTATTATTATTATTATTATTATTATTATTATTATTATTTTTATTTTTTATTTGGTTTCGATGTTTTGTGATTTTTTTTTTTTTGAAATTTTTACAACTAGGATATAAACAATAACATTAGAATGATTTAGGCATATAATATTTTGAGGTGCATGATGCATAATACTATTTATTTTTCAATTTTTATCCCATGCCAATTCTAGGTAATATTTGTTGTTTTGACTAGATTTCCTCTTCAATCTCAGTTTTAGTTCTATCATTTAATTTCAATATTACTCGACTAGGATGAGGTTGGTGTGCCCACCAAAGTATTAGCGAACCATCCAGAGTATCGCTCCCTATCAGGGAATCCTTGTTCAATAAATAAATCTAGATATAAATTTCTTTGGTAGAGTTATGTGGTAATTTTGGTTTTTCTTGGGAAAACATAGTTATCAAATAGACCCACATTATTATGCCTAATAGTAAAACTAAACTCTATAAATCTTATAAGAGTTCTTAAAATCATTGTATAATCTAGACACCTTTCTCTATAGGAGCTACAAGTGATATTGTCAAAGAGTATCCAGCACCATGGACTAATGAGATCTCCATATTTACAAAAACTAATATATCTTACCCAACTACTATTGACTAACCACCAAATACTACAAAAGTCACAATAGGAAAAATCCATATTAACAATCCTTAATTCTATGGTAAATCTAGAATGTTTAAACTTACTATGATGTGCTTCAATATTAATCTCAAAATCATGATCCAACTCGTTATAATGACATTCTATTATATTATCATAATAAGTATGTAAGTGTCATGTCCCCTTTTTCGTGGACATTGATAGACTTGATGATTAGCCTATTGTCCGACCTTCGTAGGCTAATAGGATGGATAGAGGGTCATGATGGAGCTTGGCTTGGCTTCGATTAGCAAAATTTCTACAGTTGGCTTTCATTCAGGCTCTTTTGGACACATTTGGCCTGAGCTCCTATTATTTAGGGATATTTGACATGCAGTGGAGCGCCCTTATTTTAGTATGGTCATGTGTAGAATCACTCCTTGATTCACCAGCTTCAGTCGGTTCAAGGATCCAACATATATTAAGGGAGATATTAATATTTGATTGATTTAATCAAATATTAATTATTTAACCTATTTTTAATTAGAAACCCTAATTCTGATTTAAGAAACCCTAATTAGGGAAAGCATATCTTTTTGAGGGTATAAGGGTTTCTCATGGAGGCCATTATTGATTAGGCATTGATTATTGATTTTTGATATTGAAGAATTCTTCTATGAAGACTAAGCCAAGGATTCCAAGATTCCATCTGCATTGGAGAACATCAACTCTTCAGTGTCTGTGATTCAGAGGCTATGAAATATCAGCTGATCTATTACCAAATTGAGAGATAGATTCATATAGAAGTTATCACAGAGGTTTATAGATTTGAGAGGTAACTTCATATAAAAGTTGTCACAGAGCTTTCTAGGTATTTATTTTATTAGGTTTTTTGATTCAATAAATTATACAGATATAAATCTTTTGTATTAGAGCCATATATCTTCAGATCAGGGGTCCAATAGATAGGTTGTGCTTTATTGGCAGTCGTACGAAGTCTGTACAGGTCCATACAGATCCATGAAGATACCGATGACAGTAGACAGAGATCCCCAGTGACCAACATTGGTCGATTGAAGATCGACATCGGTAGAGAAGGACCAACATAGATCGATGTCAGCAGTATATCAACTAACGCTGGTGACTGTGTGTTCGACACAACAGGTCGAGACATCCAAATTCAAGCTTAATTTCTAGATTTGTAAAGGCCCAGGGTTTTAAGACAAAATATTTCATATTATTTTATTTGTATGACAGAGATTCAATTATCTAACCATCTAGAAGAATGAGTGATAAGATATGTGATTTGCTATTGAGAGACTATATTGTGATTTATTTATTTATTTGGAAATTATTTTGGCAAAAATTGTATCTTTGTTCAAAGCTTTTGTTTTGGTATCCAAAGGGATATTACAGTGGTATCAGAGATAAATTCCTGCTAACCTGAGGGTTTAGAGATCAGAGCTAATGTCTTACCATCCTGTTGGGTACATTGGACATTGAATTAGTTAGTAAATCATGATGACTTCAAGCACTCAAAAATAGTGGGACAAGGATATGGAGAAGCTGGAACAAAGTTTGAAGAGGTTAAATGAATTTCTTTCATACCCTACATTCAAAGACAAATCCACATGGTATATGATAACAAATGAGGAGTGGGACTTATAAACTCCTCAAGTTCGGGAGAGGTTGTCTTTTGATCGCTTTATTAAGCTGAGGAGAGAGCACTACAAATTAGTTAGACAAGATAGCAGCATGTCCCATGACTCTTATGAGATAGGAGATAAAGGGTGTGCTACTGTTAATAGGAGAAAGCTTTGCTTATACTGCAAACATCCATATGATGCCAATCACAATTGTCATTTGAGGCCTAAGGGCAAGGCATATTGTGTAATATGGGAGTATTATGAGGATTCGAAATTAGAAGATTTTGAACAGCATGATAGTTTTGAGGAGTCAGAGGCAGAGGCTTCAGAGCCTAAGGTAGAGGCAATGAAGGTGGCTCACCAAGATTTTGAGAGACATGTGGATGAACTTAGTCATGGGGATTCAAGCTCTCAGTTAGTTGTAGAGGATGAGGGAGCTAGAGATTGTGATGATGAGATAGTTTCAGTAGCAGCTTCTTCAGAGTTAGATGAGGATGAGTCTGATGCTGGCATTTAGAGTGTGGAGGTATACTCAGAGGTTAGTACATTGAGTGTTGGTGGTGAGTAAATTCTTATAGTTGTTACTGAGGAACATGTTTTTGAGGCTGACACACATGTTTAGGATTTGGGAGTACCTGGTCCTAATGAGTTTGAGATACCAGTGGAGTCAAGTCTTTAGATTGATTCTTCTCACACCGATGATAGTATGGTACAGTTGATTTTGACACCTTTACAAAGGGATGAGTTATGGGATGGATTAGCACCATATTTTGTCAAGGGAATTAGTAGTTGTAAGTTACACAGTGTGCAGTATTGACAAACCTAGGATAGTTTATTAGAGATTAGATTTGGTGTCAGTGACTCAGGTACCTATGGTTGTCATATCCACGGTGCAGTTGGGTGTGAGTGTTAGTTAGGCAGGGACTTGATTTTTGATAGAGTTGATGTTTTAGATGGCTTGAGTTCCATAAAGTGGTTTCTTCTATCGACATCTATAGTTGGTCTTCAGATAATGTTGTCAATGATGTCAGTTGTTTGGGTGTTGAGTGTAGTTTCTCAGTTGCTGATTTTTGTACTTTTGATCCTATTGATGTGGATGATTTTTTCATAGGGGTTGAGTGGTGACATGATGGACGTTACAAAATATTTTCCTTGGGATCCAGGTGGATTTCTTGGTTGGTTGTTCCAAGATTTCTTGGGACAAGCAATTTCTGGAGGGGCGGATTGTCATGTCCCCTTTTTCGTGGACATTGACAGACTTGATGATTAGCCTATTATGCGACCTTCGTAGGCTGATAAGATGGATAGAGGGTCATGATGGAGCTTGGCTTGGATTTGATTAGCAAAATTTCTATAGTTGGCTTTCATTTAGGCTCTTTTGGACACATTTGGCCTAAGCTCCTATTATTTAGGGATATTTGACATGCAGCAGAGCACCCTTATTTTGGTATGGTCATGTGCAGAATCTCTCCCTGATTCACTAGCTTTAGTCAGTTTGAGGATCTGTCATATATTAAGGGAGATATTAATATTTGATTGATTTAATCAAATATTAATTATTTAACCTATTTTTAATTAGAAACCCTAATTCTAATTTAAGAAACCCTAATTAGGGCAAGCATATCTTTTTGAGGGTATAAGGGTTTCTCATGGAGGCCATTATTGATTAGGCATTGATTATTGATTTTTGATATTGAAGAATTCTTCTATGAAGACTAAGCCAAGGGTTCCAAGATTCCATCTGCAATAGAGAACATCAACTCTTCATTGTGTGTGATTCAGAGGCTGTGAAATATCAGCTGATCCATTGCCAAATTGAGAGATAGCTTCATATAGAAGTTATCACAGAGGTTTATAGATTTGAGAGGTAACTTCATATAGAAGTTGTCACAGAGCTTTCTAGGTATTTATTTTATTAGGTTTTTTGATTGAATAAATTATACAGATATAAATATTTTGTATTAGAGCCATATATCTTTAGATCAAGGGTCCAATAGACAGGTTGTGCTTTATTGGCAGTCGTACGAAGTCTACACAGGTCCGTATAGATCCACGCAGATACCGACCTCAGTAGATAGAGATCCCCAGTGACCAACATCGACCGACATTGGTAGAGAAGGACCGACATAGATCGATGTCAATAGTATATCGACCGACGCTGGTGACTGTGTGGTTGACACAACAGGCTGAGACATCCAGATTCAAGCTTAATTTCCAGATTTGCAAAGGCCCAAGGTTTTTAGACAGAATATTTCATATTATTTTATTTGTATAACAGAGATTCAATTGTGTAACCATCTAGAAGAACAAGTGATAAGATCTGTGATTTGCTATTGAGAGACTATATTGTGATTTATTTATTTATTTGGAAATTATTTTGGCAAAAATTGTATCTTTGTTCAAAGCTTTTGTTTTGGTATCTAAAGGGATATTACAACGGTATTAGAGCTAAATTCCTGCTAACCTAAGGGTTTAGAGATCAGAGCTAATGTCTTGCCATCCTATTGGGTACATTGGACATTGAATTAGTTAGTAAATCATGATGACTTCAAGCACTCAAAAATAGTGGGACAAGGATATGGAGAAGCTGGAACAAAGTTTGAAGAGGTTAAATGAATTTCTTTTATACCCTACATTCGAAGACAAATCCACATGGTATATGACAGCAAATGAGGAGTGGGACTTATTAACTCCTCAAGTTCGGGAGAGGTTGTCTTTTGATCCCTTTGTTAAGCTGAGGAGAGAGCACTACAGATCAGTTAGACAAGATAGCAGCATGTCCCATGATTCTTATGAGATAGGAGATAACAGGTGTGCTACTATTAATAGGAGAAAGCTTTGCTTATACTGCAAAGATCCATATGATGCCAATCACAATTTTCATTTGAGGCCTAAGGGCAAGGCATATTGTGTAATATGGGAGTATTATGAGGATTCGAAATTAGAAGATTTCGAACAGCATGATAGTTCCGAGGAGTCAGTGGCAGAGGCTTAAGAGCCTAAGGTAGAGGCAATGAAGGTGGCTCACCAAGATTCTGAGAGACATGTGGATGAGCTTAGTCATGGGGATTCAGGCTCTCAGTTAGTTGCAGAGGATGAGGGAGCTAGAGATTGTGATGATGAGATAGTTTTAGCAGCAGCTTCTTCAGAGTTAGATGAGGATGAGTCTGATGCTGGCATTTAGAGTGTGGAGGTATACTCAGAGGTTAGTACATTGAGTGTTGGTGGTGAGTACATTCCTATAGTTGTTACTGAGGAACATGTTTTTGAGACTAACACACATGTTCAGGATTTGAGAGTACCTAGTCCTAATGAGTTTGAGATACCAGTGGAGTCGAGTCTTCAGATTGATTCTTCTCACACCGATGATAGTATGGTACATTTGATTGTGCCACCTTTACAAAGGGATCAGTTATGGGATGGATTAGCACCATCTTTTGTGGATGGAATTAGTAGTTTCAAGTTACATAATGTGTAGTATCAACACACCTAAGATAGTTTATTAGAGATTAGATTTGGTGTTAGTGACTCAGGTACCTATGGTTGTCATATCCACGGTGTAGGTGGGTGTGAGTGTCAGTTAGACAGAGACTTGATTTTTGATAGAGTTGATTTTTTAGATGGCTTGAGTTCCACAAAGTGGTTTCTTCTACTAGCATCTATAGTTGGTCTTCAGATAATGTTGTAAGTGATGTCAGTTGTTTGGGTGTTGAGTGCAGTTTCTCAGTTGCTGATTTTTGTACTTTTGATCCTGTTGATGCGGATGATTTTTTCACAGGGGTTGAGTGGTGACATGATGGATGTTACACAATATTTTCCTTGGGATCCAGGTGGATTGCTTGGTTGGTTGTTCCAAGATTTCTTGGGATAAGCAATTTTTGGAGGGGCGGATTGTCATGTCCCCTTTTTCATGGACATTGATAGACTTGATGATTAGCCTATTATGCGACCTTCGTAGGCTGATAAGATGGATAGAGGGTCATGATGGAGCTTGGCTTGGCTTTGATTAGCAGAATTTCTATAGTTGGCTTTCATTTAGGCTCTTTTGGACACATTTGGCCTGAGCTCCTATTATTTAGGGATATTTGACATGTAGCAGAGCACCCTTGTTTTGGTATGGTCATGTGCAAAATCACTCCCTGATTCACTAGCTTCAGTCGGTTCGAGGATCCGACATATATTAAAGGAGATATTAATATTTGATTGATTTAATCAAATATTAATTTTTTAGCCTATTTTTAATTAGAAACCCTAATTCTAATTTAAGAAACCCTAATTAGGACAAGCATATCTTTTTGAGGGTATAAGGGTTTCTCATGGAGGCCATTATTGGTTAGGCATTGATTATTGATTTTTGATATTGAAGAATTCTTCTATGAAGACTGAGCCAAGGGTTCCAGGATTCCATCTACATTGGAGAACATCAACTCTTCAGTGTGTGCGATTCAGAGGTTGTGAAATATCAGCTGATCTATTGCCAAATTGAGAGATATCTTCATACAAAAGTTATCACAGAGGTTTACAGATTTGAGAGGTAACTTCATACAGAAGTTGTCACAGAGCTTCCCAAGTATTTATTTTATTAGGTTTTTTGATTCAATAAATTATACAAATAGAGATATTTTGTATTAGAGCCATATATCTTCAGATCAGGGGTCTAACAGACAGGTTGTGCTTTATTAGCAGCTGTACAAAGTCCGTACAGGTCTGTATAGATCCACACAGATACCGACCTCAGCAGACAGAGATCCCCAGTGACTGACATCAGCCAATTGAAGACCGATGTTGGCAGAGAAGGACTGACATAGACCAACATTGGTAGTATATCGACTGACACCGGTGACTATGTGTTCGACACAGCAGGCTGAGATGTCTAGATTGAAGCTTAATTTCCTAATTTGCAAAGGCCCAGTGTTTTAAGATAGAATATTTCATATTATTTTTTTGTATGACAGAGATTCAATTGTGTAATCGTCTAGAAGAACAAGTGATAAGATCTGTGATTTGCTATTGAGAGACTATATTGTGATTTATTTATTTATTTGGAAATTATTTTGGCAAAAATTGTATCATTGTTCAGAGCTTTTGTTTTGGTATCCGAAGGGATATTACAGTAAGATAGGAGTTATGATTCATTCTTATATTATAATTGGAAGATCATTCCATGTTGTTTCTTTCCTAGCTGACTTGATGTTTTCATTATGTGTGATGTCATTATTATCAAGCAACAAGGAACCAATTTATTAAAAAATGTAATTCTAGGAAAGCAAATAAGCTAAGAAATGTATTAAGGAAATCTAAAAAAGCAAATAAGCCAATATTATTCTAAACTAACTTAAACTATGATAGAGGTACAAATGAAAGAAACAAAATAAATTATACCTTAGAATGAAATGAAGCTTCCTCCATTATGATTTGGATTTGATTTGCTCTAAAAATGTGGTTGCTCACTTTTCCAACACAAGGGGAAAATGGGCAATGTCATGGAATGTGATCTCTTATAATATCAGCATCATAAACTTGTAATGCAGAAGCTTGACTAAATTATTGGAAGAACCTCTAATTTAGAGAATTTAGAAATAGATGTGAACCATCCATCTTGAGATGAAGATCAAGGAATGGGAATAAAAAGTAATTTTTAATTCATAATGGGAATATTTAATTAAAAATTGAAGTGGAGAATATGCAGGACTCACAAAAGAATATAAAATTCATTTAGGAGAAATATATGATATAAAATTAGTAAGTAGATGTGATGTCGATTATTAAATTTGTGAAAATTAGATCATGAAAGATAATGGGAATAAAGGTGGATTATTAAATTGGATCATGGAGGACAATGGAAATAAATATGGATTATTAAATTATTAAATTAGATCATGGAAGAGAATGGGAATAAAGGTGGATTATTAAAATAGAGTGGTGGGGGACAAGTGGACCTTTTGGGCATGTGAGGATAATTGTATTTTTTTAGGTTTACGAAAATTATGAATTTCCAAAATATATGGAAATTTTAATTAGAGAAAGATTAGTTTATTAACTTTGGACTAATTTAGAGATAATAAAGTAGTGAATAGTAAATAGTGAATAGTGAATAGTGAGTAGTAAATAGTGAATAATGATGATGAATAGTGAATAGGTAAAATTAAGGATGAATAGAGAGGATTAGATATGATTAGGTATTTGGTGAAAATAAAGTTACAATCAACACAAAGTGTCTAATTTAAGTGTCCACAGTTTTTAGCTACTAATTATTTATGATCATTTTAAAAGATTTGAACTTATCACAAATACATTAGATTGATGTGATTTATTTTTAATAAATCCAACTTAATATCAATACAATCCAATTTAATATTGATATAATCCAATTTATTTATGATAGTTTTGAAAAATTAAGACTATTAATAAGTCCATATTATCTAAAATAACCCTTCAATGTTGACTGAGGGTTTGACCATCTTCTGCAAATGACCCAAGAAGGATATTTGATTTTTTATTTATAGTGTTTGGATGTTTCAATGTGAATTATAAATTGTAGAGTGTTTTAGAATACCCAAGGTTTATTTTTACAGATATTATATGTTTGACCAATCCATCTTTTGAATAAACAAATGCTCGCATGTTGATTGTTTATTCGTTTATGGTGTTTTCATTAGGAAGTCAAATGATTGATATGTTTTACATATATAGAGGTGATTAGAGATTAATGTAATAACTTGAGGGTGGATTAAGGGTCATGTGGAGAGGATATACATGCTTTGATGTGGTCTTGTGTTCCTAGTTTCACTCGGTAAAGTGTTAAAGTGGTGAATAGGTCTCCATGAGACATATAAGGGCTACTAATGCCTAATTAAAAGGTGTAGATGATAAAGGGAGACCCATGGATTCTATGGTCAACATATGAAGATGGTATTTAACTATTTATAAGTGTGATATAAGCATTAAGAGCCAAGGAAAGTCTTATGGTTGACCAAGAAGGTTATGGATAAGTATACTCTATAAAGAGCTAAATGTAATGTGATGTTTTCTAGCGTTGATATATGAAGGATAGTGGTGTGTGACTTTAATTGGTGGATGTATTGAAGTAAAAATCAAGTTTATTAATGTCTTCATGAACTATAGGTCATATTTATGATGTTATAATAGTGTTCTTATAGGGTTGAAGATTGAAGATGAGTGAATAAGTATATAGTGATCCAAAAGGGTGTTTTGGAGGCATTACTTGTGTGTAAAGGCTTGAGAGAGTGAGAAGGGTTTAATAGAGTGTTAATCATGGGATATACTGAGAGGGGGGTGAATCAGTATATCATATATCTTATTAAACATTACCTTAACCAAATTCACTTAATCAAACATTCAAGATATGCAATAAAACTCAAACAATAAACACCACATAAGATAGAGAGAGACACCAGATATAACGTGGAAACCCAATGTGGGAAAAACCATAAAAAACAATCTCAAGTATATGAATGAGTACTAACCCAAACAATATTCACAAGCACAAACTTTTAGGAGTACCAACCCCTTTGTTGAGCACCAACCCATAAGAGCACCAAACCCTTTACCAAGCACTAACCCAACAACAATTCGTAAGCACCAACCCACAGGAGCACCAACCCCTTTACTGAGTACCAACATAGCAATAATTCATGAGCACCAACCCACAAGAGCACTAACCCCTTTACCGAGCACCAACCCAGCAATAATTCATGAGCACCAACCCATGGGAGCACCAACCCCTTTGTTGAGCACCAACCCAACAATGATTCATGAGCACCAACCCATAGGAGCACCAACCCCTTTGTGTATACCACACACCTATCTCTCAATGTTGCTATCTCAACAAATGATAGTTCAATACATCTCTTTCCTCTCTCTCACCTTTACTCTTCTAAGTTAGATATAACAAATACAAATCATATTCATCTCTCATAATTGCTCTTCTAAGCTAGATATTACAATATCAAATCAACCTCTCTCACTCATATTAGAAATGGCTTCTCAAGCCTTTATTTATATATTTCTAAATGACCTTTGGCCTTCCCCCTTTGTGATCCTTCAATCCTCATGGAAAATGGTGCCAAACTTGTATGACCCTTCATATTCTTGCCTTTGAAAAGTCATGTGGTGACCCTTCATGACCAAAAACGTCCTTCCCAGTTTTGTCCTTATCTTGGTGACTTTTCATATTCCTCAAAGTGTCCATAAGAAATTGTGCCCTTCCTCTTTTGTCTTCACTTGGTGACTCTTGGAATTCCCCAAGATGACTCTTCATGAGAAAATGCGTCCCATCCTTCTTTTGTCTTTATCCCGTGGCTCTTTGACTTCTCCATGGGCCCTTCTTTTGTCTCATATGCAACCAAAAATATATTCATTAATATTAAATAAATATTAACTCACATTAGCCAAGATATATTTATTACAAACAACATTAAATGCAATGGGGCCTTTATCCCCAATAATGCTAGACCTTTGACATCAATGACAATATTTCCAATACAGAGGTGTTAGAGATTATTTATCCATAAAATTGAAAGGAATTCAATGTTTTTAAGCTACTGATATTAGAGTGTTGTGTGGTTTCTCAACATCTAAGACAAGTTGGTGCTTGTTCATGCTTAGGGGTGGGTGCTCCTCATGAAGTGGGTGCTTCACTAAAAGGTCTCATAATTTTTTATTATATTATAGGAAAATTAATCAATGTGTTTGTATGATAAAGATTGGGTTTTATCCCTCATGAGATTTTCCCACATAATTCATGTGTTGTGTGTTTGATCTTACATTATCTTTCTTGTTCATTGGTATGAATGAATTGTATGATTTATGAATGTTTATGGTGATTTATTAAGGGTTTGAAAGGATTTTAATTGAAGTTTGGATTATATTTCATCATTGATTCATCCCTCCCATATTAGTGATTTTAACTCCAACAATAACTAATTACTTATCTTATGCACCAACCCTATCCTTATTATGACAAAGATCACTTATAGACTACACAAAGATTAACATTTGATTTATATACTTCAATTTTAGTTATAGGTCCTTAATAGGTTTTTACCCTCATAAGTACTATCATTTTCATATGTAAACTAACATCAATGCTAGTATCTAGATTACTTATTTAATGTCCCTACTTAAAACATGATCCAAAATGAAAATATTTATAAACATATGGGTTAGCCTATTTTTATTATCTGACCATTTCGTGAGATATTTTAAAAAGGTGTGATATAAATATAAATCAAACTCTATTCATTTTTAATCAACAAAATAAAATAAAAAACATATTCAATCTCATTTAATCAATTGTATAATTTAATTCTACTCATATTATTCCCTATTTATATATAAATCATAAGAACAATCAAATTATAAATATTAAGTATTAAAAGAAATCCACAAGTAGTATTTATAAAGTTACAAACTAGATCATTCCATTCCATTGCATATAGCATATTACAATCTTATACACACACAAGTACACACTTATGGGAGAATTAAATATGGCATATGCCCTCTTTCAATAATTTTATATTAAGGTAATTCTCATTAATAAAGGGGTCCTTTAAGTCAGCTCAATTTTGTGATATAAATAACCTAATTTTAGCAAGATGACATGAATTAAAGATAAAAATTAGGGTTTTCAACTATATATAGTCATATAGATCTTGTGTGCATGATCTAGACACATCAACATTATGGAAACATAAAAACCTAACAAGTCCAAGTGATCACTTCTAAATAAATCCAATATTTTTATGGGATAGAAGTGTCAAAAAATGGATAAAAGATTCAACAATAGTGTCCAAATGTTGATATTAGTTCTTAGTCATGCATAAATAGTATTTATAGAATCTATTGATAGGGTCCTAAGAATCAATCTACCTATTCATACACCTATACATCTCATATCTGCCTATAGATATGACAACTAGATAATTATTATCTCTTCTTTATGTTATAATTTATATAATACCAATTTAAATTATACTTTTTATATTTTTTAATATTTGAAATTCAACATATTTTGTCATCTAATTTAATTTAATTGGCGTACTATAGAATAGTTTTATTCACACATTTTATTATGCTATTTTAACCCCTTAACCTATATCTATCCAAAAACTAGTATAAAAAATGATAGCCATTTGATGAACTTAACCTTTGTATATTATCATGTAAATCCCATCTTTCTCTAAGATTTTCATGATTTTAGGGTTTTTAATTTTAGTAATTTGTATATTTGAACTTTTTCATTACTTTTGGCACCTTTATTTGATTTTATAAAATACATAAAAATGTTGAAAAATATCATTTCAAAATGGAAGATAAATAATAAATAATGAATCGTATAAATATAAAAAAATAAAAAAATAATGCATTCCTACATGTTATACAAGGAAAAAAATAATAAACATGATAAGTCTAGTGTGTCCACATCAAATATTGGTGAACACTTTTATGGTACTAATCTTGATACATCCTACATGGGGGAAATTATTAATTCAAATAATTTATCCATTTAAATCCCTACATAAGCACATGTGGTATTTTCATTCCCATTGGTAGCTTCTCAAATCTCAAATCTAAATCCCAACAGGTCTACACTATAAATTCTTCTTTAAGTTATTTAATATTTTGAGGATAAGTTTTCTAACATCTAAAGAAATGATTTGAAGTAAACTCATGATATTAAATTAAATTTTTAATATATAATCCTATGTCACCTAAGATAATTTTGTAACCTTTTCCGTTAAGTTTTGTTGCACCCATATTCACAGTTATGATGGAATGTTTGATCCAAAACATAATATTAAATATTTGTATGTAATATGCCTTGATTATGTTTAAAATGATAAAATTTTAACCAAATTATTTCAAAGGATCCTAAAATTATATTATGAATGATGGATCTCTTATCTACAAATCTAATAAATGAAAACATTCAAACCTCTAGTGGATCATTTTCTAGAATATTTCTCTATCAACATCATTGAAAATATTCCATATGGACAAATAGATAAGGTAAAACAAAGGAAAAATGAAATTATTGAAAAATATGATTTGAGGTAAAAAATAATGTTTCCAAAAGTGACAAATCCAATAACTTATAAAGAGATTCAATAAATATTTAGCGAATTCTTTATTAAATTATTACATTAGTCTAATGCCTTCAAGAAGTTCCAATTATTTTTATGACTTATTTCATATTTTATAATATTTTGGAATGAAACTTATTTCATTTAAAAACTTAAATATGTATAAATCATAAGGAATACATGTGTTCCCAAGTGTAGACACTAAATATAAATTGTATAACACCTAAATCTTGTACACTTGGAAAATACCTATCATGGTTGTACCCTTCAGTTATAAGACCTTCATAATACATAAAGGCACTCACAAAATAAATAATATGACTAAATTAATTATATATTATTCCAAAAATTGTTATAATTTATTTATAAAACTAGTCTTTATCTTCCTCAACCAGTTTTGGGCTTGTACCTATTTTATAGCTTCTTAGACACTTGCATCCCAGCTAAACACCTCCATCAATGCATGTATCCCTTTTATAAATAAGAATATAGTGAAAAAAATTCATATTATTTTAAAATGAAACATATTATAAAGTTTTTCCTATGTGATTTAGTGTTAGACATTTTCATTATAGATTGCTACATATATAATATCAACCCTCATTCATAAAACACCTAGAAAAGACCTAGAAAATACCAAGAAATCACATGGAAACAAACAAATATTGCTCATTTAAGAAATAAATTAATAAAATATTACATATCCATCCCTATTTAAATATTAGGCATAGGATTAATATCCTTATAGGTATGAATTACTAAAGGAACATCCCATGAGCCATATTTATCAAGTTACAAGATATCCCACTCTATCTAATTTCCTATCACACATTTAATCCTCATGTACACACAATACAATATGTATGGGATAAATATAAATTTAAGAATACCTATTCATAGTATTGGTTATGTAAGCAACACCCACTGATAGAGGGGTCATAGGGGTAGCTTGACACTATGTACCCACTAACCCATTTTTCCATAATCAGTCCAAGGGTGAGGAAGCTATATTTTGATCATTTTAAAAGTAAAAAAAATGTATCCATGAAATTATAAAATCCATACTAAAGTTTATAGAAAAAATATAAGGATATATGTGGATTTATCCAAATATAGTCATTATTTCATATGGGACACCTGTGTACAACTCAAACACTAATGTTAGAAAAACCTTCCAAATATGACATAAGAATCTACTGCAAAGAAATGTAAAATTATATAATCTAAAGGATATTACAGAATCATAATTCAACCCCCTTCCATCCTATTTCACCCCATATTTATATATGCATAGTGATCCATCTAGTTACTCTTATTTCTAATTTATTGCAATGTCGATCAATACTTGTACTTTATATTTTTGGCATATCTTAGTATTATACATTCACAATATTATTTATCTAACTTTGAAAATTAGTTGTTCTTTATTGATCATCTTCTCACCATTACACTTATTCATTTATATAGTCTTAACCCATGTACCTTTGTAACATTCTATGTTTAGGGTTAAACATTTAGTAAACTTGACATTTGAGTCTTCTTTTGTAAACATATTATTTTCTAGAATTTCCATCTTCTTATTTTTTCATCTTGATATGATCTATTTTTCATACTTGAAACCTTACCCTAGGGTTGTACCATCCTTTTGTCACTAAGATTAATGTTCACATGTTTCTAAGTTTCTTATTGATTAGTTAGTGCATTTCAACCTCAAAATAAAATCATGTAAAATTTACTCAAAGATTTTTCATATTCCTATTGATATAAACAAAAACCTTTTTTTCCAACATGTATAGGTTTTTAAAATTTTGCATTTTAACATTTTTTGTAAATTTAGACCTAAAGGCCACACAATGTACTCTTGTTTCCCTATTTTCTGGATTTCTCTCATTTCATAATTTTACATAAAATCCTATTTAAAATTATAAAAATTCCCATCCAATCACTTTATATTATTTTCTCTTCATTTCCTACATGGTGGTGACTATAGACACCAAAATTCCACACACCATGATTCTGAATGTCAATATTCCCCTAGACCACCTTAGGACCAATTTGACCCTTCAACCCCTAATTGAGCATAACCTATAATCATTTTAATCAATCAACATAACCTACCCTTTTTCCTATTCTTTTCCTTGACCTTCAACTATTGACAATCAGGGTAATCATTGATAGTCACCTTGACCATCGATAGTCAGGTGCACCTCCCTAACCAGCAATATGCAAAACATCTACCTTGATTTTCTAAAAATAACTTATATAATTATGTGTACAAGCCATTTCATGTGTGAGTTAAAATTATATGGCCTAATTGGCATCTTGTTGTAACTCTCTTACCCTACCTATAATAAGAGGGGAACAGGGAGGTGAAGCCCATAAACAATTATTATAAAGATTTGGTGCATCCAAAGTTCACTTTTTTATAGGTCAATCATCATCAACAACCTAATGATCTAGCCATCATGTTAAAAATCCAACTTACCATCATCACTCCACTAAAGTGTTAAGTATTATTACCATGCCAAAATCACATTAGACTCTACCAATGAGTCAACCACCTCAAGCACCCACCTGATCAATTTTTTGAAAGATAAGTATTTATTTCCTAATATTCAATTACTTTATTTGACTTTCACACTCAATCCAACACCAATCCATCTCTTAGAATTCAATTTTGGGATCCTTTTAATTTTAACATTTACCAACCTAGACCTACACATAGTAACGATCAATGACTGTCTCAACTATCGACAGTCTATCTAACTGCAAATGGTCACCTAGACCGTCGATGGTCACCTTAATGATAAATGGTCATCACAACCACTGATGGTCACTATGGTAGGAAATAATAAGTTATTTCTACCTACCTACCCTCATCCTAAATTGATGTTCTATGTCCCTACCTATTCACAAAACCCTGTCTAATTTCTTGGAACATATCCAAGCCATTTAGCACTAGTATTGCCTTATTAATCATTATATTAGTCATTTCTAATATAATTATTTATGAAAAATTCATTATTTTTAATTTAAATATCTTTTGATTATTGATGCAATTACTTTATCATTCTATTTATAAAAATAATTATTTAAAATGTGTGGATTAACATCCCTTGAGGAAGCACTTGCTTCTAAGATCTAGATAGTGCTAGGAAATCCCCTCAACTATCTATCTAACCGACCATTTGATTTAGTGATATCTTATTTTTAGGTCATCCTCCCAAGACAAATAAAATTTATTCATAATCATTTGATTCAATGCATTCACAATAAAAAATGTTTTTCAACCATGCCCATATTTAGTTTCTTCTTCATTCCTTTTTGAAATATAAGATGAAATTCATTGATGTAGTGACCCTTAAATTTGGTCTCAAAACCGTATTTGAACTACGGTCTTCTAAATTAATAGTCTTATGAACTCTAATTTCTGATTTAAAAGTATGGAAATTTTATAAATCATAATTTCATTTCCTAAATTTATGACAAATATGCATACATATTTTGAGAACTTTTCTTTCCAATATCTTACTTTTATCATTTACTATTTTTTTTGTCTACATTGTTATAAGTTAAATAAACCAGAGAATGATCCTAATAAAGATAAAAAACAAACCTATATTTACCAATATAATTTCAACTAGGTCCATGCTAACCTTAAGGATGGTGATATCTACCATCTATCCAACTAGGTCCATGTTATATCTACTTCAAGGGGTAAGGTAGATGATATGTGTATACATATTCAATCTAAGGTACCAATGGTTTATACTTGTGAAGATCTAAAATATCAAATAATCCTTATGATCAAGTTATTACAACACTTACAAAATAATATCAATTCTAATATCACATCATTGGAAAATCATATTATATATATATATATATATATATATATATATATATATATATATATATATATATATATATATATGTAATATGATTTTCCAATGATGTGTGTATACATATTCAATCTAAGGTACCAATGGTTTGTACCTATGAAGATCTAAAATATCAAATAATTCTTATGATCAAGTTAATAGAAAACATACAAAATAATATCAATTCTAATATCACATCATTGGAAAATCATATATATATATATATATATATATATATATATATATATATATATAATCCAAATTATGCTAGTGTTAATCATGTGTTTTAATCTTCATATAACAATGTTATACACAAGAAATTTTATTATCAAAACAAAAAGATACAATATAATACATCTAAAATAAGTGATGAAAATATTACACCATAGGATACTAAGAGTCCAAGCATCAATTATTTTAGATGTATAATATTGTATCTTTTTGTTTTGATAATAAAATTTCTTGGGTATAACATTGTTATATGAAGGTTAAAACACATTATTAAAACTACCATTATTTGGATATTATATATATATCCAAATTATGCTAGTGTTAATCATGTGTTTTAATCTTCATATAACAATGTTATACCCAATAAATTTCATTATCAAAACAAAAAGATACAATATAATACATCTAATATAAGTGATGAAAAAATTACACCATAGGATACTAAGATTCCAAGTAATGTTATTTGAGAAATGATTTGAAAAAAACTAATCAAACAACCAATTCCACATCTATTGTGCATATCATATAATTCATGGGCATCATAGATAATATTGTTTAGATTTAAAGTGCAAAATGTAAAATATAAATGATAGCGGTGATCATATCATTGAAACATCCATAAATCAACCTACCCACATTATGAGTACATCTCCTAAAGCACAAGTTCCAAAACAACAAATATGGGTACGAAAGGATAATTCATAACAAAAACACATTCAAATGCAATAATTAGAAAAAGAAAATGAGGTGGCCTTTAAACACATAAAGGATTAAGAAATAGATATTCCTCTATATCTCTCATAACATTAATAAACACATCATAAACACATGTGAATTCTCATAAAAACATCTCTCAATTCTCATTAATTCTCTCATCAAATTAATAAAGCTCTCAGTAAAACATTGAAATACAAAGGCCATGTGATGAACTCATGACATAAATCTCTCTTGACTTGGAAAACATGCCAAAGAGTACCTTAATCTTATCTTTTATCTTATATATTTCTTATCTCCCCCCAAACTCACATCATTCCCATCTTAGCCTACCAAAACTAAGAAAGAAACAACCATATATATAGAAATATGAGGGGAAAACAACAAAGGGACAAAAGGGCCCCAATATTCATCCCACTCCTTTACATGGAAGGAATAATATTAAGAGACAAAGTGTATCCCAAGATAATCCATGACACATGCTTCACGGGATCATCTTTGACCAAGTACAAAGCATCTTTGGAAAGTTGTCACCACCATCAAGCAAGGTCACATGGAAAAAAGTAGATGCCAACTTGAAATAGTGATTCATGTCTCCCCACTTATCACAAGCTTCCAAATTGGGTATGTTTGAATTTTTACCACTATTTTCATTCCCCACATTCAAAATTTGACCCATGCCACCTAAGCACTCAATAATAGTGTTGCAGACAACTCACCAAGATGAATAGTGTTTGACACATTATTAGTGAATAGTAATCATGAATAGTGCTACATGAATAATGTTTTTCCATCTACATAATTATACTGCAATTTAAATCAACTTAGCTCTAGTGAGTTTTCATGATTCTATCCTTGTCATTTATTCAAAAAAAAAGAAGAGAGCACACCACTCTATATTTGGGTGATGCAAGATTGCCCAAATCCTTGGATGCTTTTGTTAGACACCCAAGGTAGATAATATTATCTCTGGATAAAATTTATGGGGTAAGTGGTATAACCACTCTTATTTTCATAAGGAGTAATGACCATAGTGTCCCCTTCAAACACAGTAATTACACCCAAAGAGTATTATTTTGCCTTATCTACTTCAATTTTCTACACATTGGCCCCAAAACCATCCTATTCCACTAAAATATCATCCATATCCTGATATATGCATACATGGGTTCCAACCCACCATAAAAAATCATGGGATGACACCAAATTGAAACCATCCTCCACCAAGATGATCTAGAACACATCTCTTCATCCCATGTGAGCTCTATCCCACCACTAACCATCTACCTCCACCAAAATCTCACCTAGATTTATTTACACATCATAAAACCACCTATTGTATTATCCATAACATGACATAACACATCCACTATTAGATCCACACTCATGATACAACTATATCCATATTGTCATCCACATGTGCACTCACTTGCACAAAAATCTCCTCTATTATTTCCTTCATGGAAACTCTCAAATCCTCTATATATCCTACATTTTCCTCATTATATATACTCTCACAATTAAATTTAAAAATATCCATATAAACCACTTTTGAAGCTGAAATATACTCATCCACACATTCATTTTCAACTTCTAAACATGGCTGAAATTTCACCAGAATATCCTCTTATGCACAAAATTTCACAAAATTATCATCCAAACTTTCCATCATAGAAACTTTTAACATTATTTTATTTCTCTCTTCACCCATATTTACCTCTTCAAGGATACAATATACACTCTCATTAATATCTTCATTTCTGCATTCTTCGCTCACCTATAACTCCTCACGGTTGCAATCTTATTCAATATTCACTCCATCATCATTCACAAGGATGTCTTCAGACATGGACTGCCCACATGAAAAATACTCACTCATATTTCCTTTCATGGAAATATTATTCATCTTCTCTTCTCTATTTAAGACAAGTATCAAGTCTTACCTTTTCCTTTTCTCAATTAGCAGATTCACAGGCCACTTCACTCTCTTCTCATCACTATTCCAATCCTTGTTTCTCTTCCTCTTGAAAATTCTCCATAATCATGTACAACTTGTCTTGGATATTCATCAACATATTCACCATGTCCTCTCTTCCATTCCTTTTATCCATCTTCACACCTTAAAAATACATAAACAAGGATGCACTCAAACATCTCCTCCTCTTAGTAAGATTTGAACTTGCTTTGATACCATTTGATGTGACCTCAAACCACATAAAGGATTCAAAAATACATATTCCTCTCAATATATAAAAACATTTAGAAACACATCATAAACACATCTGAATTCTAATAAAAGCATTTCTCATTTGTCATTAATTCTCTCATCAAATAATGAAGCTTTCTAAAAAGCACTACAATATAAAAACCATGCCACTAATGGATGTCATAAAACACTCTCTTTAGTTGGAAAACATGCCAAGGAGGCCCTTAATATTATATCTAAGATTATTACTCACCAAACTTTCATCATCCAAACCTAGACTACTAAAACTAAGCAAGAAACAACCATCCATAGAAAAATATGAGGGAAAAACAATAAAGGGACAAAGGGGGACCAAAATTCATCCCACTCCTTTACATGTATGGAATCTTGTCAAAAGATAAGGTACACCCAAATACAATCCATTCCACATCCTTCATTGGGCCATGTTTGACCAAGTACAAAACATCTTTGGAAAGTTGGCACCACCTTCAAGCAAGGTCAAATTGAAAAGTAGATGGAAATCTATAATAATTATTCATGTCTTCTTACTTAGAAAAATATTAAAAAAGGGGTAGGTTTGCCTTTTGACCACTCTTTTCATACCCCACATGACGAATTTGACTCATGCCACCTAATCACTAAAGAATAGTGTTTTTGACACCTCACCAAGATGAATATTGTCGACCACAACATTAGTGAATAGTACTAATGAATAGTGCCAAATTAATAGTGTTTTTAACACTACATCAAAAAAGATTGAGAATGTGATGTTACAAAATTAACTAGAACAAAAATTGCAAAAATAAATCAAGATAAGAAATAAAGCATTATAAAAAGAGGTTTATAACAAAGTAATTTTAAAAGTAAGACATGCTTATAAAATTAGGTGATTAAAATATTTTTGTTAAGTACCCAAACACCATATCTAACCATTCATAGAGGAATAAAATTTCAAAGAAAAATTTACATATTTTACTAGTTTTCATGTAAATATACATGATTCTTATTTATCCCATAATATAATGAAACATTTTGACAATTACGAACATACTAAGAAAAATTAACATTCACAAAGTAAAATCCAATCTATGGTGTTGTTAAATTTTCATACAAGGATGTTCAAAATGATATATCAAAAGTTTAATAACATCCTAATAAGTTACATGTCTCGTATAATAATTTTTGCATTGATGATTAAGATCCTAATAACACATAATATTGGTATGATCCTAATGATAATAATTATGCAACATATTCATATTACACACATGATATAGAACTGTTAAGGAGTCATCTCATTGATGAATACATTGGATTATATTATACATTTTCTTATCTCTCCAAATTTGTACATGTCTTATTTTCTTATCTCTCCAAATTTTCAAAAAACACACCAAAAAAATTAGAAACATTAAAACATTAAAAAATATTCAGCATTAACATATCTTATTAACTCCTTGGCATCTATGTTATTGGTTCGATGTTGGTATATAACAAATAATTTATTTCTATATACACATATGTTTCACGATTATTTTTTGTGTGATACAAGCATACTTAGACACATGATATATTCACATATACATGCAGGGCCTTCTCTCTACTCACGTCATTAGTAAATTTGGGGCATCTTTTTAATTGATCATGAAACACCAAGGTTATATTATTATATGATCATTTACATCATGTTTGAGCTTATATACTTACACACATTATCCATGTTTATATCTTACAAAGTGTAATTGATATGCCATGTATTTAACAATTTTTAGCACATATATCTACAAACTAATATGATATGATTACATTTATTTCTTATGATCATATGGTTTCCTTTTTGTAATTTATTGAGTGTTTTCCTTTCTTTCTATTCAAAATAATTGTAGTATTTGTTTGAGCATTTGAATATGCTCCATTTTTTACAACCCCCATGTCATTGTTAGCATATTTTTCCATTTTTATATGTCATAATTGGTTGTATAAGGACATTTGAACATGTATTTATATTATTTTAGGATATTTGACTAACTAATATACCTTTGATTATATGATATTTGAACATGCCCCATGTATAAGGTCACATTAGACCATTTCCTTTTGTTATAATTTTGAGTGCTCTTGTGTGTGTGTGTTTGATTTCTTGTTATGCTTGTACTATTACTCCTTATACATTTCCATGATTCACATCATGAATCTTAGGATTTTATGTGATCACATATTACATATGTTGATATATCTACCTATGTATGTTACTTGTCTATGTTTTATGACCCATACATAAATTATATAAGTAAATTACCCCTTTTAGGTATGGTAAGTAACAATTTATACTTAATCTCACCTAAATGGAGGGGATATTAATGGGATAATGCCATAAATGCATGCCTTCTACATTTTCAAAATTTTAGATTAGTGTGGAGCAATGTTATGAAAACATGTTTTCCACACTTATACCAATGATAGGATTCTATAGATTAAATAGGGGTATGTCATCGAAACATGTCGTACACACTTGATATAATATAAAAATTTCCAAATTTCATAATTATATGATTCAGATACACATTTGTGGAAACATTCTATACATTGGCACCATTGTTATACCCAGGTTTTGACTTGAGATATATATGAGGTGCATATGCCATTAAAAGGAGAACCTAAAATTGG
>JARHVA010008253.1:102500-122500 GCA_037957365.1 Torreya grandis | reverse complement strand
ATGGGTTCATCTAATAAACCAAAAGAAAAGAAACTAGGTTGACCAAGGAGATTAAGAATTATTAACAATGGAAAGGACATAAACACAACTCATTAAGAGGTTTTTGTTCTATTTTATGATCAATAGAGACCAAACAATATGCCTTAGATCTATATTTATGGATGATAATATATGGTCCAAGCCAATTTGGAGCAAAATTTCCTCATTTGCTCTTTTCCATATTAGTGGCATGTTGATTTTATTTCAAGACAAGGTTGTTAGTATTAAATTCATGTTATTTTAAATGTTAATTATAGGAATATTTTCTTCATTATTTATATACATAGAGATGGTCAAGGATATTTGATCGATGCTCATCCAAGAGCTCAAGTTGGACTAATCATTCGTGATGGAATCCATCCTCAAAAATGATATACTTAAGAGAGATGTGAAGAGAAGGAATCTAAACCTTAAGAGGAAGTACAACATCATCTCCATAAACTAGAGTGAAAGGGGTAGCACTTATAGGGGTTAGAGTACTAGTTCAATAAGCACATTAGGCAAAGGGAACATGAAGATGCTACTTCTTTCACGCTTCATTAATGACTTTAGTTAGGATTTTTATAAGAGTTTTATTGGATGCCTTAGCCTGGTGATTAGTTTGAAGATATTAAGGTGAGGATAAGCTTATATTAATGTTAAAAGAGTCATATAGAACTTAAACCTTTTTATTTTTATAATAGTTTCCATTATGTGTAATGATCTTATGAGGAATACCAATGCGATAAAAAATATGATGACTAATAAATTCCACAATTTTGTCTACTTTGGTTGAGATAACAAGAATAACCTCTACTCATTTAGTGAAATATTAAGTGGTGGTAATGATAAATCTATAGCATTGGGAAGATTTAGTATTGATTTTACCTATAAAATGAATCCCCCATTGGGAGATTGGCCAAAATTCCTATGCTACTTGTAATGTGTGACTAAGGACATGTGATAGATTGGCATGTTATTAGAATGTCATGCATTTCTTAATGTACTTGAAACAATCATAATTTAATGTGGTCCAATAATAACTTGATCTTAAGATTCTCTTAGAAATGGTTTGAACATTAAAATGTCCACCATATGACCCATCATGACCTTATTTGATAGAGAGGGTAGCTTCATGATTTTAGATACAACAAAGAAGGATACCATCAAAACCACAGTTATTAAAAAAACCCCATAGTATGACAAAACATGTTATGTGATGCTCGAAACCTTGCTTGCCATTTTTGGATAAATCTAGAGGAATAACCCTCCTCGATAAATAATCAAAAAGCTTAATTTACCAAACATCCAATCGGTTTTCATCTACACTATGGATGGAAGGAAGATTAGTTTTGGTAAAATAAGGTTGATTAATTTTATAGATGAGGATGGATATATTAGATTATTGAGATGAATATTAGATAAATGAGGCCAAGGAGGCCATAATATCTTTAAACTTTCTAGTTGACCAAGGATTGTCTTGGATATGATAATGTTTAAAAGTAGCAAATAACTAAACAACCAAGGTTATATATTTATGGATGGTGTCATTTTTCCTTTGATATATACAATTTATTTAATTAACCACAAGTTGGGAATCACCATATATATTAAATGATTCAATACCTAAGGCTAAAGAAGTTTGGAGAGCTATGATCAAAGACTCACACTCTTCCATATTATTTATGAAGTCAAAATAAAGATTAAAAGATAAAGGTATAGGATTCCCCATTGAGGGATTAGGGTAATTATATCTCCCCCAAAATTCTCACACTTGGATTCATAAAATATTAGATTCATTTGATATTGTGGATATAATTGAGATGTGGGGGTTATGGAGTCATTTGGGAATTCATATATGATTGGTTGATTATTAGCAAGAGGTGACTCAACAAGCTGATCAACAATGATCTAACCTTTAACAAGTTTTTGGTGGATAAACTCAAGATCAAATTATACAAAAATCATGATCCATTTGGCCATTCATTGATTCTAATAAGGATTTTATTGCATAGATTTTAGGGTATCCACATTTGTGATCATATAGATTTTATGATTGAGAAAATAATGGTACTTCTTGGAAGCTACAAAGACAAGAGCCAGACATAATTTTCATGTGCTTATAGCAAATCTCATATTCAATGAGATTGTGACTTATATAATAAAAATACTACTCTTTATTTTTCTCATCATGATGGGCAAGCATGGACCATAGGGTGTGGTTTGTGGCTGAAATATACAAAAATAAAGTTTGCCCCTCATTAGGAGGAATGGGAACTAATGGTGATAGAAGATAGATTTTAATGGATTCAAAGGCCTCCTGATATCTAGAGTCCCAATTGAATTGGGTATCTTTCCTTAGGAGGTGATGAAATGGTTGAAATTTATTAGATAATTAGGAGAATAAATGATTAATAGAATTCAATTTTCCTTGTAAAATATAAAGTTGATTAAGATTGGATGGGGGTGGCATTTTTATAATGGCTTTGGTCTTATCAGGGTAGAATTTGTACATTGAATAGAGATGGTAAAACCCAATAACATACCTATCAAAACCCCAAAAATGCATTTCTTGGAATTGAGATGGACATGGAACTATATTAAGTGAGTGAAGATTATTTTAAGTACTGAAATATGGTCTTTCATAATTTTTATTTACCAAGGAGGTCATTGACATAATCTTCAATGATTTTATGGATTATATCATGGAAAATATAAGTCATGTCCCTTTGGTAAGTGGCCATATAATTATTTAAGTTGAAAGGCATAATTTGAGAGTATAAGGTCCTACAAGGAGTAATAAATGAAGTCTTATATTAATCTTATAGTGTGATAAGGATCTTATTGTACCCATATAAACCATAAATAAGTGACAACATTTTGTGACTTGTTATTAAGTCCACTAACTGGTCAATATTAGGGAGAGGGAAATAATACTTAGGAAAAGTGAGGTTAAGGTCATGAAATTTATTACAAAGGCATAGTCCTCTTGTGGGTTTTATGATAGGGATGATATTAGATACCCATTATGGGTAGTCAATAGGCTGGATAAAATTGATTGATAAGAGACATTACACTTCTTCATTGACTAAGAATATAATGTGAGGATGCATTTTTCAAAGTTTTTATTTTATAGGTTTGGCATTATGGAATGTGACAGTGTTATGGATGAGAATAGCAGGGCCAATACTAGTCATGTCACTATAGGACCAAATGAATGCTTCACTATGATATACTAGAAATGGAGTGAAATGTTGGTGCTTCTAAGGATCTCAATATTTTTTGACCTTACTAACATGCAAAGTCTCATGAGATCCTATGTTAATGTTGATGATAGATTCATTTAATAGACTATAAATTTTATATGCAAGAGAATTGTGTATATGGGAGTTCTCCATGCCTAAATGAGTTAAGATCGACTCATCATCCTAACAATGAAGAATAAGGATGGTAGGAAAATCTTTCCCTATCATGTTTGGGTAGGAAGCAGGAATGGTTTTGACCTCCCCATTGATATGATAGATGAGAGGTTTTATATTGATGGCAGTGACTAAGAAATTGTTTGGAGGAATAGATATAATGTCTTCTATCTCATAAGAGGTTTTGGATGGTGATTATGATGTATCCTCTTCAAGAAAAGGTAAAAGAGTGGTTTCTAGGATGGTTCTAGGATTTTTTTTAAAATATAGGTTGTGTTTGTCATGGAGTTTCCTAAAATCTCCTAACATGACCTCATGTGTTCCTTGTTTATAGTGTCCTATTCTAAAACCCTTCCAAGCACACCATTTTAGGTATGTTTTTATAATGTGGGGTTTATCCAAGAATGAAAAGTTTTAGGTGAATGTTTTGGCATTGGTTAAACTATCAAGACCTAAAGAAGGTTGATCAACCCCCTATAGATTAAATGAGTGCAGAAGAAAGGTGGAACAAAAGAAATGAGTCCCAAAAATTAGGATAATATACATGGTGTTTATCAGGACACCCATATTCTTGGGGAGTGGGAAGAGTGTTGAGCATTAGTAACTAATATTTTCCATTGATGGTTACTAAAACATAGAATCAATGGAATCCTTGATATAAATTCTTCATGTGGGGATTATTGTAGTAGATGATGCTTCATTGGATGATGATGGTATCATGATTTGTAATGAAATTAAGATGTCATTTGGTTAAAATGTAAGGCTGCATATTTTAAATGGATGGGGATCAATTGATATACTATATACCTTACTCTCATGTTTGAATTAAAAATAATGGTGTAAGGTGGAGGGGATGTAATGAATAGTGCATATCCAAGGATGTCCTAATAGTATATTGTATTAAAACTTGCCTTATTTTATGTAAAATAACTTGGGGAGATACATAGACCTACATGGATGGGAAGGGAAACTATTTCTAATGTAGGGGCCACAATATCATTGAATCCTCATAAAATGGATAGATATTTAGCCACAAAAGTTTTAAGAAATTGTAGTTTATTAAAATCATGAGAGGATATAATGTTTATTCTCCATTAATTATCAATCATTACTCATTTTTTTTGGGTATGATCAATTTGGGTAGTGATAAATAGTGATAGATCCTGGTTATCAAGATACAATGGTGATATTTTAGAATCATGGAATGTTATGGATGAAATTTTTTGAAGTGATGCAATAAAAGATGATAAAGGTTAGGGCTCATCTAGATGTATCTTAGTAGCTTTTAAGGCTTCTATAATGGTCTCATAGTGTTATGGAGAGTTTTGGACAAGTCAATATAAAGACATATTGACTGAGAATTGATGAAGCTAATTTAGAATGGATATTTGTATCAATTTTAAGCATTATTATTTTGTGCTTTTCCAAAAATAGAAATTTTAGGTTTTGGGATGGGCATTATAGGAATATTTGTGGTAGAATTAGGAACTTTTGTAAAAGTTAGTTTGGATTTATTAGGATTTTGTGTCTTATGAACTTGGGTATGGGATTGTGTGGCTATGTGAAACGTATATATCTAAAATAATGGTAGATTTGTCACATTTTCATATTAATCCAAATATAAATGGTTTTGGAGGGTTGATATTGATCTTTATAAAAAATCATATCTTTCTTTGAAACTCGTTTTAATCCTCTTGGTAATATACTAGTTCCTGAGGTGGATGTGACCCTAGTAGTTTAATCATGGTGATTTTCATGAACAAATTGTTCCATTAAAAGGTTATCCTATTTTAATAAGTTTATGACCAAAATTTTTTTCATGCAATAAATTTTAGTATCATGTACCATTATTTGATGATATGTTCATTTATTCTTTTTTTTATACCATGTCAGCTTCTGACAGGGTTAACAGAGTTTATGAGTGGTAGTGTGATAGGGGAAGTATGAAGAAGTTGTTGGAAAATATTAGAGTAAGACCTCATTAATGGATCTTGGATGGGATTTTTGATCTTTTGTGGCATTGGCATAGAGATTGATTTTGATTTTGAGTCTTGATCCTTTACACTAGTTATTCAGATATTCCACATAATAGGTAATTTATGCTTGGGATAAGACTTTACACCTAGGACTCATGTGTAGTATGGATTTAAAGTATTATGAATTGGCATTATTACAATGGGAATATCCTTTTGTAATGGTATATTCTCTTTAAAATAGGATTTTATAGAAGTGTCTTTTAGTCTCACTAAAGGGAGGGGTCCCAATATGGATGATCTAGTTTGAATAGGTGGCAGAGGCATCTTCTTTTTTCGAATCTAATGGGGGGTAGTAGGGATAAAAAATTTAGGGAGTTAAATCCTTATGGGATTTTTTTGTAAGGATTTTACTCATGATGTTGTAAGCTTTTTTTTTCTAATTCCTAAATAACTTCCCCTACTTTCTCTCTTTATAATATTTGGCTCTTCTTGAACTATGAGGGGAACTTATCTTGGGTTTGATTGAGGTAATGTAATAGTCTCCTTAAGGGTGAGTAAGTTATAGGTGATGGATATGATACATTAATGTGTTTTAGTGAGTAAAGAAGTCATATATGTATCTTATAGAAAGTATAAATAACCATCCTCTTTGATAGCTTTCTCATCCTTTGTTTCTAGTTTATTATCTTGAATGGGTTTAGGTATTGTTTTCTCAAGAGGATCCCAAATAATGAGATCTAGAAAGATTGAGTGAGTCTTTGGGATAACTCTAATCTATTCAAATGGTTCAAAGTGGTCTCCTATAATGGGATCTAGGATTTTAATTATCATGGAAAAAAACTCTACCAACCTCTTCATGGAGAAGTTGATCATGGATTGTACGTATGACATGGGTCCAATGGCCTAAGCTACATTCTGAGTTAGCCTGTATAGAATTAGATGTAGAGGCATGGTTAGGGAAAAACTACCTAAATATATCTATGAATTAATTAGGAGTGTTAGGCTTATATAATGTTAACTCTCCTTAATCAATAAGGTTTTACACTAGACCTTTTAATTAGTGACACCTATTGACATCATGACCTATTAAATGATGGTAATTGTAAATGTAAGTTTCTTTAAACCATCTAGGATTAGGGAGAGTGTTTTAAAGCGGTATAATTGAAGTAATTTTGATGATATATGATTTTAATAGCTTGCTTAACATAGAAGCATAAGATTCCACTAGGGGTGTGTGCTATCATGAATGAAATAATGTTAATTTTTGTGATTGTACATAGGAGTTAAGAGGGTTTAAATTTGTTTTTGTATATGGGGGTCCTAATTTTAAGACCATGAAATTAGTATTGCCTTTATTTTTGGCATTGTTAGTTACTTGGGAGGGATCAGGGTTGAATATTTTACTATGTAACTTTACCTTTCCTTCTTCTAAATATTAATGAATTTCTATTTTATAGGGCATATAAAAGGCTTCATCCAAAGTCTTGAATGATTGAAACCATAATTTTGACAAGATATGTTTAACACATGATCTCATGAATAATTTGATTAGTTCTAGTTGAGGAAGGGAAAATGTGAGTTAGTTTATAGGACTCCTCCATTGAGCCACAAAGTCAATGATAGATTCATCATAGAATTATCTAATGGTATAGAGATTTATTATGGTAACTTTTCTTATGATGTTAATGGAAAAATTCTCTAAAATATTTTTGCATAGATGCCCAAAAGAGAATATGGAATGTTGAGGGATAAAACTATATGAGTCTAAATTTCATCCAGCTAGAGACATGGGAATGGTTCTTAGGAGAAGAACACCATCATGGGATATAAGATAAAAAGAATGTCTAAATGATCAAATATGCTATTGAAGATATTATTTATTTTGAAATTTAATGAACTTTGGAAGTTCCCATTGTGAGGGGTAGGGTCTAATAGGGTCAATTGGATTAATGGGTTTATTTCACATTTACTCACAAGTTAGCATATTTTTTTTCCTAGAGGGAGAGGCTTCTATATTTTCCATCCTATTCATAAGGATGTTCATAACATTAGGTTAGGTATTATATTGATGAATAACCCTCAAGAGATTTTGTTGTGGATGTTCATAGGTATGAAATGAAGTAAAAAAGTGTTGTGACAAGGGGTAACTACCTAAAGTTGTTATAATTGATCAGGATGACTCCACAAACTATGGGGATTAAAAGGGTACGTAAGTGGACCCAAGGGATTACAAGGGAGATACATATTGGGTAGTTAATGGGATGTCCTACTAAAGAGGTTAACTCATGTGAGCTTGTTGTAAAGGTTTAGTTTTGGGATTTAATGTTATGCTAGTTTGTATGGGTGGGAGAGTTATGAGGATTGAAATCATTATGTTCTAAGGTGCCATGGCAGGAGGTGAAGTAAATTTAGGTTGAGGTAAGATAACATCTTAGGCTTGGGTACTAGTTGGATATGGACTCCTAAATGTTAATATAAGTATAGTTTTTAAAGGTTTCATAGTGTTAGTATGGGAACTTATTGGGGGAAGATTATTGATGAAGGAAACCATGGTTATTGTAAACTCTTCAGGTACCTCTAGGGGCATGCTAAAAATTTTCCCAAAAGACTGTGTATGAGGGAAAGGTGTAATATGGATGGTTCAAGTGCTAACACAATGGTTAAAATAAATTAAATTACTATCAAATATGTTGGTGAATTTAGGATATCCCTGAGTATATAACTAGGGAATACACTCCCCCAAAAACTCAAGAGATGTAGGATGACTCAAGGAGTTATCCATGGATGAAGATGAGATTGGGGATTCTTTTTTCCTTAGAAATTTCTATCACATCAAAACCATGTAGAAGTAAATAAAAATTAATAAATGATAATAAAAAATCACAAAATTATCTTTTTAATAATCTTGTTTAATGGAAAAAGGCACACACACTAAAAAAATATACTTTAAAGATTTTACTTTTTTTTAAGAAATTAACATTGGAGTGTGATAAGGAAAAAGGTTAATGAGGGTACTAATAAATGGTAATCTAAAGATGGTTTTAGGTTTTTATTTAAGGATGGAAACCTATATTTACATGAAGGTACATTGACGATTGATTATATTTTGGAATAATGTATGTGGATTGGTATTGGGGCCTACCCCCTTACTTCACACATCACATTGATAAGGGTACTAGGTGATTAACGTTTCTACTTCTTGCCAAGTTTTCTATATTTGGTTGGTAGACCAAGTCTGTTTTATCTTTGGTAATGAAATCCAAGTGGGTTAACCTTAGGTATTTAAATGTTTGATTAATCATTTTAAGATTATGTGATTTTGGGTGTGTGTGAGAAGGTGTGATTATTATGATATATTGATCTAGCTATATTACTCTGTGTGAATTATATAAGAAATTGAAGAATGAATGAATTTATTTTTAAAGGTAGAAATAAAAGTAGGATTTTTTTTGGATTTTCTCTTTTTGAATGAACAAAAACAATTAAAGAAAGAGGTAAACAATTAATAGTTTAATAGTTAAATGCAAAAAGAATAATAAGACCAAAATGTCCCATTAGGCATGCCAAAATGTAATAGTAGTTTTTCATTTTTCCTTTTGATTTAATTATTTACAAAAAACTTAAAAAATATATAGTTTATGAGGAATACATGGAGATAAAAATATGGTTGGACATTTATTGAATGCAAAAAATATATAAACTTATTTTTGTATTGGAACAATAACCTACACACAATGAAAAAACTTGGACAAATTTGATTAATAGATAGATAAGTGAGTTGTCTAGTTAGGAACTAGTCTCGAGAAGTTAGGAACTTCCTCAAGTGGAGTCATATCACTATTTACATAATTAAGTGGATAATACACACTTAAATTACAAAATATAAATATTTAATATGGATGAGATAAAAAATGTATTATGAATTAATATTTATTTAAACTATCAATATAAGCAAAGTATTCATCCCAATAAGTTGTAGCAGAATTCACATCTTCTTGTATAAAATCTAGTTCATTAGAAGTGGATTCAACTAAAGAAGAATAAAAAATAGCATAAAGTGATAATTCAAAAGCTATATCACTATGGTAAAAAAGAAAGAGTTGAGAGATGATGAGTAGATCAGTGATATTAATTATGTCATGTACAATTTTGGTCAGAGTCATCTAAAGATGAACTTCATGTTTTAAAAGGTAGAAGATCAAATAAAAATGGATTTAAGATAGAGTTATATGAATAAAAGAATCATATTTTAAAATAGAGAGTAGGTATTGATTCCAATCATATAAAATTTATGTGAATTTAAATGAATTTGGCATTGATTCTATTAAAACTATAGAAACTTAAAAATAGAGAGCTAGAAGATGACATAGGATAATCACAAAGGAAACCAAGGATATCTAGAATATTTTTATATTTTAATGATAAATAAAATATATAATGATGATAAAAAATGAATTATTTAATGTAGATAAATTAACTTGAAATGGATTTAGACAGAGTATATTCCTTCCATAGGTACAAGCCATCTTCTTGGTTTCTAATGAGTGTTGTGGACTAGGTATAGCCCAATTTTGATAGTACATATTTAACATTCACCTTTAATTATCCTCAAGAAATATAAGAAGCATTTTGAGATTGAAAATTTACCAACCTGAAACAAAATAATTACCTATGTATATATAGATTGATGTTGATCAGGAGAATCGACATCTATTGCAGGAAAATCATCATTGATTCACCATTTTTAGCAAGAGTTCACTTTCATATTATTTAGTTTGTTCCAATTAATGTGTAATTTAATAGTATTAGTGTGATTTGGTTATAAATGAATTTATATGGGGATAGGTTGTTGGAGAGTTAGGATTTATAGGTTGTAAATTAGATTTAGGTGGTTAAAATGGTAAAATGGTAATTTGTAGAAATAAATTACTGAGAATCTAAATAATCTAAACTTTAGGATAGGGGTATTTGGGATAAAATAATAAACTAAAGTCCTTAAACACCAAATAATTCATATAGGATATGTGAAATCATATTGTCTTCATATTCACTTGATTTTTGAGACTTATATTTTGTTATCTTAATGGTCATGTCACAACTCACCCTTGCACTAGATTGAGGGAAAATTACCTTCTGTGTTCCATCTTAAAATATAAAAGGTTTAGTTTTAAAACTGTCTCAGATCCAATAATTCATAAGGAAGAATATTTACCCAGTAGGAATATTGGTTGGAGCATGCCATAAAGATAAGACTCCTCACATACACAATTACCATAATTTGAAACAATTTACATGATTTAGATATACACTTGGGTCAGAATTATATACATTTGGCACTAAATTATTTAATATATTTGGGATAGAGTATGACATATTTTAGATTAATATTATATATATTTACAAATTATATTTTACATTTAGAAATATACGTCGGCTTAAGACACATTATAGGTGTATATGCTGTGAAAGTTCACCAAAATTTACAAATAAATGTTCAAAACATTTTACCAATAAACACCATTTTTACCAATAACCATTATTTTGATCCTCTCTTATCTAAACTAGTTTTATCCTTTGAATAATGTGATTGATATTCAACACCATCCATGGTTTTGGAACTACTTCCATTATTCTTGTTGAGTTAGTTATACCACTTAGCTTGGTTATTATTATACATTGAGTTGAGTTGTGAAATTAATATTTAGTGATATCAATGGAATCATCACAACTCACCCTTTCACTAGATTGGGGGAATAATTATCATCCAAGTTTTGTATTCAAATCTTGAAGGTTTAGTTATGATCCTATCTCAGCTCTAAGCTTGATAAGAAAGTAGATCTACAAAATAAAAGTACCAAGGGGAAACATGGTTGTATGGACACATATGTGTATTCCCTTAGTTTATTTACTTTGGATTCTTTGAATTTTTCAATTTAGATTGGGCATGTCATGAATACATTAATTTTCACATACAAAGTTGCTTTAATTAAAAATAATCTACATGATACATATATACATTTGGGCCAGAATCATATACATTTGGAACTAATTTTTTATAAATTTAGGAAAATATTATTCATATTTGAGATGTATATTATACACACTTATAGATTATATGTTACATTTTTATATACACTTTATCTTGAAACACACTATAGCTACATATGCCATGTAATTACACACAAAATTAAATATATATTCAAAACATTTTACCAAGAAGCACCTTTTTTACCAAATCATTATTTTGAGATAGTCCTATCTATATAATTTGGCTCTTTTGAGTAGTTTTGCAGAGGTTAAATTCCATCAATGGAATTAACACTACTTCCATTTTTTGGTTGAGATTATTATAGCACTTATGTTGGTTTTTATTATATATTCACTTGAGTTGTGTGATTAATATTTAGTGATCTCAATGGTTGTGCATAACTCACACTTCCACTATATTGGGGCCATAATTAGCCTCTAATTTTCTTCTTAAAATGTCCAAGGTTTAGTTTCAAAACAATCTCACTTCTAATTCTTCATAAGGAATAATATTTACCTAAGCAAAGTATCAAGGGGTGACATGGTTGCATCAACACACATGTGTACTCAATCCTTTCTCTCTTTACTTACCAAGAATTTAAATTATTAAATTTTAGATTACATGCATTTATTTACACCATAAAATGTTTTTATTTATAGGCCATAAACTGACACAAAATTTACCGAGGATAAAACAAAGGTAAGGTGTGTTTTACACATTTACTTCCTTTAACCTAATAATTTAATCCTTATGCATCACTATATTAAACAGGTTGAGGGGGGGGGGGGGTGTAGGGGTTGGGTGTTGTGGGAAAAATTTCATACTAAAATATAATTATATATATCATCTCATTTTTTTACACTTGAAAAATACCAATCATAGTTCTACCTTTCAGTTATATACCTTCATGTTATGTATAGGATCACATTCTCCATCTCACTATGCCTAATTGATTATCTTATGGACTGGATGTATCATTTTGATGACCCAAATCACCTTTACACTAAAATTTATTAAAATATTATTTATATCTTTCACTATTAGTTATAAAACTTAAATAGTTTTTAATCTTGCTAGACAATATTGTTCACATAGAAAGACTAACATCAAAACTAGTGTCAAAATACCTTATCTAGTCTTCATACCTTATTATTAATCCAAATTGAAAATATTTTGAAACATATGGGTAAGCCTATTTATATTATATAGCCCTTCCATGAGATATTTTCAAAATGTGTGGTATAAACACAAATAAAATCCTACTCATTATTCATCTAGAGAATACCAAGTAAGCACTTATCAAATCTCAATAAATACATATCACAATAGACTTATACTATCTTATACTACTGCATTTATATATTAGTAATTAGAGTAGTCATGAGAAATGTTTGTAAAGATTCAAATTATTTCATTAGATGCCATTGAATATTGTAAATTAGACCCTTATGCATATAAAATACCACATTTATGGGATAAATACATATATTTAAGGCCCTCCTTATATTATTATCTCTGTAGCCAATGTTCATTCACAAATGGATCCTTAAGGTCAGCTTGAATTTGTCATCCCACTATCCCATGTTTTTTAAGGATACATGACCTAAGGTGAAGAATTAGTGTCTTTAGATATATACAATCACACAAAGCCTATACACATGATCCATACATATCAACATAAAAGCAATAAAAAACCCTAACATGTCTAGGCAATATCTTCTAAATACAACCAATATTTCATACAAGATAAAAGCATCAAGATATGGAGATAAGCAACAATTTTAGTGTCCACAAGTTGATGGTAGCTTCCATTCATATAAAAATAATATTACCCAAATATGATAATATGATCTTGAGAATTAGTCTACCCATTCCTATAACTATATCTATTATATCCACTTACACATCTAAAAACTAAGTAGTAGCTCTTCTTTGTGTCATAATTATCATAATATCAATTATAATTATACTTTATATATTTGGTAAATTTTGACATTAGTATATTATGTTATATAAATTAATTTAATTATCCTTATTTATAATTGTGTTTTTCATCTATTTAATTATTATATTCTAAGCCCTTAACCCCTATATATGCAAACACAAATTTAAAAAGGTTTATATAATTGTATGCATATATAATTTTGAGTGATGGTAGATAAAGATGAATATTTCCAAGTGTCTAACACTAGATTTTAGTTTCTACATTCATGCACACGTAAAATCCCCTCTTTGTTCCATTATTTTCCATGAGTTTGTTAATGTAATCCATATTTAAAATGATAACCATTCTATTGGGTTGGTTGTTGTTTCTGATGGAAAGGAAAATCTTTTGGATTCATTTTTTTAATCAACTAATAGATTATATGTTTAGTGGCTTTATATCGAGGGGATTTAAAATTTTTTATTTAAAATTAAGGGTCAAACAAACTAAGTTTTTAACTACAGGGTTGATAGAGTACAAATTATGCTCACCTTAGGGGATATTATAGTTCTCATGGTGGAGTATAAAGTTGTTTTCTGTATCCTAGAGGATGAAGTCTAATTTGGAATCAAACCTCCTATAACATAAATTATCTAATGGATGGACATAATTTTGAAAGATATTCCATACCATATATTGATCCTACATTCAAAGGGATTGTCTCTCATCAAATTTCACTCTTAAGAAGACATTGATTTGGTGTGGACTTAACATCATTGATTTCATGGTAGTGTAGGGTTGTCATTATGTCCATGAAAAGAATTTTTTTACCGAATAGTGTATTTCATTTACAAAAAAACTTATCCACGTCCAATTTTTCAATCTTTTAGTGGGTATTTAAAATTAAAATAAGGTTAATATACTTGTAGAAAAGGTTGATGTTTATTTAAAGAATTATCCAAAAGTAAATGCATCTCATTATTTTATTTATAAGGTTTTCATATTTGTTAATGACTTCAAAATTGTTCAATAAGGCATTCATACCTATTTCAATCATTAGTTTTGGATGTAATATGTTGTTCTGAAGGGAATCATTTTATATGCTTATGGTGAAACAAAATGTTGCATTATTTTTTAATTTTCTCTTCTAACATAAAAGGTTTTCATTTTTCATTGACCTAGAATTGCATTATAATAGAAAATAATGGTGGATTAGGCACATCCTCAATATCAATCCTTTCATTTAAATATCCAATAAGCTAACTAATTTCTTCAGGATACTATCTAGACATTGGCATATACTAAAATATAAAATAAAGTCTCTTTTTGCACTACTAAGGTTGGTGTTGAGACACATTGGATTGAGACCTTGGGTGACTTTATTTCAGAAAGTAAAGGTAAATCATTAGTAGCCAAGTCTTTGGAGTAACACAAAATTTATTAATTTTAAGATTTGAATGAATATTATTCTTAAAAAGATGACAATGATCAGTTAGTTTCCATTTATTTTACACTAATTTGGATTGTTCAATCCTAATTAAGATATACAATTGAATGTAGTTCAAATTATAAGATACATTATCTAAATGTGAATTTGAATATAAAATAATGAGACTAATGTGATAATTAACATGTGATAAATATATAAAGGACTAAATATATCAATATCCTTAGCTTAAAATGTCCAGTGATGGATTGTGACTAAATTTTCTAAGTTGAATGGGGTTGGAAGAAGTCATAGATTCAATCATATCTATAACTTCTTCATAGAATGTATAGGATTAGTAATGGTAGACTATGGATAAATCATCAATTTTTTTGACTATATATAACATTACTATCTTGAGTTTCTTTACATCTCTATGACTATATGCTTAGTTATGTCTAATTTTAACACATCTATGTGTGCAATTTTGACATATGACTATGTGCATAACTCTAAAAATAATTCTCATCCTCTCTAAAACACTAGGTCCACTTATAAAGAGTAAAAACCCTTAATATTTTGGATGTGTAACTAGCTTACTGACCCAAATCATCCTGTTGATGATTGAATATTGTCTACATATATAATATAATAAAGAGGTAAAATTTTGATCCTTTGCTATATTAACTCAAAAAGAGTTTTTCTTTCAATTCTTGAAAATATTCACTATTGAATTTTTCTAGTGTGGTTTAGACTTGGATGGTGACTACTCTTAGTGACCAATTTGAAATTTGGGAATAATAGGTAATATTTTCTTCATGTGCAATAATGCATATATGCTTAACAAAAAAGTTCATAATATGAACTAAATATGGTTTTGATTCATATTATATGAATCAATTTGGGTAATTTATCATGTTACAAACATAATAGGATAATGAGATGACTTATAGGATTGATTTAATTTTTTAAAATAGTTTATTTTTTTGAAGGATAATAACATTACCATTAACACATTTTTTGCTGATAGAACTATTTGATCATGACATTATTATCCAGTAGGCATGAATGCAAATTTGATGATATGGAGATTTATAAGTAGGATATTTAGTTGGGTTTTCACACACTTAAATAATATTTTTGGAATCTAACATCAGAATGGGAGGGTCATACTCATAGAAAGCATGGAAATGTGATAAAATCACGAATAAGAGACTTATATGTGCCCACAAGTCATGTATGGTTAAAGTAGGTCAAAAGTTACATTATCAAGTTCCTAATACTTTTTTTATTATCTATAAATTCCCCCTCTATTATAGTATTGAAATTAAATACAAATACTATAGTAAAATTATAAATATAAACATAAGTATGTGCAACACACTTTGTTCTTAGAATATGGATATGAATGTGCATCTTTGCTATAAGAAAAAACTACGGTGAAAATGCATGAGTTAATGCCCACAATTAAAAGATGAAATATTAATTATAAATAAAATATTGAACTTGAGATCAAAGGAGTACTCATGTATGTGTTTGAAACCAAGTTTCCCTATAAATTATTTGAGATGATGCTTCCTTATTGCAGCATTGGAGATTTGTGTTTCCTTGTTGAATCACATGGAGAGTTGGGGTGATTGTTCCCCAAATATGTATGAATATGAAACATTTTGGTTGCGAACAAAAATCCTTAAACCCTCATAAATTGGTATAAGTTTAATACTATTGAGTGTTGATGAGCCTCAACTACAATAACTCAAAAAAACAATCAAGATCTAATATTGAACCTCAAGATGGTAAGGTGGGAACCACCTAATATGTTTACTATGAGTAATTTCATGATTATTAAGCATCACTAAACCTAAATGTATATGAATTTAAATAAAATGAATCAATTGATACAGACATACCTATATATTTTAGGTTGTTCACAACTTAGTGACATTAAATTATGTTTTAAAATAAATCACAAATATATTGCTCACTACAAAAAAAATGTAAATGTGCATGAACAAATATCATGAATCAATAAATATATGACAATTGTTAAATTTCATAGGGTATATGAACATGAACAAGCATCATACCCCACTGTATATGCACAAACTGATATAGAATATTATGCATCTATATTTTAAATTATGAGAACCTATGTCTCAAATGTATCTATATGTGTAAACATGTAATTTACGTCATTTTAAACATTGTGCACTTGTATGTGATATTTACTCATGTATATTTTAATCTATATTTTTTAGCTCATGTATCTCTAAAGTGACTGGATATTCATGGAATATGCCCCAATAATATATATAAATGTGTGAATATTTATCACATACCTAAAGAAATATTATATTTTAGCCATTTTTAATCTCTAGGTACCATGTTTCTAAAAAATATGATTTTATTATCCATGGATACTTATGTCTCTATGGAGATCCCAATGATGTACCCCCTTTTTGAGATGATAGGCCTAACCTTTAGGTCACTCATTTCAAAAGACATTTATGCATAGATATGAAATCATGTATAATCATATTGACATGTCAATAATATACCATCATTGTAATGTATATATTATAAATACATGTATGTAACACATGTAATGTAAATCATTTCAGTGTAATGTAAAAATAAGTGTATCAATTATGAACAAAGTAGTAACCATCAAAAAAATAATAACTCAATAAACCTACATATTAAAGAGGTTCATGATGTAAATCATGGCACAAAATAGAAATGGTACATGTGTGTTATATGAATCATGATAATAACAAACTTATAATTCTTAACAATCTCAACAAGTGTGACAAGATTAAATACTCTTTTATTAATCCATTCATAAGAATGCATTTATATACATAATTCCATGGTTTAAAAACAATGGACATATATATATAGTTTGACACAAAGTGAGAGTTTCATGTAGGCGACTAATATAAAAATGTGAGGGTCGAACTAATAGCACTGTGTAGATGTTAGACAAGTATGAATAAAGTGAATATATGTCTAAAAAATTAATCTATGGTGAAGGTAGGTCAAAATTTACATTGTAAAGTGTATAATACTAAATTTTAGTACCTTCACCATTGAAGTTATTGTCATCTCATAAATAGGACCATTTTAACTAAAAAAATATTGTGTTCTTTAAAAGCATAGAGGAGTAGGGATGGAACAAAAAATGTTATGCTAGGACACATTGAATTACATTTACAAAGGCGTAAAATTGAGCATGTAGGCCCTTCTTTCTCATATGAGAAAGAGGGCACTTATTACACTCTGTTGAAGATGTTTTTGTGGTTGAAGATGTAGTTATTTTTCTCATGTAAATATTGAAAGTATCTTTACAGTTTCATTATATTGTTAGGATTATTTATTCACTTGGATTTATTAGTATTCTTGTGATTATTGATTTTATTTAAGGTGTTAGATTGTTAATCTTTTTTCAGCATTGGCCTTTTTTGGAGGTAGTTGGTTATGGAATTCCTATCAAATCCTTAGATTTTTTAAATTTTTTGGTTTTTAATACATGGGTGAGGGGAACCACAACATTCAATTACCTTTAAAATATTATTAAATTATTATAAGATTTTATACATCAAACACATTGCACTTTATGTAAGAAATAAAATTGTCTATTGTCGATAATAACACATAGATGTGCAAATAAACTAAAACATTTAAGTAAAATGATTGTTTAAGTGAACATAATATCATTCAATTATTAAAATATTTCATATATTAGTCAAATTACACATAATGTAGGAAATAAAATTGTTTGTTATTGATAATGGCAAATTTACATGGACAAATCCACTAAACAATTGAAGTTTATGAGTTTAGGTGAACATAAATTATTTTCATTATTAAAAGAGATTATACATTACACACATTATAAATTATATAAGAAATAAAATTGTCTATTGTTGATGATGACATGTTTACATGTGAAAATCAATAAGCAAGTTGAATTTTGTGAGTTTAAGTGAAAATAAAATCTTTAGGAACAATTGATGAAGAAAATGGCTTTTGTTTACATGAGATACCACTTGTTGATATTTTCCATAATAATACACCTTTGGGTAATTTTTAATGTCAATACACTAACTCATCAGTAAGAAGACTTCATATAACTCTTAAATATATATGATATTTTTCCATATGATATAGTTATTCAATTTGATTCTCTCTCAAAAAAATCTACACCGTATAGTATGATACCTAAGTATTGAATGAAATGGTCAATTCAAATTAACACAAATAAAAATATATGATGCATGCCTCTTATTTAATGGATTCATTCAATACACTTTATTTATCATCATTAGTAGCTTGCAAATCTCAACTTTGAGAGAGAGAGAGAGAGAGAGATACGATTTTTATAATAATTTTATAGAATTCATTCTAATGGGTTTGTTACACCTTAGACACTATCATTCTATGTTATTATATTAAATGTTTATGACTACTATAAATTGATTTTAATTTAATTGGGTCAAAATATAATCATAAGAATTATTTGAAATGAAAACAGACTTTACAAACTTAATTATTCATCCTAATTTTGAATCCAATTTTACTCATCTTCACCATCACACATGAAAAGCCAAACAACTGCCAAAAACAATTTTTATAAAAAATTAGTATGATAATTTAATTTATAAAGATATTTAATAACCTTAGCCTCTCCCATGATACCAAGTTTCTCTCGAATAGAATCCTACCCATCTTATTTAATAAAAATATTTTCATTTGAATTTAGTGTGCACAATTGGCTACAAACCAATGATGGCTGAATAATAAGGACAATGTGAATTAAAACACTAAATGAACCGTAGACAACCATGATTAACCAAACCTTATAAATTATATCAATAGATCAACCATGATCATATAGATACTAAAGAATATTAGTTATATTTTATGGTGCTTATTATAGACAAGTGCCATAATTCTAGTATAGGGAAAACAAGATCTAACATCTTTTGGAAAAATTTAAATGAAGTATCTAAGACACATTATCTTTGAGGAAGGAAGTAAAGTGGATCTAAAAAAAATTATCCTAGAAATAGTTGGCCTAAATCCAAAACACTCAAGATCTTTAAATGATTTTTTGGGAACCAATGGATATTATAATTTTTTTTATCAATGACTATGGGAAAATTGAGACTCCATTGATTGCCATATTAAAAAAATATTGATTTTAGTG